>APFE031621696.1:0-10906 GCA_000404065.3 Pinus taeda
TGTTGGATGGATGATAATTTGTGAAGGCAGTGACTACGAAGCTATAGTGAGTTTGGTGAGGCTGAGGGTTTTAGAGAGGGGACTCTTGAGCTACGGTTGCTCTCCTCTGCCAGCTAGACTCTTCCTCCATTGTACAACCCCATTGCAGCTCGGGGGTCCGCGGGGAAGAAGAGTACCCAAGGAGTAGGTTGGGAGGTTAACTGGTGGGTCTCGTCGGATCAAGTGCGGCATCACATACTCGCAGACGGACCAACGACAAGGAATTTCCCGCGACAACCGATCAAGCGAAATCACGCCTCTTCGGTGTACGGTACACGTGTATTTCTTATTTCTTGATCTTAGATTTAAAGCATATAATGTGGTGTTATTTCCTGAATGAACATCATTAATGTATGTGTTGGTTAAATTGAAATCTTAATGTGTCTGTTTTCCGGTTGTAATTGCTGTAAAAAAAAATAAAAAAATATTTTTTTTTTTAGCTCAGACATTTCACTGTTTTAGTTGGGTCATTTCAGGAATTTTCACACTGCCAATGAGATCTGACTTCAATTTCTTGAGTGAAGGACTTAGATACAATGGCAAGATATGTTAACGTCAAAGTCTACCTTCAGCAGTGATAGTTACGTGCCTAATGAATCACAAACACTTGCTCACAACTACTCTTTTACTTGCATGAAAATTTTCCCTAAATGAAACCCAAAAACCAAAAAGAAAATGTAATGAAAACCTTGATCAAATCCTAAACGAAACCCTAGTCTAAAACCTTGTTCTGAATTCTGTGTTGACTCCTTAAAGGCTAAATTTCAGAGCAATTGTTTTTCAAATGGTGATCATGTTTTGTTTGATACTTGTGGAGGAGAATATAACTTCCTTTTATATATTTTTCATGGGTACATAAGGGCTTCCATAAGATGGTCGTTGGAGAACCTTTAGGAGGTTAAACATCTTGAATTGTTGAATTTCAATTAGTATGAAGTTCAACCCGAAGGATAAGGCCACAAGTTTTCTTCTTGGAGTATGATATAATTTTTGAACCCAAGAACCCTTGTGGATTTATATAAAAATAATCTCTAAGGATTTTAAGACCTAATATATCTTTAAAAATTTGATATGAGCTTAACACCAATGATTAAATGATATGTTGGACATTAGAGGATTTGCCACGTCATCATGCATGGGGTTTTAGCCCACGAATTGGGGTCTTCAACCTTAAACATGAATATTTCTCAAATTGAGAGGCCTCTCGGGGTGTGCCATATACCACTAGAATCAAATTGATGAGGTGAATCCAATGGCGAGGATCTCCATGACAAATTCCATGGTTTACATCTTCAAAAGCATTGAACAAGTTTGGGGTATGTCCCTAGTCTAAAGAACCCAAACCCTAGAACTAGGGTTTTCAACCATCCAAATGTGGAGCTTCCAACTCAATGTAATTCAGACAAATATTAAAAGCGTTCATTAACAATTTGACATGAATTATATGTGTTTAGTCAAAGTCAAACTCCAGGTTGACATCAATGAGAACACCATTCAACATTGGATTAATTTGGAGGCATCAATTGGATTGGATTATTTGTCTCTATTTTCTTTGACCCTGAGGCTCTGAGGATTTTAAGACCCCATTTCTCCTTGGACTAGTTTCGGTGGAGGTGATCCCACCCTACCTAGTCACTTTTCTTTTTGTCTTTTCTGTATTGTTTTGGTAAACAAGAATATTTATCTATTTGAAGGTCAACAAATCATGGTGGAGAGACTGAGGCAAAATATCTAATTTTCTCCTGAGGCTAGTCGGATCTTAATTGAGGCAGAAGATCGAATCATCTCGAGGCAAAAGATGACAAGTTTATGAAATGGGCAACATCCCGAGACCTAGATAAATTTGTGACAGGCCAACAAGAGTTTAATGAGCATAAGCGAGGGTAAATTCAAGCAAGAATGGATCCTCCTTGAGGCTAGTTAAAGGACATATTAAAGGTTGTGTTGGATTGATACTTTCTTGAGGCATTACAATAGCCTCGAGGCTAATATAGGAAGGGTTTTTTGGGAAATTTGAAGGCTAACGAGTGGTAGGGCATTCTGAGTGCAACACGACCCTAAAAATCAGTTGCGGGATGTTTAGGACCCTGATCTAGGCAGACGACAATGGTTAAGTGGTCCAACCACAATTGTAGGGCCTAAATTTGGAAAAACTCATAGAAAGCAAGAAACTCATCTGCGATCTTACTACAAGAGCTAATCTAAGTCTCAGTAATCTCTCAGACCATGAATTAACCCAAGTTCTGTAGGTTGTAGTGAAGTCCAATTAAGCTAGTAACATTAATTCATTTAACAAACAATATTGTAAAGTATTTGATTTGTGCAGATTTTGGTCATGGAACAATAAATCCTATACATTGTGTGATTACGTGATATTACATTTATGTTGGCTAAGGTTACTATTATAGTGAATAAGTTGTGCCTTACGAAGGGAATGCCTGCTGTTGTATGAATGCATTGAATTTTTGTTGGAAAACCCTAGATAAAATAAGAAAGGATAGGAGGAAAAATTGCCCTAGGTCACCACAGTGGTATCAAAGCAAGCATCCTTCCAACTTGTGAGTGTATGATCCTTGTATGGTTCCAACAGGTACATGCAATGTTATCATAAGGAGGAAGAGAAACACCCATTGTTTAACCATGGGAGGAGATAGAGCAGGGCAAGGAGAACAGGACCCTGGTATCTTACTAAATTCCATACTCTAGGGGCAACAACAAATGACATGCATATTAATGCAAGGACAACAACTATTTGCTCAGCTAATGTCTCAACTCATAGGAAACCCAAACGTTGTTGGCAACAACAAAACCACCACTGAAGGTAGAGGTAACCATAACTTTAGCCCTATTGTGCACACTAACACTAGGGAAATTAGTGGAGGGAGCCTCATGCCCTTACTCCCTCTATTTTTAAGCCAACATCAGATAATGACCCAAGAAGCAATAGAGCATAATATACTCTTTGATGAATACTTTCAGGAGTATGAAATATTAGAAGAGAACACTTGAGCAACCCTAACTTTCTTGGAATACAACAACATCAGATATTAGAATAGACCCAAGGAACAATGAAATTCGTATTTGATACGCAAGGTAGGAAAGCTACCCATCCCATCTTTTGATGGGTCATAAAAATGCTCAGCAATGGATTGAGTGCAAAAGTTGGACACTTATTTCCGACTTAATCCCATGCAGGAAACAGATGCTATTCAATTTTCCACGCTACACCTAGAAGGAGAATCACATGATTGGTGGTATCATGCACTGATTATGTTGGGACATGAAAACATCACTTCTTATGTAGACTTTACGTAGAGGTTGATAGATAGATTTGATCAGAAGAATCCAAATATACACTTTAGAGAGATGAGACAACTCAAACAGACCAGCTCACATGAGGAGTATATCGCAGGTTTCAAATGGACTGCATCCATGGACACATACATCATCGAAGAAAGACTAATCATGCTCTTAACAAACGGATTAGCCATGTTGATTTTTCGTAGGTCCTCTGGTTGATAATTATTTCTAATGATTTTTATTTTGTCCTCTTGTATTTACATTCATCATTAAGTAATTACACATAAGATCTTCAACAATAGAACAAGAATGACAATTGGATCACAACATTTAACCCTAGGAAAACCCACTTGGGGGAAATCCCAACAACCCTTTCCTTAGAGAAATTATTTAGTTCAACGAGAGACACACCTAGATCATCTAGTCACCCATAAGGTCAAACTGATTAACAAAGTAGACTTGGCCAAACATCTGCCCAAGAACTTCATCTTGATCTAGTTTGCTATGGTAGAATTTTGCTCTGCTTCATCACACATGAATGTCGGTCTTGCTGCCTTTCACATAGTTCTTGGTCCTTATAAATTCGGTCCTTCCACAAAGATCTAGATATGCTGCTACTTTAGAGATTTGGTCCCGCACTTAAGCTTCATATTCTTCCTTGGGTGTAATTTGAATTTCATGCTTTGGAAGGAGGTCGAATGCCTCATATATATAGTAGAATAGCTGGCCGAATGGTTTTCGTTATGACTGGGATGACTTGACTAGGAGGAGGGCTGACTTGGCTTCTTTGGAGCAAAAAATTCAATTTTAAAAAATTCAAATTTTCTCTTAAAAAACAGACCTGAAGAGCATGCCACATATTTTCTCTTTTGACAAAAACATGAAGAACATGCTTTATATTTATCATTATAAATACATTAAGGGGTAAAGTATTAATTATGAAGACCAACCATAGCTTCAAAATTCAACAAGCCGAACCCCTACAAGGTTAGGTTTAGGCTGTCAACATGGAAACCCTATAGGACGCCATCAAGAAGACTCGAGATATTGGAGGTGCAACACCAAAGGTGAAGGATCCACCCATGCCACTAGTCCTTCCAAAAGACAAGGGCAAGAATATATCTTTGGATAACAAAACCATGAGGGATTGGTTAGATGAAGAGAATCAAAACGAGCTTAGAAGAAAGAAGCTTTGTTTTACTTGCAAAGAGTCATGGGAACCAGGTCACCGATGTTTGGGAGAAGGTAAGATTCACTAGATTGAAATACTACTCGATAGTGATAGTGAGAATGATACAATGCAACCACCAAGCAAGGAGCTTAACATCTATGAGGAAGCCAACCCTAAAAGTAGTGAGGAAGCCACTTCCAAGAATTGAAGGAGGTAATATCGCCTCTCTTAGGAGTTCCTTAATATCACACATTCAAAATCAAGGGCATCATACAAGGGCAACGTGTCATAGCATTGATAGATGGTGGAGAAACATACAACTTTATTGATGTAGCCGTAGTGGTAAGGAGAGGCATCCACGTTCAAGAATTTGAGGACTTCGAAGTGAGGGCAGCCAACGAGTATCATATGACATGCACCTAGGTAGTGCCACAATTGAGCGTCACTCTTGGTAAGTATATGCTTACTGATGATTTTTATGTGATAGAATTGGTAGATACTAATATGGTGTTGGGAGGTTGTTATGGAAACAACTCACAAAAAGAGAAAAAAGTTAGATGAACGCCTTAGGAATAAACCTCTTTGAGGGGGCAACCTCCTTTACATTACACAAATGAACAATTCTTGGATGATACAAATGACAAGACCTCCTTTCTATATATAGGAGTCTAAGGGGTCATAATATAATCAAAGCCGCACTAACAATAATAATGTAAGGGCACAATAATAACAATAGTGGGCTTCTATGGGGCATAATAATAATAATATGGGGACTACATGGGCACAACAATACAATAAGGGGGTTGTACTAATAACAATAGGGGGTTACACTAGCAGTATAGGGACCTAACATACCCCTCTCCTTCAAAAAGTGTTGTCCTGAATGCTTGAGTAGTTCTTGATGCTTCTGTATAAATTCTTGTCCTCCCATGTGGAATCTTCAGTGGGTAAGTTCTTCCACTTGATGAGATACTCTAAAACTGATCTATTTCGTAGTTGTCAATTTCTCGGTTCTGTGACTGCTTCAGGTTCCAATTTGATTCTTCCTTCCTTGTCAAGTTGTCGCAACACTGTTTGAATTGGAATCTTTTGCAACTTTTGAATGAGTTCCCACTCCTTTGGGCATATGGATATCGGTAAGCCCTGATGTTTGGAGGAACACTCCCTGGAATCAAATGATAAGCATGATCATGATCACGAATAGGTGGGAGGCCTTTGAGAATCTCAAATACCTTGGAATGATTGTCCAAAACGTTTTGGAGATCTGGAGAAATACATGATTTCGATGTGGGATCCTTTAGTGAACATAATTGTGCAATTACATCCCGTTGTTCTTTATTTAGAAGCTTTGTCATGCTGTTAGAGTTGATTATCTTTCAAGGTTTCCCTTCGATACCCCTCAATTCAACTTCCTTTCCTTTCCAAAAAAATTTCAAGAAAAGTTCTTGAAAATTAAAAGCTATCTTACCCAAAGATTGTAGCCACTGGACACCTAGTACAACATCAGCGCCACACATTGGAATGGAAAGCATTGGGCTATTCAATACATATTCTCCCATGGATAGCTTGATATTATGGCACTTTCCAAAAAAATTTATGGTTCCTCCACTTGCAACCATCACTTGACACTCTAGTGCTGGATATAGGAAACAATTCAATTCCTTGGCTATCTTACAATGAATAAAATTATGGGTACTACCCGAATCAATCAACACTATTACCTTTTCTTATTTATATGTCAATCTATCTTGATAGTTTGAGGAGTGGTAAATTCTTCCAATGCATTACAAGATATGGTCAGATTCATTTCTTGGTGCTCGATGTGATCTTTCAATTCTTGAACATTTTTCTTCTTGGTATGTACTTCTATATTGATAATTTGAGGGGTGGTAATTCCGGCCAATGCATTACAAGATATGGTCGGATTCATTTCTTCTTTTTTGACGTGATCTTTCACTTCTTGAACTTTTTTCTTCTTGATATGTCCTTCTATCTTGGGAGTTTGGGGAGTGGTAGTTCTTTCCAATGCTTTACAAGATATGGTCAGAGTAATTTATTCTTTCTTTGGGGTGGGTTCCTGGTGTATATCCTATTCTTTTGATCTTTCTTGATCATTTTCTTCCTCCTCTTCATAATCTATGTAAAATAATTTATTCTCAGCACACTTATGACCTTTAGTGTATTTTTTATCACAATTGTAACAAAGCCCTTTTTCTCTTTTCTCTTCCAATTGTTGTGGTGTAACCCTTGTAGGTTGTGAAAGGCTAGGAGAAACAACACTTCCATATTTATAGTTGTGAGGGGTAGACTTCCTTGTTGCCATAATTTTTCATTCCACTTTGTAAAAAAACCATTTTTCTCTTTTTTCTTCCAATTGTTGTGGTGTTGTTCTTTGTATCCTCATAATGTGCTATAATTTCCTCCGTGAAAATTGACCATGTAACAGGTGGTTTACGAGAATAAAGCCCTTTATACCATAAAAATTGATCTTGTTCTAAATATGAAGATGCAATACATACCTTTTGTAATAGTGGTATGCCATATAGATCAAAATATTGCTCCATCTGTAGTATCCAATTTACCGAATCCTTGCCATCAAACTTCCTTATCTTGATTTTTCTTGATTTTAGGAGCTTGATCTTGAAACGACTGTAACTCTGTAATTTTAGATCTCCAAGTTCTGAAATTTCTTCTTGTGGTAGCTCTTTGAGTTCTCTTTCTAACCGCGCAAGTCTGATCAGAATTTGATTATCCAAGAAAGAGTTATTCCAAATCTCCTACAGTGACTTGATTATAGACTAGTTTAGTAGAGAAAAATTGTACGACGTGCCACATCTCACTATTTCGACCTTAGTACCTGAAACTGATACACAAAAAACTGCAAGAAGTCCTCTTTCTGAAAATTCTTACGAAATTTCAATCTGATGCTCAGAACAAAAGTTATGACGATTTTCCCAAGGTGACCTGGTTGGAATATAATTCAGGTGTCTGCAAAAACCCTAACTTCCTCAGACTATATCTCCTAAAATATAGCAAGACAAGATTTGAAATTTGGAGCCAAGGTTCAGATTGATTCCTTCTCAAATGGGTTTTTGTTTTAGCTTCTGAAACTTTGTAGCAAAAGTTTTATAGTGAAAATCCCACAATGACTTGTTTTAGTTGAAATTCTGGAGCTTGCAAAAACTCTAACTTCCTCAGATCATATCTCCGAAAATATAGCGAGACAAGCTCTGAAATTCAGACCTAAGGTTCAGTGTGATTTCATCTCAAATGTTTTTTTTTCACCTCTGAACCGTCACAGAAAAAAAGTTATAGCAAAAATTCCACAATGACCTATTTGAAGCAACGAAACCATAGAATCCAAAGCTTTGATACCAAATGTTATGGAACTAGCTCGCAAAAAGATAGAAGAGATAGATGAATACCTTAGAAATAAGCCTCTTCGAGGGGGCAACCTCTTTTACATTACACAAATGAACAATTCTTGAATGATACAAATGACAATATTTCCTTTATATATATAGGAGTCTAAGGGTTCATAATATAATCAGAGCCGACATAACAATAATAATGTAAGGGCACAATAATAACAATAGTGGGCTTCTATGGGGCACAATAATAACAATATGAGGACTACATGGGCACAACAATATAATAAGGGGGTTGTACTAATAACAATAAGGGGTTGCACTAGTGGTATAGGGACCTAATAGAAGTCAGTGGTTATACTCGCTAGGAAGAATTGTGATGAACTACCAAACGATGAAAATGGAATTTCGAGACCCAAAAGGCAACAAGGTAGTTCTGAGAGGCATGACCAATGATGGTCCTTGCATTGTCATAGCCCAACAAATGGAGGTCATACTCAAACAAGGAGAACTTTCTTGCATGCCATCTTGTAGAACTACATGTAACAACTTACAATCTAATGACGTCAGACATGCAGAACACGACACATTCTTGAGAGATTTGAGAGTCCATCTCTTAGTAGAGTACTCCAAGAATAATTTTTCTCGTGAAATATTGGATGGACTCATTCATGATGACTGATTCAAGGTGGAAGACGAAATCATCTTCTACAAAGATGAGATATATTTTTCCCCCAAATTTACGCTTAAGGAGAAGCTCATTAGAGCTACAAGTCACAATAAAGTATTGCCCTCAAGACAAGGATTACATAGACAATGATAATTTAATTACAACAAGAAGCGAAGAAAGGAACACAAGAAAAACTGGCATCTCATATGCTGAGTTCTGACTAGCCTGGTGTTGAACAAGTGGGGTCAAACTAGATTGCAACATCTTTACCAAGCATGGTTCCGAACCTAAGGAAGTCCATTATCTACGAAGTCTATCTTGGTGTGAAGCATAGTCTATATGCTAGCAAAATTGTGGATACAATTTAGAATTTGGTGAATTCACAATCCACAAGTTTCTCATGTGCAAATATGACTTTGCCTTAGATTTCAAATAGATCATTCCTTGATGCCATAAGGAACATACGTGGTCTACCCATATCTATTACAATTCAAATGCATGAGGTTGAAAATAATGGTTGCTATCTATATTCTGGATCATTGTTCCTTGTTTTTTTGCATTTTGGATTACTTTGGGAGATGTTTTGGCAAAAACCTCATGGAAATTCTGTTGGAATATTTTCTTGGAAAGTGGTGGAGCAAGGTGGAAGTCTAACTGAATACATAATGGGTCATTTGACTACTACAAAACATAGAGGAAGATGCAACTTGCACATCGCTGAAATCCCTGATGGAAAAATTGATTGGATTGTATATTGGCAACATCAATTTCACAGTTTGGAACTAATGAAGTTGTGCTATGAGGATATGTGAATTGTTGGAGTCCTTGGACAATTTTTTTGCGACGGTGTGGGGGAAGCGAGCTGAACTAGGGTTTGCAACAGGGCATCAGTGCTGGTTACCATGGAGGGGTGAGGAGGGGGAGTTCCACTCCCTCCTACAGTGATGCAGTTTCGAACCGCTTCAAGAAACCAATGGAGGCAAAAACTGGGAGTATCAACACAGAAAAATAGAAAAACATCAGATCACAGGGACAAGAAGAGAATCATGAGGAAGTCAGAAGAGAGAAGAGAATAGGGGGAGACAGTTAGAGAGCTGAGCACAAGAATATGACAAGACTTTGTAAACCTAGGTCAGCCATCACACTCTAGGTTGTTTTAAGTGATCCAGCGCTACAGGTGCACAGGGATCACATGGTGGCGTGTGCAGTAATATGCAAATTTATGGGGATATGGCAACAGAGAAGGATTTGCATGCATGGGAAAAGAACCACTAGAAACCTAAGGGAGAAATAAATCTGCACCTTGTGTCGAAGGGTTTCTTCACAGTGGTGTTCACAAACTTAGAGGACAAAGACAGAGTGTTCGAAGGAGGACAATATTTTTATGCTGCTGCAGGACTCTACATGCGACCATGGGTGATGAATTTTGTCCCGGAACGAGAGACATTCACATCAGTGTCGGTATGGATAAGACTCTACTCCCTACCTTTAGATTATTGGCTGCCAGAATCCTTAAAAGTCATAGGCAATAAACTAGGTCATTTAAAAAAAATATCAAATGTGACTTTGCGAGGAAAATACACCTCCTTTGTCCAAATATGCGTAGAAATGGACCTATCTGGAGCACTTCCGGACGAAATCATTCTAGAAGTATATGATGAAGAATGGGTGCAGGCGGTGGACTATGAACATGTCCCATTCAGATGTCGCAAATGTCATGAACGTGGGCACCTCTTCAGAGACTGCACATTAAACAAAATGGAGAGAAATATTAAAACCAACACATGCAAAGATACTGAAGGCTTTTCTAAGGTGGGAGGCAGAGGGAAAGGAGGGAAAGAACCAGAATAAAATCAACGAGGAGAAGCAACCAAGTCATAACAGATTCAAGATATTAGAAGAAGAAGATGGGAACAATGGAACAAACCAGTTACTGGAGGATAGTCTTGCAAAGAAGCAAAAAGATGACAACATGGAGGATATACTTGAAAAAAACAAACTAAAGGAGGATCTGCCAAGCACCATGGAACTTGACAGGGACCATGAGATGAACCCAAGCAAGGTTGGAACAGAGAACCATGATCTGTAGGAAATTCTTGAAAGGGAGAATCTCGATCTAGAAAAGTTCCTGGAGCAGGGATCCACCAAAGGGGTTGATTCTCTACCTCAAGAGGAGTTTGACAGAGTAGAACAACTTTTCTTTTGGAGATCTCAAGCAAAGGGTTCTGGAGTCAAAAGAAACCATGATAGCTAGGAAAACAGAAGGGTAAAAAAAATGGAGGCAACATCGGGACACACTCCTAAGAACCCAGGGAAGAAAAGAGGAAGAAAAAGACAGAATGAGTGCTGATAGAGTGT
>APFE031621700.1:0-14551 GCA_000404065.3 Pinus taeda
TTGTGCTAATTTATAAAATTATGTAATGATGTTCAGATAATTGAATGGCATTTGATCCTTAAGTCAGAAAGTTTTTTTCCTCTAGATACACATTGATATAAGACTGATGCTTAGACTTGTTCTCCTATCGTGAGTATGATTCAAAGGCTATGCCACGAACATTTAAATGTTGGCTTTCGTGGCACTACGCTTCCCCGTGGCTACTTCATGGAGCCTGGTTTACATGGTTCTTCAATGTGGATGAGGAGCCAACGATGCTAGATTGGAACCTTAGCCAACTATTTCATTTGACAGTGAGGAATTTTTAAAGTCTGATCAACGATATATCTGGAACTCGTTGCGGTAAACTACCAACTCCACTGCTTCCGTTTCTGTCCCATTTGCTGCTTGCCCTCATTGAGACCAGAGCTCATGGCGGTATGACTGAGAAAAAAAGGATTTATTTTTATTTTTGAGGGAGTTTCCAATGAATTATGGTTTTCCTGCTCACCATCCAGTACTAACGTGCATGTGGGCACAGACAATTGCATACACCATGTTCGACTCTCCCTGCTAAAACTCAAATTCCTTATTTATTCCCAGGTATATATATATGTCTAAAGCCTTTTTTATAATGTTTAGTGTATTTCGACAGTGATATATCCATCTAGTGATCTACTATTTTGAAATGGGAACCGAAGCAAAGACCTATATTTTATTAAATATTAAAAGCAGCTAGTTTCCTGGTTGGAAGTAATGGTTCTATGTAATGTATGAGTTGTTATTGGGAGACCTTAAGTAAATCTAGAAGGAGTGAGGAAACTAGTTTTTATGTGTGATCTAGATATTTTAAATATGTAACTCTTTATATCAATAAAAATACTGTGTTTGGTATTGTGTTTAATGGATCTTTTGCTTTCCCTTCCCTCTCCTTGCTTATTGGCCTGACTGTGCAACTAAGTGTGAAATCGTTGTGCAACTAAGTGTGAAATCGTTGTCAAAGGAATACAGTAATCGGAGCAGTGTCCCGTGATTTTCTTCATTAGTACTAAAATACCCCCGACAAGTTGATTTCTAGGCAAGAAAACGTCTGCGTAAGGAGTTCCACAAAGCCACATTGGAAACAAGGTAGTGGAGCCGTGTGAATTCCACTCTATGTTCTAAGATCTGTATTATTTTTCGGAGTCCATGTGCATTGCTGGTGAAAATTTGCCCACGTCCTCGACCAAATTGTGAGGGATTAGAATCTTATGTACTTTATCTTAAGCATCGTTTGAATTATTTGTGGTCACAATGGAATTCAAAGTCTCTCACTATCTCTGCAATGAAGGCATCTGAGATGAGCGAGCATGATAAAACAGCATCATTAATCTCTAGCTCATCATCAAAGGCATTAGACTCCGGGATTTCGGCGGTGATCGCTTCTTAGTCGAAGAAGAACAATATGAACCCTCCAGAATTGTTTGGAGTCCCTCTTTATTAGGAAAGGATGATTCCTTGTAACACGCAATATCATATATTAGAGGAATTCCATGTTCTTTCATGACATCTTTCAGAGCTGCAGAAGCGGCCACGAAGAATGTTCATATATGCTCAAGTTTGTTCTCGGTGTGTGCATCACGGGGTTTAGAGAAGAGATTCTACTCTCGTTCTACAAAATATACAGTAAAATCAACTTTCCAGAGTAGCTCCAGCTGTTGCAGTTGTTTATTATGGTGCATGTTTATTATGGTGCACTTGTTTATCATTGTGCACGTCGTCACTAGGCACAAAGGGAAACGTTAAAATAACTCAAGTGTTGGTCACGAACTTTCTTATGGATTTCTTGGTTATGGATTTTCTTTTCGAGGTTGTGTCAATGTTGGACAATAATTGGTTTCAGTAGTAATTTAAAAAGAAAATAAAGAAAAATATATTGTTTGTAGTGGTGGAAAATAGGAAAGAAGAAGAAATATAGAACCACAAAGAACAGGGTAACTATTTAATAGATTAATGTGATCCATCATGTTTCGGGAGCATTAATTACAAGTAATTCTTAATAAGGTCACGCTGATGTGACCCTCCTCGAAGAGCGCCACTATAAGTTATTTGATAAGGTCAAGTTGTAAAATTGTATGCTGAAGACATTTTGTATTCAGAATGCTATCCTAGATAACTGATGAAGACTGCGGAGCATTGTGGATTCATAGATGATGGTAGTTCCATATGATGGTTCAATATTGACGCTGACACATTGCGCTCAGGGAGGTAGAGAAGCGTTAAATTTAAAGCTCATCAACGATGTTTAAAGTCGGTTACGTTTTCAATGGAGGTCAAGTGATAATTCGAAGATGTGGTGGTGAAAGTGCGTGTCTGTGAGATTCTCGAGTGGATGTGGATTTTTCATATTTTCTACATGTAAGCATTAGGTGAGGGTATTGGAAGTAATTCTTCCATGTAATGTGTGAGCTGTCATTGTGACTCCCTAAGTGTAAATCTAGAAGTAGTGAGTTTCCTATGTGTGAGTTGTAATAGCTATCTAGATGTGTCGTTGTGAGTGATCTAGATACTATAAATATGTAACCCTTGATATCAATAAAAATATTGTGTTTGGTGTTGTGTTTAATGGATCTCTCTATTTGCTTTTTCTCTTTTTTGAAAGTTTGATCGATAATAAATTATTTCGAACTCGTTACTGTAAATTAGCTCCTCCACTACTTCCGGTTTGGTCCCATTTAGTGCTTTCCCTCATTGAGACCACATCTCATGGCGGTATGACTGAGAAAAAAGGATTAATTTTTATTTTGGAGGGAGTTTCCAATGAATTTCCTATTCACCATCCAATTCTAATGTGCATGTGGGCAGAGACAATTGCATAAACGAGGTTCTGCTCTCCCTGCTAAACCTCAAACTCCTTATTTACTCTCAGGTATATATATGTCTGAAGCCCTTTTATAATGTTTACAGTGTATTTCGACAGCGATATATCCATCTAGTGATTTCACATTTTGAAACCAAAGCAAAGACCTATATTTTAGTAAACATCAAAAGCTACTAGTTTTGCTCGCTAGTCTCTTCCACAGTGGTTGCTCGCAATTTTGATTTTTTTTAGGAAAATACTTCATTCCAACACCTGCTAACATGATTTCCATGAATAACTTCGAAGACAATGAAACAATGAGGGTGCAATTATTTCATGGGTACAAAGTATGTTGTTGAGCTCATGAGTGTGAAAAGTCTGGAGGATGATGATAAAATTTCAAAGTACAGAAGTGATCTAGTCAAAAGTGTTGTGGCCAAGCCGCCGATTTTCTCCATCCTGAAACCCCATTTGATTGTGGAGGCTTCGCATGCTATGGATGCCATAAGTTTCTATAAGCATGTGTTTGGGGCTGAAAGTCTCATTTGAAGACTTTGGAGAGTAGCCTTTTTGTACATTTGAATACTTGCTACATAGGTAATTGAGGTAGCGACCACATGGAATATTAGTGTAGTGGATGTGTGGATCAAACACCCGATTAGAGGGCTTGGTAGTGTGTGATGTGAAGACTGCTAAGGAGAGCAGGTTGCAGTGTTGTTGTGAAAATAAGCGTTGGCGTATTTTGTTTGCAAGTTGTTGCAGTTGCGGTGTATCACTGTGTGGACCTTGGATGCTAGAACTGGAGTGGCTTTAGTGGCATGGAGTTTCATGCTTGTGGAAGTCATAGAGGCATAGTCAAGGTGGTGGAGGATTGTGGTAGGTACTATGTGGGGAGCTATTGTGGCTTAAAGAGTTGTTGTGCATGTAATGGTGACACACCACCTGTGGCTTGGAAAGAAAGCCGAGGAGGTGTGGAGCCGGTGTGAATGAGCCCAATACACTTGGGAATGTTTTTGACTCAAAGCTATCACCCACGAGATATTTTGTTGTTGTTTTGTTACAGAAACGTCTTGACAACCGTGCTAATATTGTTGACTGGCACACAATTGGAATCCAACAACTCAACAATCTTAATGTGGATCAATTTCAAGGCCAGTAGTGAATGTGGAGTTGCCTAGAGAAGTGTGGAGTTGTGTAAAATGTTGTTCAGAAGCATGGAAGAGGTGTTGTAAGTGCAAAAAAGACATGGTGGGGTCCTCTGTAGTGTGGTAAGAGATGATCAAATTTCGACATCAGCGTGGATCAAACTAGTCCCCGAGCATGAGGCTAAGCTTGTTTGGGACCTGACAAGAATTTGTGATGTAGTGGTGAAGTTCCTTAAGGAGTTGCGTTGAATCATCGATGTACATTGACAGGAGGAGTTAAGGAGCTGTGTTGAATCATCAATGTGTGTTGATAGGATGAGCTATTTCTGTGTATGCCAATGGTAAATGAGGCTTCTTAAAGGTGAGCGTCAAGCGTAAAACAATAACATGTGGAGTAGGACATGAGTTGAAGTCAAAGGAAGCATTGAAGAAACAATGTAAACTTTGAAATGAGAACTGATACGATTATCCGTTTCGTTGAGGTAGCAAAAAATTCAACCGATTTTGAAAAATGGTAATCTAAAATACACTTTTTTTAAGTATATTTTTTACACTTTAAATTTTCTTATGTATCAAATATAAATATTTGTTTTTAAATGTTAGTGATTTTCATGTTGATTTTGAAATGTGTCGATGCATCATCAACCTTTTTTTTAAAGGAGTTATTTTTGACACTTTAAACTTTTTAATGTATTAAGTGAGGATACTTTTTTTAATGTTACATTTTTAGACACTTTAAAATTTTTTATGCCCAATTCTTTTTGAAATCATAAATACTTAACAAATTTTCTAGTTATCTTATTTTTCTTTTTCTTTTTTAACTATTGATTACTTAAAAATAATATAAAAAACCAAAAAAACATAAAAAAATCTAAAAAAATTTTAATTCTCATAAACATCAAAAAAAAAAATTTGGAAAAACAAAATTAAACAAACTATAGAATAAGTAAGTAAAAAAAAAATCTAAAAAGTTAACAAAAACTAAAAAAATTAAAACAAGCTAGGTTAAACATAAATAAATTAATTACAAGCAAAAAATAAAAATAAAAACTATCTCGATTAAAAAACATTTGAAAAGACCAAAATATAAAAGTAATACTAATTAAAAAAAAGAAGAAAGAAAGGAAAGAATAAATATATATATATATATATATATATATAATGAAATTTAACAAAAATATATATTTTTATTTAAAAAACATTAAAATTTTAATAAAAATATATATTTATATTTAAAAGAAACATTTAAAAATTAAAACAAAAATAGAAATATATTCGATTTAAACAAAAAAAAATTTAAAAATTTAACAAAATATATATTTTTGATTAAAAAACAAAAACTTTGAGACTCAGAATCGACCTGCCACTGCTTGGTCACCCGTGTTGCACTCCCACTAGTGGCCAATAAGTGGCAAGTTGATTCAGAGAATCGGCTTGTCACCACTTGGTAACCTGGCCTGCACCCCCACAGATGGTCGGGTGGTGGTAGGTTGATTCTGGGAATCGACCTACCACTGCCAAGCCACCGCCTGACCACCTGAGCTGTGCCGTCACTGGTGGACGGTCGATGGCAGGTTGATTCCGGTAATCGACCTACCACCACCCAGCTGCCACTGGGGGCACGACCCTGGGTGGAGGAGTTGGCCCTCATGGGCAACTAAGCAGTGGGAGGTCGATTCCTAGAATCCACCTGAGACCGCCCGACCACCTTGACGATGCTAGGTTGATTCCGAGAATTTACTTCCCACCACCAAGTAAATTCCCATAATCAACCTACCACCACCTGACCACCTATGGGGGTGCGGACCGCGCATTGGGGCGGTGGCAGGTTGATTCCCAGAACTAATGTGTCATCGCTCGGCCACCCGTGGAGGCACGTCCCGGGTGGGTGGGCAACGACAGGTCAATTCTGAGAATCAACCTACCATCGCCTGTCCACTCGTGGGGGTGTGGCTTGGGCGGCTAGAATCAACTTGCCACCGCCTGACCACTCGTGTTGGCGCGGTTCAAGTGATAGGGCGGTGGCAGCTCAATTCTGAGAGTCGACCTGCAACCGCCTAGACCGCACCCCCACGAGCAGTGGTGGGTTCATTTTCATAATCGACTTGCCACCAACTGACCACCCATGGTGGCGCGACCGATGGGGCACAACTTTTTTTCTTTTTTCAAATCAGACATCAAATATATATATTTAAAAATTTTAAATGTTTTTTTTTTTAAATTGAAATATATATATATAATTTTTTTTTAAAATATATATAGATAATTAATTTTTATTGTTTTTTGTTTTTTTTTTGTTTTTAATTTGAGTAAATTATGTTTTTTAGATTTTTTACAATGTTTCTAATCTAATTTTAGTAGTTTAAAAAAAAATTTGTTTTTTATTCTTAATTTTTTATTTTTTTTAGTTTGATTTGTTTTTTTTTATTATGCTTATAATTTTTTCTATTTTTACTTAATTTTATATTTTTTTAATTTTGTTATTTTTCTCCCAATTGTTTTCATGGTTTACAGAGTAAAAAAAAAAAAAACTTACCTTTTTTTTGCAAAATATGTTGTTCTTATTATTTCTATCTTTAATAATTTTTAATTTTCTGTTTAGTTTTTCTATTCTTTCTTTTATTGGTTAATTTTGTTTTTGTTTTAACATTTTAGATTGATTTTTTTTGTTTTTTTTATATATTTGATTTTTTGTTTTGTTTTGTTTTGTTTTTATGTTTTTATTTAATATATTTTTATTTACATTTTATTATTATTTTTTCATTGTTTTAATTTTTAATTTTATATTTTCATTATTCTTTTGAAATTTTAATGTTTTGTGGAGGCATGATAAAAAAAATTACGCCATTATTTCAAAATGTTGAAAATTTACCCTAGAAAAAGAAAGGCTTTATTGCAGCATCAACACTTTTCATTTTGAAGGTATTTTTTGCACAATTTTTGT
This sequence comes from Pinus taeda, assembly GCA_000404065.3. Lineage (NCBI taxonomy): Eukaryota > Viridiplantae > Streptophyta > Pinopsida > Pinales > Pinaceae > Pinus > Pinus taeda. The sequence continues at coordinate 6,908 of APFE031621700.1, forward strand.
ACAAAAAATTGGTTTTTAGTACCATTTTTAAAACATGTTGAAAATTTACTCTAAAAAAGAAAGTGTTATTCCACTGTCAACACTTTTCGTTTTTAGCACTATTTTTCATGGTTTTTGGGGGATTTTGGGTAAAAGTTCCCGTTTTGAGTTTATAGTTCACGTTCCAAAGTTTACATTATTAAGAGCTGCCAACTGTTGTTGAGAAAATGTGTGTAAGGCTGAGTAGAGAGATGACTCGAGAGATGGAGTTGGAGATCTCTATGTGAATATATTGTTTTTTTGAAGTTCATGAAGTGTTAGTGAGAGTCAAAAGCCAATTAAAGGCCAATTGAATGCACTGTTTAATCCAAAGAGAGTGTTGTTAGTCATCACCATGTGTGGAGAGCCATGTAGAAGGTCACCAGTCTCATTGGAGGACAATGAGTGGAATAATGTTTGATACAAATTTTTTTGATGACGTTTTTTTAGACAATTTATTTCGAAGTATTTTTGGGCCAGGTAATATTTTTACTCCGGTAGTATTTTTGAGTGTGAAGAATTATTTGATAAATATAATAGTTTTATTGATGACCATGAATATCAAGAGGTGCAGTTTATTCCACATTTTCCTGCAATCACTGAAAGCATAAATGCCTTCTCCTCGAACACAATTGTCAGGAATTTAATTGGATCTTCTTCTAAGACGGTTATGACAGTGGAGGATACGACCATGGATGTTGTTCATATGCCACACATGTTCGAATATGACTACATTTTGGTGGCTCCTCTGGTGTCTCCACGTGGAAAGTGGGGTGAACATGAATTGCATTACTTTGTTCGGAATGTTGCCTTGCATCCCAATCTAGAAGAAGTTGTTGATGTTAAGTACTTAAGGAAAGAGTAGAGGGAGCTCACAAGGAAAGCAAGAAAAGTAAAAATGAAACTGCATCAACAAATGAACAAGCATGGACCCTTTAGCAAGAAGGAAAAAATGAAATGTAGCATTCTAAGCCTAGCTGAGACTTAGACCATCAAGTTAAAGTCTAGTTCGTCGTGATTGAGGGGAGGTGTTAGAACATTAATCACAATGGCGCCAGTGACGCTAAGCATTATTCCCCGTCAGCAAATTTAATGAGAGTCAGCAAGAATGAGTAAGACAACAGTTCTAGTTGGCGAAGATCATTATTGATTCTCTTGCTATGTATGTATAGATAATGGTATTTAGTAATGAAATAATTAAGCTCTTTCATAGTCTGCAGAGTTTATATCAATTATTTCTATGATTGATAGATATAGTATTTTAATGAAAAATGTTTGCATTATTTTAATTATTAAAGAGTAAGTATTGAAGTTTAAAGAAACATAAAGAGTTGTTATTTGAAGAAGAAAGAAATATAATGTTTGGTGAACTTAGTATGGTATCTAAATTAATGTATAGACAACGTTCTTAGAGATAATCATTGTTCTCTAAGGAAGATGCAGAGGTAATTGATACAAAAATAGTTGTAATGAAGTTCCATGAGGAGAGCATTTTGCTTTAGTAACTATGCATGGCAGAGGATGGCAACATAAGTGCTACTAAAAGGGATTTACTTTATAGAGTGAAAATTGTAAATTGCATGTAAATGGGTATTAGACATTTGTATGCAAGTCTTGACACTTGCATACAAATCGGAATGCAAAAATTTGCCGTACTAAGTTTAAAGAGATGTTGCTGGGTAAACTTAACTACTTGAAAGAGTTAAAGTTTTTGGATGAGCAATGATGATTCTAAGCTCTTGATATTGGTAACTTGTGATATTTATTACATGCCGTTAGTTTATGATATCTTTTATTATTGCATCAGATTAATTATTAACCCGTTGATAAACTTGACATCAATACGGAATCGTTTCTATTACGTGTCACTGTACTTTACAAAAACCCCATGATGATGGTCACCTTGAAATATAAGCATTGCTCTTGGGTTGCTCGAAGTCATATTGTATATTATTGTTGAATTTTAGTTCATATTTTCGTCTAGAGTGAACGGGTTTTTGTTTTGGGCCTCTTCCTGACAACATATAATCAACCCGTGCATTTGTTCTCCGCTAACGTGAGCAGTAGTATTAACAAACTCCAAATGTAATCCAGCTGCGAAGTTGCAATGTCACGGCACAGATCTGTCCATTAACACTGAATTGCCCTTTATTATATTATACATCAAAGAAGGCCAGTTCTCAGTCGAGAAGTATTGAGAGAATGTTGCGGTCGAGTCAAGAAACAACGTAGGAGTATTATGATGGATGTGTTACATATCTTACACTTTTCTGACTGTTGAGAGGGATGTGTGGTATATGATTACAATGTGTTGTTAATTGGGCCGGGAATCAATGGACAAGTGTTAATATATATAAAATTGTAGTTTTGATTCATTATGTTTAGTTAGTGAAGTAAGTTAAAGATTTTATTTTCTTAAAAGATTTACACTTAAATAAAATTATCTCATACTAAATTTCCTTCAAAGTGTCTCTCAACATTTCCCATACTAGAGTTCAAATTGCCTTTCACCTTGATAAATATAATTGAGAATCATTAATTTATATATATTGATCATCGTAAAAATCACAAAAAGATATTAGATTCAACTTAACCCTTAACCTGCAAATGTCTTTTTAAGTGTATAAATTGAGTAATGATTAGCATTTTGAGAGGTTTGATCTCTCTTTGCTCTGGATAGATGTAGAGTTAAGATGGGTTTCAAGTGATTTCAGTTACGTGTGGGCATAAAAAAAATTGTCAAATATATGATCAATGAGTGAATTCAAATATGTTATATATGCCTAATATTAATTTGATGAATTTATTTTCTTCTACTTCTCATGTACATAGGACATATATTATTATTAGATACCTAAATTCCAACATATAACTCTCCACGCACGTCACACATTTGAAGTTGAACTAATCAATGAATCCTATCACAAAATTTTAGATGTGTAATATTCATATTAAATATTTATAGGTTGACCTTGGGCACATGTATCTTTTAAACACCATTTTCTTGGGATCTTATTTTGTTGGTTGAATATTTTTTCTTTGTCAATATTGTTTTGTTTTTGCTGTTTAGATTTTTATTTCCTTCACTATCTGTGCTCCTCAATTCTCATTTTTTCTGTGTTTTCCTCTGCATGAGTTGGTTGAATATTGTTTCTTTGTCAATATTTTTATCTATTTTATCTATTTTCATTTCCTTTCTTCTCCATGCTCTTCAATTTATATTTCGTCTACATTTTCTTATATTTTTTGCTCTTGACACTCTTTAGTTATCATTTTTTGTAACATTCTTTCTCCATACACTTTTTCATATTCTCCTCGATACGCTCATTGTCGATATGCTTTTTCATATTCTCCTCAATACACTCTTTATCATTCAATTTTTTCTTTCATATTTTCTTCTCATTGTTTAGTTGTCATTTGTTGTTACTATCTTTGTTGATCTATTATTTGCTTCTCCCACTCCCCACTTCCTAACTTGTCATTTCTTCTAATTTTCTATCTCAACTTTCTATTTATTGTTTATTCCTATTTAAGATGTTTCTATTTCTGGTTTATTTATATTTAATATGGATATAGGCTTTCTATTATTCATTTCTATTTAATATGGATCTAGGCCGATGATTTTTCTAACATAGAAACCAATGGACATTGACAATAATTACTTTCTACCTACACTAAAAATAGTATACACTATTAATCTAAATTTTCTAAAAATCATGCCTCATAAAAAACCATTAAAGATAAAAGTCATCAGTAAAGATGTAATTTCTTCGATCTACAAGGACATGATACATTTGGGTCAGTAAGAAAAATAACTACTATGTAGAAATCTCTATCAAGGCGAATAAATCAATTAGTAGCTTAATATTAGAAACTTTAGTGCATTCTACAAATATGAGATGCCTATAGATGATGTAGGTTAATCAAATGATCTAGCCGATGAACATTAAAGGCAACGAGGAAGTTTCATATGTATCTTTCTTTTCCCTATTTCGTTCATTTCAATCGACATTTGTAGTTAAATGATCACTCCATGTCATAAACTAAATGAACCTTTACATTTTGCACAATAATGCAATTTCTCTATTTTGGGCGTAAGTGAAATTTGATCATTTTGTTATCATAATTTCTCCTCAATGCAATATGGAAAAGCAAAACAATGACTTTCAATTTCAGATACTATGCATCCTCAATACATTTGTAGTTAAATAATCCCTCCCTGTCATAAACTGAATGCACCTTTACATTTTGCATAATAAAACAATTTCTCTATTTTGGGCATAATTGCAATGTGATCATTTTTTTTATTATAATTCTTTCAACAATACAATATGGAAAATGAAAACAACAACTTTCAATTTCTGATAGTGTGCATCTCAATGTTATCTTTGGATTCCTAGGGTTTTTCATAGTAAATTGGATATTGTATTCTATATGTGCAACATTATAAAACAGGTTATAGAATTGCTTCTATATTTGATTGTATGTGCATTATTTTAAAACATGTTGTATAAATTTTAGAAATCCAAATGGTATGGTAATCATCTTATACAATTGTGGAAAGAACGAAATGAAAAGATTTATGATGAAATTTGTATTTTTATTGGTTGATCTTTGAATTTGCAGTAATTGTGTATTGAATTTAAGTAATTGTGTATTGAATTTAAGTAATATGATGTGTATATAATAATGCAATTAATTTGTGGAAGGTAATGAAATATATATTATACTATAATCTAGGTTAGGTTAAGGTGGAGTTTTGTTTTGTTTTGTTTTTCTTTTTTGTTTTTTTTTGTGTTAATTTATTCTTCTTATAAAAGATATTGTAAATTAGATAGTAAAAGTGGAGATTATTTTTTCAAAATCAGAGGGGTAGAGTATCTATGCCTTCTTAGACTTAAAAGTCAAATTGTTGCATGGACCAGGGTCCCTTGTCCCACAAACAAGAGTAACCCATACACAAATTCAGTATCTCACTTGACCATGACCTTAAAATTAGATGATGATGATGATAATAATAAATAATAATTCACAAAAATAATAAAGTTATTTTAAAATTTAATATCATTAGTTTTAAATTCAAATCCTAGAAAAGGAAAAAATCATAAAATAAAAATAATATATATATATAGCCAAACAAAAATAAATATATAATAATACTAGATATAATATAATATGTTTTAGACTCTTAATAATATAGATATATAATTATATATATATTTGTTAGTCAATAAAAAATGATTTTATCTTAAATTAAGTGAAAATTTTCAAGCCTCTGTGAAAACGAAATAGATAATTTTGGATAAATACTACTTTACAGCACAACTTTGAAGATTCTGATTGTATAGAGTATATGAAGCTACATTTCCATGTGTTCGTAAATAACGATGAAACCCGACAGATTTTCCATGAAAGTAAGAATAATACTTTGAAAAACAAACGCATCAAGTTGACATAGGTCACATCTAACAATTGACAAACATGTCTGAGAGGTTGTGCCAACTGCCCTATTTATAATAGAGCAAAGCAAAGAAAAGGTCTCCCATATGTGTCTTCTAGAAATACATCTCGAGATCGAATCACCATGTCTACGTGAATTATTATTCTTCTTGTCAGTGTTAGTGTTGTCATTCATTCTTTAGTGTTAGAAAGGAAGGGCTTGAATCTTGTCCACAACCATAGATGCATAGTAGACTTTATCAAAACTTCATGTGAGGTGATTGTGTATCCATAGGTCTGTGCCCCTCCTTTCTTACGCGAAAAGAACAAGAAATTAGACTCTCCAAAGAGAAAATTATAAGATAACAAACAACGGTGGAGAGGAAAACTCACTTGTTGCGAGGAAGCAGAACTTGGTTCCCTAACCTTGCCGAAACACATCGTTGATATATGTTCATAAGTTATAATTATTTTAATTTAAAGATCAATATGTTGAACAGTTATACAAATCAAAATTTGGTTTACAATTAAAGTAGTGGGATCTAAGAAGGGAAGAAAATTCAATAGTCCAATCTTGGTGCACGAGAAGTACAGAATGACAACTAGGGGAGTTTTTCTCAAACTAAACTCCTCACAAGGTAATAAAACAAATAGAATAAATTTTTAAAATTATTGCTTGTTTATAAATTCTATATTTAAAATTATTTGATTTATATAACTAATTAATATTATTATAATTAACTTATTAATAAAAGATTGATTTAGAAATACCATTTTATATATATTGACAGAATCATTTATATAATATATTGCAAGATTATGTTAAGTTGAAACTACAAACAGAGAATAAAATTGAATTAATTTGATCGGTTCATCTAAGCAAAGAAAATTAATTGCAGCTGTATCAAATTCTGAAATGACCTTAGCATGTGCTAGGTGATATAAGGAACTTTACATATTTTGACAACTTCCATGCAGATTTTGGTTTCTTTGTACAACATATTTCTCCAGATGAAGTTGGAATAATCATGGAAGATGGAATAAGGATGGAGAACTTTATCGATGGAGATCCAATAACGGTTTTCCGATGCCATTCACGTCTACCTTGACACTGCCCAAAATTTCTCTAGATATATCTGACCACAATATGTGAGGAGTTAAATGTAACAACCAATCATTCAAATCGTTTTGAATTTCCACAACGAGAAGAAGTTGCATTTATAGTCATTGAAAGAGTTTCATGACCATTAGAAATATCAAACCAATCAAACATAAAAAAGAATAATAACTTGAGAAGTAAAAATGTTAAAATATATTTATAATTACGAAGAATTAGTATTCTTAATTTAGGGAAAAAGGAAATTACATTATCATATAAAAAAGTATTCATTTTCTAATTGCAAAAAACATGCAAATTTACATTTTATAGCTAGAAAAGTTTTATGATTTTTTTGACTTAATATTAAAAATGTATTCATGTTCTATTGCAAAAAAAAATTATTAGTACATTTTATAGTAGGAAATTTTTATCTTTTCTAACTTAATAGTAGTAATATTAGTCAATAAATGAGATTGTGATTGGATTTATATTTTGTATATACTAAAGGCTTAATTTATATATATTTGAGATGTTGTTTATTAATAGATATTTAAATTGATTTGTATATATTATTTACAATATATTTTTTTATTGTAAAAAAGTATTTTGCATAATTATTCATCTTAAAATAAATTTAATAATTAATTTTTCAATTTCTAAAAATTCTAATATACTTAACCCCTTATAAAAAAACATATATAAGTGGTGAAGAAATTAATGTTGAAACACACACTTTTAGTGAATATTTATAAATATTTTAATAAAAATATTAAGTTGGTTCAGCGTAGGCCACCTCATATCCATAGAAAATAGCAAACTTATGAATTGATTTTGGTCTTATTGAATTAAAATATAACTATAAATAACAAGCCACAAGGATCAAACTGCTACTCCTACTCAATAGAAAAAGCCTATAGCCTCCCTTGCGCCTCCCTTGCACTTTATCTTTGGTGAATAATGAAGCTATTACCTCACCACCTCTCAAAGCAAGTAGAAAAGTTGGAAAAATGTGTTTGATCAAGAAATTGGCCAGAGATATGTAGACAATAATCAAGTTTGTCCAAAGAAGATAGAAAATAGATGAAGAT
>APFE031621706.1:1626-34726 GCA_000404065.3 Pinus taeda
CTGGGACATGACCCAAAGGATCCAAAGGGTGTTAGGGCCCTTATGAAGAAAAAAGAGGATGACATTGCTGCACTAAGGAAGCAGGCAAAATTGCCTCCAACCATTCACCCTCAAACAACAGAACTTGCACAAGAAAAGCAAGTAGATGATGCCATGGAGTTGCTTCTGATGATGAATCAAAGAATATTGCAAATGGAAGCAGAATTAGAGAAGGCATTGCAGGATAAGCGAGGGGAGTCAGCCTCCCAGCCCCCTCAAACATCTACAACTCTTGGACCTGCCCCTCCTACACAAGCAGCAGCAACCCCTCCTACCACTCCAGCACCAACCACAGCTACATCAGCAACAGGGGCAACAGCAGAAGCAACAATAGCAGCAGAATCCTGCATGAGTATGGAGGACTTGATGAAAGCTGTCAAAGAGCTTGAGACTCAAGTAACAGAAATAAATGAAGCTAAGGATAGACTGGCCAAGCTGGAGACCAGCTATGATAAGTCCAATATGACAGTGGCAGAAAAACAAAGAGAAATAAAGGCCTTAGAGACCAAAGTAAAAACTTTGGAAAAGGAATTGCTCCAAGGCAAGACCTTAGCAGAAATAAAGAAGATAATTTGGGCCAAAATTGGCCAATCAATACAGGACCAATGGAGGTCAATCCAGGCAATATATGAACAGGTTGAACTAATAGGCATGGCTCATGTGGAAATACAAAGAGCCAGAACATCACTCGGAGTCATGCCTGAGCAGGCCAATAAAATGATACATTTCCTCAATAACCGCACTAGGGAGGAATTGGCAACTCTAGAGATAAACAGCAGAATAGACACCATCTTGACAGCTAAGAAAGTGCTGACCTTGAGGAACTTCACTCAAACTCTGGAGAGAAAATGTCAGGAAATGAAAGCATAAATTGATGAATTCAGGGCAAAAATGACAATATTACAGGATAAAGGACTTCCAAGCCTAGTGACTGGCACATGACAGCTATTGTCATATAATCAATATATGACAAGGATCAACAATTATGTTGAAAATCAAATAACAACATCCAGCAACTCCACAGAAGAAGCAGGGCCTCCCTCTGGGCAGTCTCTGTATGACAAGTTAGAAAATATATTTTTTATTGAGCATGAGATAAATCATCTGTTTGAGGTGCCTCCAAACTTCTACAGATATACAGAAGCAGATGAAACACTGGTGAAAATAAGGAGGCATCAGCTACCTCCAGCTGATTGGTGGCAGGCAATGCTGGAAATTCTGCCCAGATAATGCCACTATGTTATTCCTTTTTGAGAAAAATCAAGTCTCGGTCACGGTACAGGTCAACAGACAGATCAGCACGCAGGTATCACAGAATCATCCGTACAAGTGACTCACCAAATCACCCAGACAGCAGGCTCAATTAACGCAGAATTAAAGGCACAGCTACAACCCACCTTCTTGAGCGATAAAGTCAAAAGTTGTCTGACAGATAGATAGCTGCCATCTCAACATTAAATGCTGTAGTTATGTTTTTCATTTACTTTTTGTAAGAGAGTTGATGGTGCAATTTATTGCACAATAACTCACTATTGAGATATTTTGTATCCTATTTTGTATATATATCCTCTCAGAGAACATATTGAGGGTCGGCTATAGTGAAAACTCTTTCTAAAGAGCTCTATTGTATACTTGAGATATTTTGATAATACAATTTGTTGGTGGAGTTCCTGGTTCCTATGTTGTTTGAAGGTGGAAATGAATAGCTCTGTTGTGCTACAGAATTCCTGTGTCATTTGCTGGAGCAATAAGTTTTTCTAAATTGTGTATGTGTTTTCTGTGTATTCCATAATTCTTATATTTTCATGATCATAGTAAATAGAGAAAAAGAATAGCCTAGAATTTGTTTGAACACCCTATGCTCAATCTCTATTTCTAAATATGTTTTCTTTTGGATTAGCCATGGATATGACTTCTTAATTGCTCATGTCTAAACTAATTCTATCATTGTGAATATTGTTTAAGAATTCTTAACTGCTCTTAAGCAATACTTTCATTTTTCCTTTGTTAGCATAGTGAAATATTCTTAATTGCCTTTCAATCACTAATTCCATAACTTCATTACATAAATCTAAAAAAATGTTCCAGAGATGCCTGTCTGGCTCTGCAGCAACACTCTGCCTTCATAAACATTCTTCAGCAGCACATTACCTCAACTCCATTTCCCAATGGACCAAATTGTTCTATAATCTATACCTCAGCTCTGTTTGAATTCACCAACCCACCAAACTCAAACAAACAACACACCATAACTAGCCTAAAATCATCCACCAACAAAGTTAAATTATAATGAGAGAGCCCTCTCTAGTTACAGGTAGGGTAGGACCTATAGCTAAAAGATTGGTCAGTGGTTACCTCGGCCGTATTCCCTTTAGGAAGCAGGGAACAACTAGAGCGTTAACACATACCTCTTGTGGAGTCTTACCCTTCAACGCTGATGAAGGTGATCTGTTGACCAAGTAACATGCTGTCTCCACCGCCTCTGCCCAGAATTCCTATCCTAACCCTGCACCACTGAGCATGCTTTTTTTTTTGAGTTGTATATGGAGTAGTCTTCTGCCGTGCTATACCACACTTCTTACATAATTATTCAAATTCCTTATTGCAAAACTCTCCATCGTTATCTATCATCAGCACCTTTATCTTCTTCTCTGTCTAGTTTTCTACCAGAACCTTAAATTCTTTAAGCCTGTTAAAGGCTTCAGATTTATTCTTAAGGAAATATATCCATGTATTCCTTGAGAAGTCACCTATAAATGATACATAGTACACAAACTTACCCAGTGATGGAACCTTCATAGGTCCAAACACATCACTATGCACAAGTTCTAATATTTGTTTCACCCTCTTACCACCAGAGGGGAAACTCACCCGATTCTGCTTCCCATATACACAATTTTCATAGAAATCAAAATCCAAAGAGCTATTACTCATACCTTCTATCATACCTTTATTCGAAGGCCTTTCTCTCCAATATGTCCAAGCCTTTGATGCCACAGCATGGTCTTCTCTCCAGAGACCACTAGATTTTCTGCTCCACTTTCAAGAACCACAAAACTGTTGCACCCATCAACAACAGTGCTACCTTGCAGCATGTATAGAGTTCCAATTTGAACTCCTTGCATCTACCAGTGCTCCCCGAACCATCTTGCAGGTATCCTTCTCGAAAATTGTTTTTACACCTACATCATCCAACTTGCTTATAGAAGTCAGGTTTCTAGCCAATGCAGGAATATGTAGAACACCTGGAAGTGTTCTAACCCTTCCACCTTGCAACTTCAACTTTACTTTTCCATGACCAATGATTCTAGCCTTCCTATCATCCCCTAAGAAGACATCACCACCATCATATCTCTCATACTTGTAGAGCCACTCTCTATGGGGACTAAAGTGAAAGGATGCACCTGAGTCAATCAACCATGTCTCATGATCTACATGTGTACTTGAAGAAGCCAAGTACATATCCCCAACTTCATCTGAGGCGGTTTTCACCTCTGCAGAAGGAGCATCATCAGATCCATTTCCTTTGTCAGGAGCTTTAGATTTGTGGTCCCTTTTGTAGTGCCCTTCCTTTCCGCATTTCCCGCACACCACCTTTAAAGGTTTTCCTGGAGATTTATATCTCCCTCTAGATTTAGATCTCCCACTCGATGACTTATTTTTGTTTATATTCTGGGACCATTCTCGTACAAACAAGGAATCACCATTCTGGCTCTCCATATTTTTCCATCTCATCTCCTTCGTCGGCAAGGATGAGACTATTTCATCAAACTGCAAATCAGTTGCATTGCTACCTATTGCAATAACCAGACTATCCCACGAATCTGGTAGAGAACACAACAAACTAATGCACTTATCTTCATCTGAAATTTTGATATCAATAGACGATAACTAACTTACCACAATATTAAATGCATTCAAATGCTCTGTCACCGGGCCTCCATCTTTCATCCTCAGGTAATACAACTTTTTCCATAGGAACAATTTATTCACCAAAGACTTAGATTGGTACAAAGTCCCTAACTTGTCCCACAAAGACTTTGTTGTAGCTTCCCCTGATACATTCAATAATACTGAATCCAAGACACACAATCGTATTGTGCTCTTTGCCTTCCGATCCAATTTCTTCCATTCTTGATAAAAAAACTCTTGTTGGTTTAGTACCCGGATCTACGGCGATCCACTGATATTTATCCACCAACAAATTCTCCATCTTGATTTTCCACAACTCAAAACTCTAACCATTAAATTTCTCGACCTCTATCTTTCCACTTCTCACCATCTTCTTTCACCACCATAATCAATCCTGCAGATCTCCCACTGAACAGGGTCTACCACAGGCCTAAGCGAAACCCCTCAGCAACAAAGGCGTCCCCTTGAAGCCAAAACAGCTCTGATTCCAAATGTAGGTTTTAACCCCATACAATAATTACCTACATACGAATTCTAAAACACATAAAATAAACAATGCGAGATCATAACACATAAAACACATATAGACAAAGATTTCCCCTGGATCCCAAAACCGGGACTACCAGCGTGACAACCCGATATAGTTGGATCCTTTACTGTCAGGTGTTCTTGATCTCTGTGTCCATGATCCGATCAGTTGTGGCTTGTTCCATGCAATCTTGATTTAATTTTGTAGGTGTGAGCTGTTCTGCAATGTCTAATGTGTCTAGAAACAGTGGGAAGTATGGTTGAAGGTGGTCCACATTGAACATTGGGTGCAGGCCAAGGAATTGGAGAATGCTAAGCTCAAGTGCATTGTCTCCCACAACCTTGGTAATGGTGTAAGGACCATATTAGAGTGGTCTGAGTTTCCGAGAGGCTCCGGTAAAGCGTTCCTTCTACAAATGAGTCCACACATTGTCGCCCACCTGAAACTTGTGTGGCACCCGATGTTGATCATGTCGTTGCTTGTACTTCGCATTTTATTTTTCCATAATGTCGTGGACCTGATAGCGGATATGTTGGATGTGCTCAATGAAGTTGTTTGCCTTATCGACTTTAGACTGGACATGAGCTTAATCTTCCTGACTATATGCAAATGGTATGGCCACATCAATGAGACATAGTGGCTGGAATCCCAAGCCTACCTCAAAAGGGTTGTGGCCAGTCAAGCTCTAGAGAGCCTGGTTATAGTTGTGTTGGACATAGGGGAGTCTCTCATCCCATGTGTGTGTATGCTTTGAGTTGTACATGTGCATAATGTGTATGATCAACCTGTTGAAGACCTCTTTCTGGCCATCAGTTTGGGGAGGAAAAGCTATGGACTTAGTGAGCTTGGTGTCCAACATCGACCAGAGACTGGACCAAAATGTACTAAGAAACCTATTGCCCCGATATGAGATGATAGGCTGTGGGATCCCAAAGTGTACCCACACTCGTTCAAAGAAGAGTTTAGCAATGACTTTTATTGTGATATTCTTCTCACAGGCCGCCATAATGGCCATCTTTGAGAATCTATCGACAACCACAAAAACATAGTGGTTCCCATGCTTAGTAGAAAAAAGTCCCGACATGTAATCCATGGAAATGGATTCCCAAGGTCGACTATGGGTAGGCAACGGAGTATAGAGGCCTTGATTCTTAATAGTCGATTTGGCAATGACGCAGGCAATGCAGGATCTGATGTACTTCATGACATCATGTCGAAGATTTGGCTAATATAAATACTTCTACAATACTGCCACCATTTTCTCGACCTCAAAATTCCCAGTAGCCCGAATGTAGTGCGCTTCCCAAATCATCTTGGAATGCTCGCTTAAAGGAAACCAAAGGTGTCCTAGGTGGTTGTTATGAAACCAGCTCAAGAAAAGATAGAAAAGATAGATCAACGACTTAGAATTCAGCCTCTTCGAGGGGGCAACCTCCTTCACATTACATAAATGAACAATTCTGGGCACAATAATAATAATAATGGGGTTCTATGGGGCACAATAGTAACAATATGGGCACTACATGGGTACATCAATATAATAAGTGGGTTGTACTAATAACAATAAGGGGTTACACTAGTAGTATAGGGGCCTAACAGTGGCATAACACGACATCCTGGAGGTGAAATTTTGGAACTTGCTAACCCTCCAAGAGCGTTTGGTACGTGTGGCCGAATTTTGGGTTGCTTTTATAGAGAAGTGGCTAATCAGAAGTCTCATGGTGATAAGAGTTGAGTATGGTGGTTAACGCCATGATCGGTGGTCAGGTGAGGTAGTCTACAAAATTATTGGCGTTTCCCTTGTTATACTTGATATTCAAATGGAACAGTTGCAAGTATGTGGACCACTTCTAATGGCGATCATTCTACAACTTCCCTTGCGTCTGTATAAACTGTAGGGGTCGGTGGTCTGTGTGGATGACCGTTTCCTTCCCCAAAATGCAATGCTTCCATTGTCGGCATGCCTGCACAATGGAATACTTCTCTTTGTCATAAGTGGGATACTTCTGGACTGTGTGTGAAAGTGTCTCATTGTGATATGTCATTGGATGCCCCTATTGAGTAAGGACTTCCCCAATAGTATAGTCAGAGGCATCTGTCTTGATCTAAAATGGTTGTTGCAAGTCTGGTAATGTGAACACTAGTGTAGAGCAAAGGCGATGTTTCAACTCTGCAAATGCCTTTTGTTGAGATTCAAACCAAAAGAATTTTTCTTTCACTCCTCTCTTGGTGACTTGACTCAAGGGCCAAGTGATACGAGAGAATCCCAACATAAACCTGCAGTAGAAATTGGCAAGACCTAGAAGGCTGCGAAACTCTGTCAAAGTGGTTGGGGCTGGCCAATCCAGAATGACTTGGATCTTGGTTGGATCCACATTCACCCCTTGTTCATCAATAATGTATCCTAGATACTAACTTGGGTCATGCCAAAAGTGCATTTCTCCAAATTGGCATGCAACTTGTGTTGCCGTAGTGTTTGGAGAACTTGGTGGATGTGGTGGAGGTGCTCTTACCAATTTTCGCTGAAGATCAGGGTGTCATCCAAGTATACCACTACAAATAAGTTGGTGAATGGCCGCAAGATGTCATCCATCAGCCTCATGATGGTTGCAGGAGCATTCGTCGACATGAAAGACATAACCAACCATTCGAAAAGGCCCTCCTTGGATTTGAAGGCAATCTTCCACACATTGGAGGGTTCGATTGATACCTGGTGATATTCGGACTTCACGTCAATCTTGCTGAAATATTTTCCCCCTTGAGTTGGTCCAGAATTTCATCAATCCATGGGATCAAGTACCTATTCCGTACAATGATCTTGTTCAACGCCTGATAGCCAATACAGAGTCTCCAAGTCCATCCTTCTTTTGTACTAACACAATCGGGCTCCCACAGGGCGATGAACTCGGTTGGATGTGACATTTTCTGTAGCAGCTCCTGAATTTGCCTCTTGATTTCACTGTTCTCCAGAATAGAGTGTCGATAGATCGGTCCGTTGGGAAATGGTGCACCTAGGGTTATATTGATGGAGTGCTTGACCTGATAGTGCAAAGGCACCCTTGCGGGGGAGGTAAAGATGTGCTCGTACTCCTCCACGACCTTGTCCATCTATTGTTGTGGTGCAGAGGGGCCCTGTCTGGAGGTCGTGGCCACCATCTTCTTCTTTACTTGTGGACTTATCATCAGGAAAACAAATTTCTCAGTTTTGGAAATGACCTTACTGCATTGTTTTGCAGTAACCAAAGAGATGGTGATAGGCAATGCTACCTTCGGTATTCTGTACAACTTATTTCCCAAAGTAACAATAACAACATGGCGCCTTAACTCATACACATCATGTCACTTCCACAAGTATGGTTGGCCTAATAATACTTCACAAACATCAAAGGGAGCAACGCCACATAATACCTCATATGTGAAGAGCTTGATGCTGTATGGAAGGCGACACTGCTAGCTTACGTAAAGATCTCGTCCTTGGTGAAGCCACCCACTGGTGTAAGATTGTGGGTGTATTAAGGTTGGTAAGCCCAGCCGTTTCACAACCTCTACCGAAATGAGGTTCTTTTGGTTCCCGCTGTCGACAATGAACTATAGCGGGGAACACTTTACCCACGTCTGGGAGTCGAAGAGGCGCTCCTCCTCCTCTCGATCTTCGGGTTCCTCCTTCTGGATCTTCGTGGTGGTAATGGTGGCATTGGGATCCACATCGATAATCTGATTCCCTTTATCATTCCCCTTGTCATGTTCTGACTCAGAGTCAGAGTCAGAACATGCACCTGATTCCAAAGCCTTCAGCTTGGCCAACAGTGACTGCTTGGCCCGACACTCACTTGTGTTGTGAGTGGAGCTCTTATGGAACTCACACCACTTTCCCTTGTCCTTCTTCGGCTTCATGGTGTTGTTCTTTTATTGTGGCTTTGGTGGGTTGTCTTGGGCCGCCAAGCCTTGGCTTTGTCCTTTCTTCTACGGTTTGGGGGCATCTTTCCTATTCGCAAATCCAAAGTCTCGATTCTTATGTTTAAACTTCTGCTCAATCTTGATGGTGTATCGGTATGTCTTTATGAGTGAGGAGATGTCCAAGAACTCCATCTCATCCTGGATGTACCTATGTAGGTAGCCATGGTACTTGAGTACCAAATGTTTCTTGGAATCCTTGATACCCAACTTCGTGTGAAGGGTATGAAAAACACTGGTAAACTCTGGCACATCTTGGTTCCTTCCCTACTGCAATGTTGTCCACTTTATGTATTTATCCTCATAGCTCCCAACTAGGTAGTACTGCTCCTTGATGGCATCCCAAAATGAGTTCCAAGTGGGTGCATCTGAAAACAATGAGGTCGTACTTTCATCCTTATGTTCACAGTAGGTTTTCCACTAGTTCTTGACGTGGGGGGTAGCATTGAGAAGAGAAAATGTAATATTTTCTCGGCTAGAAAAATCATGAACAAAAAAATATCATTCTAGCATATTTAACCATTTATCTATGACGTCTAAATCTATTTGGCCCTCAAATATGGGAATGTCATAGTTTACTTGTACCTTAAAAGGAGTGAAGCCTCTAGAGTGGCTACGGAATGTGGATGCACCGCCGGTGGGCAACTGTTGAAGGATCTGGGTAAAGTTATCCATCATCGCGTTCCTTTGTTTCTCAAGGGCCTCCTCGAGCAATATTTTGATAGGATATCCTACCCCTCGTCTTTCTTTTCTTCCCCCATGGGTGGCCGTCGGGGTTTGCAAGGCTAATATTGCAAATGTTCAACAGATCGAGCCCTAACTCCTCATATCCCGACCTCATTGGGGACATGCAAATAAAAACAAAGAAAGAGTAGACCGCTCTTATACCACTGATACAGATTTAAACAAGAGCACAAAAAATTACAAATATAACCATAAATACAAAGAAGCAGTAGAAATAGCACTTCATTTCATTAATATCAAATACTGAAATATGCTTACAAACAGAATGGAAATAAGACTAGCTCGGGTGATGGTAGCTTATCCCTGAGAAGAGATGTGGTGGCTACATGCCTCTGAACTATGTTACAATGAGGGTCAAAGGCCTATTTATTATTGAGAAACAATGGAAAACCCTAAACATCCAAAAAACTAACCCTAGGAGATGAAGTGCCAAACTATGGGCCTCGTTTGGGTAAATTGGTACATCAACTTCCCGGGGTCGTAACTTTGGCCTACGATCTTTGTTTGATGCACACAATACCTCTTTAGAAAGATATATTCGAGGACTACAAATTTTGAATGATGAGTTTATGTTTGTTTTCCCAAAAAACATCATTTAGGGCTTCAAAACAGCTTTGGAAGTTTAGGATCCGAAAAACTGCCAAAAATAGTAAATTGTGCTATAAATAAGGAAACTGAAAAATTGAAAGAAACAGTGGTGGGGGTCCAAGTGGAATAGGCGGGTGGCCACCCATATCCACTTGGATCAAACGGGGCATGTCACTTGGCAATTAGGGAGATGGCATTAGAGATGTTGAACAAGAGCCACCTAGAGCCATAAGTGATAGGTGTCATTTTCACTAAGAAGAAGACAAGTCTAGCATTGGAAAGGAAATTGAATTTTGATGAGCCTAAGAAGATTGTGCTTGGCATATTAAGTTCTACCTCCTTGAGGTCTTGGAGCACCTAGTTTGGGGATCCTTGCTGAAAAATAGTGATGCCAATAGGGGGAGCATGGGAGTAAAAATTATTTAGTAGGACTAGACTTCGTGACCCACTGAATTAGATAGAGTTCGCCACTAATAATCTCTCAGAGTTGCTAGCGAAAAAACCAAACACGATTACAGTTTCTTTCTTTTGGAGGTGTCTTTCCAAGGAGGGAAGAGATCTTTGGTCCATTCATATCCTCTGCCATGTTCATCAACATCCCTTGCTCACACAAATTAATTGTCGATCACACAAAGTATAGAAACTGAGTGTGTCTTCTTGTGCTTTGGATTGATAGGAATGATGACTTAATGGGGTATGTTGGTACCTCCCTTAGGTGTGTAGGCTGGTGGGAAGGAGAAAACACACCTCCCCACCTTTTGCATCCCTACCACTCCATATGGGGACTTTATAAAGCTAATTGTTAATTTTAATCCCACTATGTAGAAAAGGGGATGGAGGTACAAGAAAATACCCACTATTAAGTTTCCATTTGTAAATGGCCATACACTAAGGCAAAAAAATAAGAGGAAATGTAATATTTAATAAGATAAATATATTGCAACCATTTTTGTATGCTCATAATTACATTCCCATAAGCTAGGGAGGGTAAATATACCATTTTTTTGTTTTCTATGGATAAATTTAAGGTAAGTCTTTATGAAATATTCGAGTGTAAATATACCATTTTTTTTTCTATGGATAAATTTAAGGTAAGTCTTCATGAAATATTGGAATGACTAAGCAAACACTAAATTTAAAGATTAAGATATGTGAAAAAAAAACTATTGTGTCTTCTTATTCCTTGGTGACTGAGGGAATGAGCTAACCCAAACAAGTCATAATCAAGAGCGTCAAATTTAAAGATTAAGATATATGCAAAACCAATATGCCTTCTTATTATTTAGTAAAAGAAAGAATAAGCTAACCTAAACAAGTGATAATCAAGAGTTTAATTGCTTGTTCCATGACTAGGTTTAACAACCCTCTGAAAAACTAGTATGTCTTCTTAAGAAAGAGTGAGCTAGCTTAGACAAGTCACAATCAAGAATTTAATCGATTGCTCCATGACTAGGTTTAACAACCTTGATTCCTACCTAACACATAATAAACAAAAAAAAAATAATGAAAGACAGTCTCATTGGATATATAATTTATTCAAAATCTATTGTTGGCAATGCACAATAATATTTAAATATCAATAATTGGATATGGAATTATTCAAAATTTATTTTTGGCAAAGTAGATGGGAAACCACTTAGTTAATTGAGCATAATAATATTCAAATATTAATCATGTAGGTAGTCACAATGGAAGGGCCAACCATTGGACTCTAAAATTGTGGTTGCGTGATGATAAAACCTTGTTAATGGAAATGATAGATCTTGAACTAATTAGAGGCATAAACTAACAATTATAAGAAAAGGAACATGTTAATAGACAATTTTAATTTCTTTAATATTGGGGTGAAGGACATGGTGACAAAAACTCAAGCATTCTAATAAAAAAATCTGATGTCCACAACTATAATGGGAGTAGATGCATAGCCAAAACGTACATGGAAGTGAGCATGATGCCAACAAGTCTAAGTCCCATTACAAATTAGAAATAAAAGGTGCAAAACTAGTTAGAAATATTTTAAGCAACATACATTTAAAATTTTATAAATTTAGCATTTTACGATTACACCAATTAAAATTTAACATGATGTTTTTAGAACACTCTAGAATAGGAATAACGTGATGTTTTAGAACATGCTAGTATAGGGTTGAGCGGACAATCATATATATATATATAATATAGAATAAAAAGAGTAAAGATAATTAAGTATATAAAGAAAACCCTAATTGAGAATAAAAAAGAATAAAGAATAAAGATAATTAAGTATAAGAAGAAAACCCTAATAGGGAATAAAAAGAGTAAAGATATTTAAGTATAAGAAGAAAACCCTAATGATATAAATAAAAATAGTGGGGAAAGAGGAAGGAGCAACAACTCTTTATGATTCTCCGAAGAAAGAAGCAGAACTTAATGATGTTCTTAGAACAATGCCCAACTCGCAAAACAAGTGGTTTTATAGATACATTATTTCTCCTAACATTTAAAGCCGAAAAAAGAATGAATGCAAAGAATACATGAGGAACTGCTAGAAATTTAATATGAAGTGCAGCAAATAGTTTTAATATTCATACATATTGTGTATCCATTCAAATGCATTTAGAAAAAAACGCTTTCCACTGAACAAATTAAGCAAATACAGTTCATTACATGTATTTTCTAAAATGATCCAGTATTGAAAGTTCAGCTGGCGGAAGATTGTCGCTTAAAAATTAAAAGTCTAAAGAACTTGATAAAATGTCGCACAGAATCTATTCCAGATTTCGGATGTCTGAACAAAATTCTTGAATTTCAGTCACAGGACGTTAGAAATGAGTTCATATGCTCGCCGAAAGTAGGTAGGTTCATTTAAATAGATCAGTCATTTCTTTACTGGTATCTCAGTTGAAGTCATTTAATTATTTTTGTGTACAAATTTCAATGAGTTTTTTACTCTCGATCCCCGTTTCAGGCGTTTGAAATGGAAGATACAAGTAAAACTTGTTCAGGAAATACAGAAAAGAAACAAAAATTGTTCCACCCTGTAACTGGAAAGGCCGCCCTAGATGACGGTTTGGCCACTTCATTTACACCAACTAGCCAGAACAAAATGATAATCTTCTTTCAAAACATAACAGATTAGTGTCAACAGTGTTGCTTGCAGAGATGGTTGTTCAAATGTCAGATGAAAGCAGAGAAAATACTGCTCCCAAGCCTTCAGAAAAAGGTTTCGGACCCAGCGAATGGCAGGTTACCAAACAGAGTATGGCGCCATCGGTAAGTGATCAGGCCGGATGCCATGGCTATTTGAATTCTTTTCTTTTCTTTTTCCCGAGTGGTTTCGTAAAGGATGGATAACGGAGATAAGATACCGAGAATCGAGAATTTGGCGCGACAGCAGGGTCAAAGGATAAGGTGTATTTTTAGCGTCCAATACGGCGTACGCTTGAGCTGCTCTGTAAAGAAACTTAGGTCATAATGGATAAATTATGTCTCCTTTTTATTTACACCAATAAAATGGTTGTTTACTGTAGTATTATGTCCAAAAATCTACTGGCTATCGATTCCCGTCTCTGCGGGAAGTTACAGTGTAAGCAGAAGTTTAGGTGGCTGGGAAGCCAGAAATATGAAGCATCTGCTGCTCCACTGTCAACAAATTCATTGATTTGCAAGACTCCTGATTTATAACTTAGAGAATGATCATGTAGAGGGACATGCCTATAGATTAAATTTCAAATGCACAAACAATATGGCAGAATATGAAGCCCTCCTATTAGGTCTTAAATTATTTAAAAGCTTAGGAGCCATAAGAGTGTCAATCATGGGAGATTTTGAATTAACAGTCAAACAAATTAAGGGTACTTACCTAACGAGAGATCCTAGATTAGGGCTTTACCGAGGTACAGTTGTAGAAATCCTTAATACTTTTTTAGAAACCAAGCTTGCAACCATTCCCAGAAAACATAACATGCAAGCCAATAGTATGGCCATGTTTTCTAGCACCTGCAAGTTTCCTTTTCACCCCAATCACCAATATATTATAGAGGTTAAGCACAGGCCAACTATACCTGATAATCTTAAGAACTGGCAAGTTTTTGAAAATGATAAACAAATTAATCACTTTCTGACATTAGATGAAGTGTTTGCTAGCACTAATATAGATGTAGACATGGTTTCAGATTTTGATCATACTAATGAGTTAGACATTAACAAACTGGAAGAAAACTCAATAAACATGCTCCAACCTACTAAATTCATAAAAACAGATAATCAAGACTTAAAGAAAATGGATATTGATGAAATAATTGATGATGAAACTGAAGTCATAAATCTCAAAGATAACCAATTACCCAAGGGATTAACTCCTTTGGAGGACTTATTTGACTCCAATGATATTTGACTCTACTGGCAAACCATGTTTTCTGATGTAAGAAAGTTTGTAACCTCCTGCCACAAGTGTCAGATCTTTGAAGGAAAACAAAAACTTTTGCCTTTACCTTTGAAACCCATTTCCACAGAAAAACCATTTCAACAATGGGGTCTAGGCTTCATTGGTGAAATTCATCCCCCCTCTTCTGCTCAACATAAATGGATACTAACTGCCACGGATTACTTTACCAAGTGGATAAAAGCCATTCCCTCCAGACAATCCACTGACACTGTTATCATAGGTTTTCTAGAGGCTAATATTTTGTCCAGATTTGGTTGCCCCAACAAAATTATCACAGACAATGCTGCAACATTTAAATAAAAAAGAATGATTGATTTCTGCCATAGATACCCTATATCCCTTGGTCATTCTACAACCATCTATCCCCAAGGGAATGGACTTGCAGAATCCTCCAATAAATGCTTAATTAATAATATTAAAAAATTGTTGAAGGACAATACGAAAACATGGAACAAAAAATTGATTAATGCTTTGTGGGCATACAGGCTTACAACTAAGAAATCTATTGGTACCAGTCCCTATCAATTAGACTATGGAATGGAGATAGTTTTCCCCTTATCATTAGGAGTTCCAATAATGAAACTACTCTAGGAAGCTCAAGTTGAAGAAATTGATATTTAGAGGAGAATCAATCAAACTATTCGTTTGCAACAAACCAGGGAAGAAGTATACCTCAGAGCCCAAGTATTACAAGAAAAGCTCAAAAAAGTGTTTAAGAAAAGAACTAAAGCAGAAGACTTTTACCTTAGTGACAAAGTGTTGAAATGGGATTCCATAAGAGAAGACAAAGGGAAGCATGGGAAGTTTCACTTCCTATGGAAAGGTCCATACATTATATATGCCTTTAAAGGAAATAACTCTTATTTTCTCAGAGAATTGGATGGTGCAGAGATAGAAGGAGGACATGTCAATGGTCGAATGTTGAAGCACTACATTGACCCAATTTACTAATTTTACCATTTCAATTGTATATACTATATCCTTCATAATGTTCAGTGTTGATTGGATGGTAAATTTTGGAGTTGAAGCGTGAAGAGAAGGCCCCAAGCTTCAAAAGTTTCATTGTCGTAGATATCAATAAAGCAACAGAATCAAGGGAAGTTGCAAAGTAAAATCACATTCTTTCAAAAGGTCATTGATCTACAATCCTTGACTTTCCACCAGGGAAAGCCATCCCCAAGTGGAGCCACTGTTATGTTCCTATACCAATAGGTGTCATAATTTATGATTGACCTAGTTTATGTATGAAACATGTACATACCTTTGCTTTCTGCAAATGTTTTCCATATTTATATAAAATCAAAAAAATTAAAAAAAGTAAAAAGGGTATGTCCTAAAAGAAAAATCAAAGCACAAAAAGAATAAAGAAAAGGTCAAAAAAATGAAAGAAAATGAACCCCAAAGAAAAATGAAAGACCATGAAAGTGTGCAAGCCAAAATGCCACTGCTATTTTACTTTTGTATAAATTATTGTGTGCAACTTGTTACTTATGCCACAATCCATGGTAACCAAATAGTTTAATCTTGGTTATTCCATGTTTCCAATTTCCTGCTTAGAGATAAAGAATAAAATCTGACCAAATTGTTTAATCTTGGCAGATAAGTAGATAGGTAGAGTGAATAAAAGGAGCTCAACAGTTTAATCTGAGCCCTTGGATGTAATAATGATAGACTTAAATAGATTTCCATTGTAAAAGAAAAGAAAATTTTGATAAGGGTTTCCCAGTTTAAGTGCATCCTAATAAAAGAAGTAAAAATGGTAGGATGTGTAGGTGGGTAAGTAGATTTTTGGTTGCAAAATTATGTGTGATGAATGGTTAAGTTAAAAGCTCAAATCATTTTTTTTCATCATTAAATTACTTTGAAAAGTATGGAAGACAAGGATACATTTACAAGGTTACATCATTAATTTCATGATTCATTTTTACCCCTCATGGTAACTAATTTCCTGCTAATAAAAGTTCCATTAAGTTAAAGGGACTCAGAGCATTTCTCTGACTTTTGAAGCGACCGGACCCTTGGCCCAATAGCTTATAAGGTCAAAGGAGCTAAAAACCCCTCATAAAAATTCACACCTTCATCATTCATTCATTCTCCCCTAAAAAACCCCTTTTCCTAATGATAATACCTTGTTACCTAGGAAAAGTGAACCCCCCCCATATAAACCCCGTTCCACTCAAACAACTCATAAAAACTATTTTACCCTAAGTATTTTGTGTATATGAATAAAGTGCACCAATCATGTGTTATACATTAAACTTATGGTAAAGATACTTTCCGCCCATTTCATATTAATTTATTAACTTTATTATGTGTTAAATCCCGAAAAACAATAAACCCTTCCCCTATAGTTATATAATAAAACCCTTATATTAATATCCCGCCCTAAGTTTGAGACATAGACTTTATTATTGAATAATAAGGGATTAATTGGTCGATCATAGATTAATTAATAACCAAATCCCCTGCTAGTTAATAGAGATTAATCAGTCAATCAACAATTAATTAATAATCTATCTCCGCCAATCAAATCGTCCCCAACGTCATTAAGCCTCCCTAATCCACATTTAGTTAACCTTCCACTCATTAAAAAACCCCGTTGGGCCCCTCCATTAACTCCCGATCACATCCATGCCCTGATCATCGTGCGATTTGACCCTTTCAGATCCGATGGTCGACGCTCATATCCGGTGGCCTACGATGTCGAACGTTATCCACCCGATGTGAGCGGTTTCATTGTTCACCCCGCCGCTATGTGTCACCTGATGAATGGCATCGGGCGGACCTCTGACAATACCACCCAGTGCTCAAAAGTGGTGCGATAAAAACCATTACCGCTCCTGTTTACCACCCTCGCTAAAGACAAAATGTCCCATCCATCGGCTGGCGCCACTTGCCCTTTTCACCATACCTTGTCGCCACCTGTCCCTTTCACCATACCCACCAAAGATTTTGACTTTGGGAATAAAAGCAAAGGTAATCATTATTTTTATTCTTTCAAAACAAAATAACATTTTGTTCTCATGCACAGAGAAGAACGTTCATGTTATGAATCTGCGTTCAAAAACATCAACTCGACAAAGCCGTTGAGTTCCCAGTTGCCATTGCAGACCAATACACTCCCTCCAAATTGCGCACCAATACCATTCTGTGTCCTGTACCACTGTAACCAAGTATTTACCCACTGCTACTGAAAAACCCTCTGTTTATATCAAACCATAATTAAAATACGCTAGAAACTGAGTGTTTTATCCAAATTGAGTGGTCAAATAGTCCGAATTCTCCATAAAAACAACATGGTTCTCCATAAAGACCCCTAAATTTCCCTCCCAACATCCTTGAATACACAAGAACCAAGGATGGAAGCTCCCTTCGCCATAAATATCATGCCAATCACTACCCCCACAGGGATTTGGACCACCTTCCCGTTTCAAATAAAAGACGTGAATTTTGATGATAGCCCCTTGAAATTATATTGTAGGTACCAGGACAATTATCTAAACCAATCAGATAACATAGGTCTTTGGGAATTGAACCTACCTAAGTATCAATTCCCTTCTGTCCATATTTTCCCAGATATTTTCCACCAATGCCATGTAAACTATGACCCTAATATGAGGGTTGTAATGTCCCCGGACCAGAAAATATTATTCACCATTACATCCGAATCTATAAATGAGATGTTACAATTGTAGCCTGGTCAGGACCTCACTCCCCTTTCCATTGTCGATTTACTTGAGAAATATACAAAGATGTCCAATTCCGAAATTACCAAAGTCTGTCAGACTTTTATTGAAGAGAAACACAAGCCAAAAGACCCCCCTCCCTACATGTCATGCTTCTCTACTGATTTCGGCAAGGATATCACCATCATGATTGCTTGCATTTTCGGTTTTACCACTCATGAGTATGTAGATGAATTAACCTTAGCTTTCATGACTATTTTTACCCCTGGTCAACCACCTACAGCCAAATTTGACTATGCTTCATTCATTGCAAACAAAATACATGACAAATTTATGAGATTAGAGAATGAGAGAGTGTTTAAATATTCCTCAATTTTGTATCATCTTTTTCTCTATTACCAATCCGATAAATTCCCTTTCTCTGTCCAAAATAGTGACACCAGAGGGAATCCTAGGTCTGTTGTCTTTTGGACCTCTATATTTCACTATTCTAGCTCTTCTCCTCATCCCTACATAGATTTCATTGATTTGTTTGTTCACCCAACAACTACTATGTTAGTGGGAAATAATCAATTCTGATGAAATCCACTTTGTAAAAACAAAGAAGAAAGCTCAGTTGTGGATAAAGGATCACCTAGGCCCATTCATTTGCAACAACAGAGGAGCGGGGAGAGAGCTAGAGGAACTCCTTGAGAGATTGAGATTGAGAAAAAGCTTCATCTGGCCTTATGACCCTCATAGCTTCATCAGTGACAGAAGACAAAAGAATAAGCTATCCCCCTACATCCACCATAGGATCCCAGAGATTGAGCAATATGAAAATTAGAATGAATGGGTGGAAGGAACTCTCATAGATCGGGATAGCACACAGGTAGAAGTTGACAATGTATGGGTAGATTTGGAGAAACGAATTGATGAAAATTTCTTTGCACAGGTGCCAGGAGAGACGTCATCACCAAAAAGGTCACAAGAACCTAGCACTCAGCCACCGAAACAGCAAAATACATCAGACTAGGTAGAACATTCAGGACAACAAGAAGAATCAGAGCATCCTGACATTTCAGAGCTGTTAGCTCCACCTTAGCAGATCATGAGCAACCCTCTAGTTCTACAAACTCCTCTTAATGAGGAAAGAAATCCTAAGAGAGGGAGGGAAGAGGTCACTCCTTCTAGCATGCCTACTGATTAAGCCTTTTTTAAAGGGCATAGGATGAGTCCTCATTCTAAAGAAGAATTCATTAAGGAGACCTCATAAAACACAATGCCCAAGAGGACAGAGAGCCTACAAACTATCCCAACAGGTGGGACCCCATCCACTTCACACATGTATGTATTGGATAGATAACACAGTACAGAGGTGTCTTCTTTTAGGGCTTCCTCTGAATAGAGCATGGATATCAAGGGCAAATAGAAAGAAATAAAAGCGAGGAATGAGAAATTGAAAGCACAAACTTATGCTCATTACCTAAAAATGGCCCCAACAAACCAAACTAGCTTATGTCCGTTTTTGACATAAAAGAGGGAAAAATGCATATGAGTTTTATAAAGCCCACTGTACAGCAGCCAAAATCCATGGTAGACTACTTGAAAACTGATTTTGAGGTGCTGGCAAAGGATATTCATCCTATTGACCAAATAGAGCTTCACAAGCAGATTAGTGAAATGGTTTATTCAACTCTAACCAGCAAGGCCATTGCAACCCATCAACTGAAAAACTCATAACATAACACCTCTGCACAACTGCAATTAGAGAAATCTTCCTCTCAAGCTCAGGATACCAGAATAAAATCTTTACAGGACCTGGTGATAGAATTGGGACATGATCCCAAAGATGTGAAAGCAGCTGAACAACTTATCAAAAAGAAGGATGATGACATAGCTGCCTTGAAAAAGCAGCTAAATATTCCTCCACTTCACCATCCCCAAAATACAGAAGTTGTAGAAAGGAAAAAGGAGGAAGAACTCATGGACCTACTCCTAAGACTAAATGACCAGCTAAAGGAAACTGAAGATGAATTAGAAAAGGCAATACAGTCTAAGCAAAGTGAGCCAGCCACTAGCCCTCAGACTGTTATTCCAATAGTTTCTACAGTTGTGCCTTCCACTCTGGCAACTGCTTTAGCACCAACACTTCCACCGGTCACAACATTGCCATTGACAAAGACTACTTCAACTACAGTTACATCAACCAGCACAGGGCAAACAACAGAGAAAACCAAGGAAATGATCAAAGCCATGGAACAAATGAGTATCTAGGCAACAGAGTTGAAGAAACTTAAAGAACAAATCGCAATCCTAGAGACCCATTATGAGCCTGCTCAAATTCAAAACAAGAAAGAGGCAAGGAAAAATAAAAGGATGGAAGAAAGAATCAAAGTCTTGGAGAAGGAATTAACATTTGAAAAACCTTTGAAAGATATAAAAGACATTTTATGGACCAATATCATTGATTCCATCAATGATATTTGGCCTTCCATCTAGATCATTTTTTAGAAAACTGAGCTAGTGAAAATAGTTGTAGAAGCCAAAGAAGAATTGGGGGATAAACCTGAAGAGGCAACCCAATTAATCAACTTTTTGAATAGCAAAACCAAGCACCAATTGGAAATTGAGGATAAAACTGCCACCATCCTGGAAATCAAATAATTTCTTACCAAAAAGAACTTGATGCTTAATTTAGAAAAGAGATGTCAAAGCATTCAGGAGGACATAGATGAGTTCATGTTGAAATAGATCTTAATATCTAGTTTTTGAGCTCTTAGCCTGCACCTGGGTTGTAGAATGACCCCATTACTGGTAACATGAAACACCTCGTTGTACCCTTTCTCACTCAGTGATCTAGATTTAAACAGGAACGCAACAAATTACAAATATAACCATAAATACAAAGATGCAATAGAAAGAACACTTCATTTCATTAATATCAAATACTGAAATATGCTTACAAATGGAATGGAAATAAGACTAGCTCGGGTGATGGTGGCTTATCTCTAAGAAGAGATGTGGCGGCTACATGCCTCTGAACTCTCTTACAATGAGGCTCAAAGGCCTATTTATTATTTAGAAACAATGGAAAACCCTAAACATCCAAAAACCAAACCCTAGGAGATGAAGCACCAAACTATGGGCCCCGTTTGGGTAAATTGGTACATCAACTTCCCAGAGTTGTAACTTTGGCATACAATCTCCGTTTGACGTGCACAATACCTCGTTAGAAAAATCTATCCAAGGAATACAACTTTTGAATGTACAACAAGAAACATAGCTCACAGATTTCCTAAACAATGTCGTTTAGGGCCTCAAAATGACTCCGGAAGTTCAGGACCCGAAAAACTGCCAAAAATAGTAAATTGTGCTACAAATAAGGAAACTGAAAAACTGAAAGAAACAATGGTGGGGGTCCAATTGGAATAGCTGGGTGGCCACCAATATCCACCTAGATCATTCCTCCCCCCTTAGGAAGCAATGGTCTCCATTGCATTGAGTTCCTCCATGAGATGAGGAAACTTCTGCTCAACTCGGCCCCTAGTGAGCCACTGGTCGTGGTGAAGGAGTTGGCCTCCTTTGACAACTCGATATAGTTGGATCCTTTGTTGTCAAGTGTTCTTGATCTACGTGTCCATGATTCGATCAATTGTGGCTTATTCCATGCAATCTAGATTTAACTCTGTAGGTGTGAGTTGTTCTGCAATGTCTGATGTGTCTAGCAATGGTGGAAAGTATGGTTGAAGGCAATCCACATTGAACACTGGGTGTAGGCCAAGTAATGGGGGAATTATAAGCTCAAATTCATTGTCTCCCACATTCTTGGTAATGGTGTAAGGACCATATCAGAGTGGTATGAGTTTCTGATAGGCTACGGTAAGGCATTCCTTCTACAAATGCAACCAGACTTTGTCACCCACATGAAAATTGTGTGGCACCCGATGTTGATGATGTCACTGCTTGTACTTGGAATTTGATTTCTCCATAATGAGGTGGACCTGTTGGCGGATATGTTGGATGTTCTCAATGAAGTTGCTTGCCTAATCGGCTTTGGACTGGACATGAGATGAATCTTCTTGAGTAGATGCAAATGGTATGGCAACATCAATGGGACATAGTGGCTAGAATCCCAAGCCCACCTGAAAAGGGTTGTGGCCAGGCGAGATGTGGAGAGGTCGGTTATAGCTGTGCTAGGGATAGGGGAGGCTCTCATCCCATGTGTGTGGATGCTTTGAGTTGTACATGCACAAAATGTGTACGATCATCCTGTTGACGACCTCTGTCTGGCCATCAGTTTGGGGATGGAAAGTTGTGGACTTAGTGAGCTTGGTGTCCAGCATCGGCCAAAGACTGGACCAAAATGCACTAATGAACCTGTCATCCCAGTCTGAGATGATAGACTGTATGATCCAAAAGTGTACCCACAGTTGTTCAAAGAAGAGTTTAGCAGTGGCTTTTGCTGTGATATTCTTCTTGCAGGCTCACATAATGGCCATATTTGAGAATCTGTTGACGACCATAAAAACACAGTCCTTGCCATGCTTAGTAGAAGGAAGGCCCGACATGTAATCCATGGAGATGGATTCCCAAGGCCAACTAGGGGTAGGGAGCTGAGTCTAGAGGCCTTGCTTCTTGATGGCACAGGCAGTGCAGGATCTGATGTACTTCACGACATCCTGTCAAAGATTCAACCAATAGAAATACTTTTGCAATACTTCCACCATTTTCTCGACCATGAAATGCCCAATGGCCCAAATGTAGTGTGCTTCCCAAATAATCTTGGAACTCTCGCTTGAAGGAACACAAAGGTGTCCTAAGTGGCATAAAAGGGAATCTTGGAGGTGAAAATCTGGAACGTGTCGACCCTCCAAGAGCATCTAGTATGTGTGGCCGAATTCTAGGTTGCTTTTGTAGAGAAGTGGCTAACCAGAAGTCTCGTGCCCACAAGAGTTGAGCACGGTGGTTAACGCCATGATTGGTGGTCGGCTGAGGAAACCTAAAACATTATTGGTATTGCCCTTCTTATACTTGATATTCAAATGGAACTGTTGTAGGTATGTGGACCACTTGTGATGGCGATCATTCTACAACTTATTTCCCAAAGTAACAATAACAACATGAGGCCTTGAAAAATAAAAGTCATGTCGCTTCCACATGTATGGTTGGCCTAATAATACATCACAAACATCAAGGGGAGCAACATCACATAATACCTCATCCGTGAAGGGCTTAATGCTCTATGGAAGGCGACACTGCTGGCTCAAACAAAGATCCCGTCCTTGGTGAAGCCACCTAATGGTGTAGGGTTGTGGGTGTGTTGTGGTCGATAAATGTAGCAGCTTCACAACCTTTAACGAAATGAGGTTCTTTTTGCTCCTGCTGTCGACAATGAACTGTAGCTGGGAACCCTTTACCCACATTTGGGAGTGGAAGAGGCACTCCTTCTCCTCTAGATCTTCGGGTTCCACCTTCTGGATCTTCATGGTGGCAACCATGGCATTGGGATCCACATGGATAATCAGATTACCTTTGTCATTCCCCTTGTTGGGTTCTAACTCAAAGTTAGAACATCATCGAATTCTGAAGCCTTCAGCTCGGCCACCAGTGACTGCTTGGCCTAACACTCACTTGTGTTGTAAGTGGAGCTCTTATGGAATTAACACCCCTTTCCTATGTCCTTCTTCGGCTTCGCGGTGTTGTTATTTGCTTTCGCTTTGGTGGGTTGTCCTAGGTCACCCCGCCTTGGCTTTATCCTTTATTTTGTGGTTTGTGGGCACCTTTCCCTTGCTTCAAATTTGCAAATCCAAAGTCTTGCTTCTTATGTTTAAAATTCTGCTCGATCTCAACAACGTATCAGTATGCTATTCTGAGTGACGAGATGTCCAAATGTTTCTTAGAATCCTTGTTACCCAAATTTGTGTGAAGGGTATGAAAAACGTTGGTAAACTCTGGCACATCTTGGTCCCTTCCCTGCCGCAACGTTGTCCACTTTATGTATTTATCCTCATAGCTTTGGAAAAGGTAGTACTCCTCCTTTATGGCATCCCATAATGAGTTCCAAGTGGGTGCAGCTGAAAACAGTGATGTTGTACTTTCATCCTTCCGCTCACAGTAGGTTTCCCACCAATCCTTCACATGGGAGGCGCTTTGAGAAGAGCAAATGTAATATTTCCTCGGCTGAAAAAATCATGAACATAAAAATATCCTTCTAGCATATTCAACCATTTATCTATGGTGTTTGTATCTATTTGGCCCTCAAATATGGGAATGTCAAAGTTTACTTGTACCTTAAAAGGAGTGGAGCCTCCAGAATGGCTACTGGATGCGAATGCAATGTCTGTGGGCAACTGTTGAAGGATTTGGGCAAAATTATCCATCATTGCATTCCTTTGTTTATCGAGGGCCTCCTTGAGAAATATTTTGATAGGATCTCCCACCCCCTCGTCCTTCTTTTCTTCCCCCATGCGTGACCTTCGGGGTTTGCGATGCTGATCTTGCAAAGGTTCAACCAGATCAAGCCCTAACTCCTCATATCCCGACCTCGTTGGTGACATGAAAATAAAAATAGAGAAAGAGCAAACCGCTCTAATACCACTGATCTAGATTTAAATTGGAATGCAAAAAATTACAGATATAACCATAAATATAAAGATGCAATAGAAATAACACTTCATTTCA
The DNA here is from genome assembly GCA_000404065.3 of Pinus taeda. Lineage (NCBI taxonomy): Eukaryota > Viridiplantae > Streptophyta > Pinopsida > Pinales > Pinaceae > Pinus > Pinus taeda. The sequence continues at coordinate 26,168 of APFE031621706.1, forward strand.
TCACTAACAAATACTGAAATATGCTTACAAACATAATGGAAATAAGACTAGCTCGGACGATGGTAGTTTATCTCTGAGAAGCGATGTGGTGGCTACATGCCTCTGAATTGTGTTACAATGAGGCTCAAAGGCCTATTTATTATTGAGAAATAATGGAAAACCCTAAACATCCTAAAACCTAGCCTTAGGAGATGAAGTGCCAAACGATGGGTCCCGTTTGGGTAATTTACATCGACTTCCCGAGGTTGTAACTTTGTCATACGATCTTCATTTGACATGCACAATACCTCATTAGAAAGATCTATCAGAGGAATTAAACTTTTTATCGACCAAATTGCCCTAGTTTTCCCAGAAAATGTTGATTAGGGCCTCAAAACGGCTCCGAAATTTGAGAACCCGAAAAACTACCAAAAATAGTAAATTGTGCTACAAATAAGGAAACTGAAAAACTGAAAGAAACAATGGTGGGGATCCAAGTGGAATAGGTAGATGGCCACCAATATCCACCTAGATCTAGGAAGAAATAGTCCCCATTGCATCGAATTCCTCCAAGAGATGAGGAAACTTCTGCTAAACTTGGTCCTCGGTGTGCCACTTGCCTTAGTGAAGGGGTTGGCCATCTTTGACAACTCGATATAGTCAGATCCTTTACTGTCAGGTGTTCTTGATCTGTGTGTCCATGATTCAATCAATTGTGGCTTGTTTGATGCAATATGGATTTAACTTTGTAGGTGTGAGTTGTTCTGCAATGTCTAATGTGTCTAGCAATGGTGGGAAGTATGGTTGTAGGCGGTCCACATTGAACACTGGGTGCAAGCCAAGGAATGGGGGAATCCTAAGCTCAAATGCATTGTCTCCCATAGCCTTGGTAATGGTGTAAGGACCATATCAAAGTGGTATGAGTTTCCGATAGGCTCCGGTAAGGCATTCCTTCTACAAATGAGTCCAGACTTTGTCATCCACTTGAAACTTGTGTGGTACCCGATGTTGATCATGTCATTACTTGTACTTGGCATTTTATTTTTCCATAATGCTGTGGACCTGATGGCGGATATGTTGAATGTGCTCAATGAAGTTGTTTGCCTTATTGGCTTTGGACTAGACATGAGCTTAATCTTCCTGAGTAGATGCAAATGGTATGGCCACATCAATGGGACATAGTGGCTGGAATCCCAAGCCTAACTAAAAATGGTTGTGGCCAGTAGAGCTCTGGAGAGCCTGGTTATAGTTGTGTTGTACATAGGGGAGGCTCTCATCCCATGTGTGTGTATCTCCTGAGTTGTACATGTGCAAAATGTGTACGATCAACTTGTTGATGACCTCTTTTTGGCCATTAGTTTGGGGATGCAAAGTTGTGCACTTAGTGAGCTTGATGTCCAGCTTCAACCAAAGACTGGACCAAAATGAACTGAGGAACCTGTTGCCCCGATATGAGATGATAGACTATGGGATCCCAAAGTGTACCCACACTCGTTCAAAGAAGAGTTTAGCAATGGCTTCTATTGTGATATTATTCTCGCAGGTCGCCATAATGGCCATCTTTGAGAATCTATCGACAACAACAAAAGCACAGTCGTTCCCATGTTTAGTAGAATGATGACTCGACATGTAATCCATGGAGACGGATTCCCAACGTTGACTAGGGGGAGGTAGCAGAGTATAGAGGCCTTGATTCTTGATGGTCAGTTTGGCAATGACGTAGGCAATGCAAGATCTGATGTACTTCACGACATCATGTCGAAGATTCTGCCAATAGAAATACTTCTGCAGTACTGCCATCATTTTCTCGACCTTGAAATGCCCAATGACCTGATTGTAGTGTGCTTCCCAAATCATCTTGGAACACTCGCTTGAAGGAACACAAAGGTTTCCCAGGTGGCATAACAGGGCATCCTGGAGGTGAAATTTTGGAACTTGTTGATCCTCCAAGAGCGTCTAATATGTGTGGCCAAATTCTAGGTCACTTCTGTAGAGAAGTGGCCAATCAGAAGTATCATGCCCATAAGAGTTGAGCACGATGGTTAATGCCATGATCGATGGTCAGCTGAGGCAGTTTGCAACATTATTGATTTTCCCCTTCTTATACTTGATATTCAAATGGAATTGTTGCAGGTATGTGGACCACCTCTAATGGCGATCATTCTACGACTTCCATTGCATATGTATGAACTGTAGGGGTCGGTGGTCTGTGTGGATGACCATTTCCTTCCCCAAAATGTAATTCTTCCATTTTCGGTAGGCCTGCACAATGGAATACATCTCTTTGTAATAAGTGGGATAATTCCGGACTATGTTTGAAAGTGTCTCACTGTGTTATGCCACTATATGCCCCTATTGAGTAAGGACTTCCCCAATAGAATAGTCAGAGGCATTTGTCTCAAACTTAAATTATTGTTGCAAGTCTGGTAATGTGAGCATTGGTGCAAAGCATAGGCAATGTTTCAACTCTATGAATTCCTTTTGTTAAGATTAAAACCAAAATAATTTTTCTTTCACTCCTCCCTTGGTGACTTGACTCAAGGGCCAAGTGATATGAGAGAATCCCAACATGAACCTACGGTAGAAATCAGCAAGACCCAAAAAGCTATGAAGCTCTGTTAGATTTGTTGGGGTTGGCCAATCCCAAATGATTTGGATCTTGGAAGGATCCACATGCACCCCCCGTTCATCAATAATGTATCGCAGATACTTAACCTAGGTCATGACAAAAGTGCATTTCTCCAAATTGGCACACAGCTTGTGTTGCCAAAGTGTTTGGAGAACCTGTTGGATGTGGTGGAGGTGCTCTTCCCAATTCTCGCTGAAGATCAGGATGTCATCCAAGTATACCACTACAAATGAGTTGGTGAATGGCCACAAGATGTCATATATCAATCTCATGAAGGTTACAAGAGCATTCGTCAAACCAAAATGCATAACCAACCATTTGAAAAGGCCCTCCTTGGCTTTGAAGGAAATCTTCCACACATCGGAGGGTTCGGTTGGTACCTGGTGATATCCAAACTTCAAGTGGATCTTGATGAACTATTTTACCCCCTTGAGTTGGTCCAGAAGGTCATTAATCCATGGGATTGACTACCTATTCCGGACAATGATCTTGTTCAACACCCGATAGTCAATACAGAGTCTCCAAGTCCCATCCTTATTTTGTACCAACACGATCGGGCTCCCATTGGGGAATGAACTTTGCTAGACGCGACCTTCTTATAGCAGCTCCTGAATCAGCCTCTTGATTTTGTTGTTCTCTAAAACAAAGTGAACATAGATTGGTCCATTAAAAAATGGCGTACCTCGGGTCATCTCGATGGAGTGCTTGACTTGACGGTGTAGAGGCACCCCTACGGAAGAGGTGAAGATGTCCTCATACTCCTCCACGACCTTTTCCATCTGTTTTTTTCGTGTAGAGGGACCCTGTCTATAGGTCGTGGCCACCATCGTCTTCTTTCCCTAAAGGTGTATCATCAGGAAAACAAATTTCCCAGTTTTGGAAATGAGCTTACTGCATTGTTTTGTAGTAACAAAAGAGATGGCGGTAGGTATTGCTACCTCTAGTATCCTATACAACTTATTTCCAAATGTAACAATAACAACACAAGGCCTTGACTCATACACATCATGTCGTCTCCACAAATATGGTTGGCCTAATAATACAACATAAACATCAAGGGGAGCAACATCACATAATAACTCATCCGTGAGGGGCTTGATTCTGTATGGAAGGCAACAGTGTTGGCTCAAACGAAGATCTCGTCGTTGGTGAAGCCACACGATGGTGTATGGTTGTGGGTGTGTTGTGGTCAGTAAGCCAAGCCGCTTCAAGACCTTTCCCGAAATGAGGTTCTTTTGGCTCCCACTGTCGACAATGAACTGTAGTGGGGAACCCTTTACCCACATCTGCGAGTGGAGAGGCGCTCCTCCTCCTCTGGATCTTCGGGTTCCTCCTTATGGATTTTTGTGGTGGAAATGGTGGCATTTCGATCCACATCAATAATCTGCTTCCATTTGTCATTCCCCTTGTCGGGTTTTGAATCAGAGTCAGAACATGCATTTGATTCTGAAGCCTTCAGCTCGACCACCAGTGACTGCTTGGCTCGACACTTACTTGTGTTGTGAGTGGAGCTCTTATGGAACTCACACCACTTTCTCGTGTCCTTCTTCGGCTTCACAATGTTGTTATTTTCTTGTGGCTTTGGAAAGTTTTCCTTTGTCCTGTGGTTTGGGGGCACCTTTCCCTTGCTTCAAATTCATAGATCCAAAGTCTCTCTTCTTTTGTTTAAACTTTTGCTCGATCTTGACAGTGTATCGGTATGTTGTTTCGAGCGAGGAGATGTCTAGGAACTCCATCTCATCCTGGGGGTACCTATGTAGGTAGCCGCGATACTTTAGTACCAAATTTTTCTTAGAATCCTTGATACCCAACTTCGTGTGAAGGGTATGAAAAACATTGGCAAACTTTGGCACATCTTGGTCCCTTCCTTGTTGTAGCGTTGACCACTTTATGTATTTATCCTCATAGCTCCCGATAGAGTAGTACTGCTCCTTGATGGCATCCTAGAATGAGTTGCAAGTGGGTACGGTTGAAAACAGTGAGGTCGTATTTTAATCCTTCTACTCACAGTAGGTTTCCCACCAGTCCTTGACGTTGGGGATGATTTTGAGAAGAGTAGATGTAATCTTTTCTCAGTTGGAAAAATCATGAAAAGAAAAATATCCTTCTAGTAGATTTAACCATTTATCTACAGCATCTGCATCTTTTTGGCCCTCAAATATTGGAATGTCAAATTTTACTTGTACCTTAAAAGGAGTGGAGCCTCTAAAGTGGCTACTAGATGTGGATGTACCGCCAGTGGGCAACTGTTGAAGGATCTAGGCAAAGTTATCCATCATCACATTCCTTTGTTTCTCAAGGGCTTCCTCAAGCAATATTTTGATAGGATCTCCTACCCCCTCGACTTTCTTTTCTTCCCGCATGGGTGGCCATTAGGGTTTGCGAGGCTGATCTTGCAAAGGTTCAACCAGATCGATCCCTAACTCCTTGTATCCTGACCTTGTTGTGAACATGCAAATAAAAACAGAGAAAGAGCATATCACTCTGATCCCACTGATCCAGATTTAAACATGAATGCAAAAAATTACAGATATAACCATAAATACAAAGATGCAATAGAAATAACACTTCATTTCATTAATATCAAATACTGAAATATGGTTACAAACAAAATGGAAATAAGACTAGCTCGGGTGATGGTAGCTTGTCTTTGAGAAGAGATGTGGTGGCTAAATGCCTCTGAATTCTGTTACAATGAGGCTCAAAGGCCTATTTATTATTGAGAAACAATGGAAAAACATAAACATCCAAAAACATAACCCTAGGAGATGAAGTACCAAACTATGGGCCCCGTTTGGGTAAATTGGTCCATCAACTTCCTAGGGTCATAACTTCGGAATGTGATCTTCGTTTGACGTGCACAATACCTCGTTAGAAAGATCTATTCGAGGACTACAACTTTTGAATGACCGATGTGGGTTCAAAAGTTTTATTGGTACTAGTTTTCCCAAAAAACATCATTTAGGGCATCAAAACGACTCTATAAGTTCAGGACCTGAAAAATTGCCAAAAAAAGTAAATTGTGCTACAAATAAGGAAACTAAAACAAACAATGGTGGGGGTCCAAGTGGAATAGGTAGGTGGCCACCAATATTTGTAGGTTTTAATCCTGTACAGAAATTACCTGCATACGAATTCTAAAACACATAAAATAAACAATGTGAGAGCATAACACATAAAACACATACACAAAGATTTTCCCCTGGATCCCAAAACCGGGACTAGCAGCTTGATTTTTCATTATTTTCCTTTCAATGTTAGAATACATATTTATACATGTCAAAGCATCCAATACCATGGACCAAAAACCATCACGTCCAAAACCATGGACCGAGAACCATCGCATCTAAAACCATGTGCGAAAATCATGCACAAAACCATAGGTGGGTCCGCCCAACCTAACATAGGGTCCAAAACCAAAGGACCCCATAGAGTGGGCTTACCTACACCCCTCAAACCCCCTATGATTCCCCCCACTACACAATCAGCGCAACGAAGGGGCGGCTCTGCCCTCCTTCTAACCCCCCAGTTAACTATGTGGGCTAGTCGTGGAAAGAATATAACACAACCCAACATTCTCCCACTTGTTGTTTTCTTTCCACAGGGGGCCACAAGAGAGCTTAGTCATTTATCCAGCCTTGCAACACCCATTGTTTCTCTACACCAAGAGAACTTCCTAGAGCTCGCATATTTTGTCAGTGCATCTGCAGTATTCGTCAAAGTGTCCTTTACCAGCAACAACTTTTTGTCTTCTATCATATCCCTCACAAAGTGACACTGAACATCAATGTGCTTTGTCTTTGAATGGTAAGCAGGGTTCTTTGCCAAGAAAATTTTACTTTGGCTGTCACAGTATATCCTTATAGTTCCCTGTACTAACCCCATACTTGAACACAATCTCTGCAACCAAACTACTTCCTTGCTTGCATGAGTGGCTGGCATGTATTCTGCCTCCGTAGTTGACAGTGCCACTACAAATTGTTTCTTACTCATCCAACTAACTGCACCTCCAAATAGGCTAAAGACATACCCACTTGTAGATCTTCTCTGATCTAGATCTCCAGCCCATTCCACATCAACAAAGCCACGGATACCCAAAAATATTTCCAATCCTGGTCTTCCTTAATAGCACAAACCATAATCACTAGTGCCACGCAAATACCTAAAAACCCGCTTCACTGCTATCTAATGCTCCTTTCCTGGTTTTGACATAAACCTACTCAATACTCCTACTACATGTGCAATGTCTGGTCTAGTATAGACTATCGCCTACATCATGCTAACGAACTTGCATATGGAACACGGGACATGTCCTCTTCCTCTTCTTGTGTCTTGGGACACTGTTCAATAAATAACTTCACACCTACAGGAGTAGGAACCTTCACCGGTTTACTATCTTGCATATTAAACCTCTACAGTATTGTCTCGACATACTTCTTCTGGTTGAACCAAAACTTCCACTTGCCCGATCTCTTTCAATTTCCATGCCCAAAATATAGTTTGCAGCACTAAGATCTTTCATGTTGAATTTGGAGGACAATTGGGTCTTTAAATCCTGGATAACTTATTTGTAATTTCCAACCAACAACATATCATCCACATACAAGACCAGATAAATAACACGGTCACCAATTAATTTAAAATACAAATAGTGATCTGCTTTGCTTCTGGTGAAACCAAGTCCCTGTAAAAATGTATCAAATTTCTGATACCACATCCTTGGTGACTATTTTAACCCATATAAAGACTTCTTTAACTTGCATACCATTTCTTTCTTACCCTTCACTGCAAAACCTTTAGGTTGCTTCATGTAGGTCTCCTCTTCTAGATCCCCGTGAAGAAATGTTGTCTTCACATCCATCTGTTCTACCTCAAAATCAAAAGTAGCAGCAATAGATGAAAGTAATCTAATAGAAGTTACCTTGGCAACAAGAGAAAAAATATCACCAAAATCAATTCCCAGCACTTGGGAATAACCTTTTGTTACCAACCAAGCTTTTTATTTCTCCACCTTTCCTTCTGCATTTGTCTTCTTCTTGAACACCCTTTTGCTGTCAATGGGTTTCCTTCTAACTGGGAACTCCACCAGATCCCAAGCCTAATTTTTGTGCAAAGACGCCATTTCATCAACCATGGACTCTTTCCAAAGTTTTCCATCCTCTGAGTCTACTGCTTCCTTATCATCATCAGTAATAGATAAAGCAAAATTTGAACAAAAATCAGATGGACTATAACTTTCTGGCTGCCTTCTTTCTTGAAACTGATCTTCTCACACCTGGAGTTTTTGGCTCTTCATCTTCTGATTCTTCCTCTGCTGTAGAGTCTGATTCTTCCTCCTTCAACTCAAAATCTATCTTCTGAGGCTCCTTTGGTTGGACTTCATGTTTAATAACAGCTTTCATCTCTCTGAACACCACATCTTGGTTGTACACAACCTTCCTTGTTACTAGGTTCCAAAGCTTATAACCCTTTAAACCATTCTTATACCCAATAAAAATGCACTTTTTAGATTTACTACCCAACTTGGTTCATTTCTCCTTTGGAGCATGTACATATGCATCACATCCAAATACCCTCAGATGTGAAAGAAAGGGTTTCTTACCAGTCCATACCTCTTGTGGAGTCTTATCCTTCAACGCTGATGAAGGTGATATGTTGACCAAGTAACAGGCTGTCTCCACCGCCTCTGCCCAGAATTCTTGTCCTAACCCTACACCACTGAGCATGCTTTTTTTGTTGAGTTGTATATGGAGTAGTCTTTTGCCATGTTATACCACACTTCTTACATAATTATTCAAATTCCTTACTGCAAAACTCTCCACCGTTATCTATCCTCAGCACCTTTATCTTCTTCTCTGTCTGGTTTTACACCATAACCTTAAATTCTTTAAGCATGTCAAAGGCTTCAGATTTCTTCTTAAGGAAATATATCCATGTATTCCTTGAGAAGT
>APFE031621707.1:0-14869 GCA_000404065.3 Pinus taeda
GAGATCTGGATTAGAGAAGATCTACAAGTGGGTAGTGTTTAACCTATTTGGAGGTGCAGTCAGTTGGATGAGTAAGAAACAATCTGTAGTGGCACTATCAATTACAGAGGAAGAATACATGGCAGCCACTCATGCAAGCAAGGAAGCAGTTTGGTTGCAGAGATTGTGTTCAAGTATGGGGTTAGTACAGGGAGCTATAAGGATAGACTGTGACAGCCAAAGTGCCATTTTCTTGGCAAAGAACCCTGCTTATCATTCAAAGACAAAGCACATTGATGTTCAGTATCACTTTGTGAGGGATATGATAGAAGACAAAAAGGTGTTGCTGGTAAAGGTGGACACTTTGAAGAATACTGCAGATGCATTGACAAAATATGTTAGCTTTGAGAAGTTCTCTTGGTGTAGAAAAACAATGGGTGTTTCAGGGCTGGAAAAATGATTAAGCTCTCCTGTGGCCCCCTATGGAAAGAAAACAACAAGTGGGAGATTGTTGGGTTGTGTTATATTCTTTCCACATAGTTAACAGGCGGTTTAAGGGGTACCCGTAACTCCACTTTATGGGGTCTGGGGCAGCGCCCCGGAAAATTTTGGTTTTGGACCCTATGTTAGGTTGGGCGGACCCACCTATGGTTTTGTGCATGATTTTTGCACATGTTTCTGGATGCGATGGTTTTCGGTCCATGGTTTTGGACGCGATGGTTTTCGGTCCATGGTATTGGATGCTTCGGCATGTATAAATATGTATTGTAACATTGAAAGGAACATAATGAAAAATCAAGCTGGTAGCCCGGTTTTGGTCCAGGGGAAAATCTCTGTGTATATGTGTTTTATGTGTTATGCTCTCGCATTGTTTATTTTATGTGTTTTAGAATTTGTATGTAGGTAATTTTAAAACCTACAATGCATTTAAGCTAGCAACTCAATATTTCCTTTTAATGACTGACCTACCTCTATCCCTTATTTCCTCCATTGGCTCAGATTAAACTGTTGAGTCAATTTTATTTGCTACCTATTGACAAACAATTTAAATCAAATCCAATCATGATTAAATTGTACAATTGGATTAGATGGACTAGTGTGGCATTTAAACAATCTACACACCATTTTATTTGCAAAAATAAACTGTAATAAGAGTAGTGGCATTTGGATTTGCAACACTTTTAGAGTTTATTATTTTTTTCTTTTCTTTCTAACCTAACATTTTATTTTTGCCTCCATTTTTTAGGGCATCTATTCTATCATTTTATTTGATATGGACTCATTCATAAAAATATCCTTAACATTTTTTATTTAATGTTCTTTTTCTCCATATCCTAGCTTAACATTTTTTGAAATATATTTTCATTTTTGGACTAATTGATACTAACTTACCAAAACCAAAAAATACTACAACAGAAAGTATTGGTGTTGGACATGCAGTGAATGCTTTTGATTGTATCTATAACATTGACAAGAAGAGTGTTAAATAACCACCACAAAATGAGCCCCTCCCATTAGAAACAAAATAATCTATATAGTTTTAGGAGCAAAGGGCCCATTTTTGAACAGGAGGTGACAAGACAAAAATTAAAGGAGCAATTGTTAAGAAGGATCTCACCACTGGTAAATCCTACTCAAAATGCATAGAGTAAGTCTAGAGATACATCCACTTCCAAGGACACTTCCTCCAGTAGCGAAAGTAATTCCATCACTCAAGAAGTTTTAAACAAAACTACTCCTTCAGACACTTCAACACTATTTTCCAAAGGTGAAACAATTTATTATAACATTGTTGAAGATTTAATGAGAGCTCGCGCCAATATTTCCATCTATGAGCTCACAAATATAGCAAGCTAGCGTGAAATGCTTCTCCAATAATTTTCACAACCTTCGTTAAGTGACAAAGCTTCTTCCTTTCAAAAGGTGTCTGGTAAGTCTTATGGTTCCCTTGAATTTGTAGTTAATTCTATAACATTAGAAGCTAACACTCTCGGCCCTCCATTTTTATTAACGTTTGAAATTTTTAATTATAATGTCCATAATTTTTTAGTCGATTCTGGTGCATCTGTAAATGTAATGCCATTATCTATTGCCAAGAAAATGAATGCAAAATGGGACAAAATTGATGTACAAATTATTCAGCTGGACAAATCTCTTGTCCAGGCTATTGGTGAACTCAAGAATTTCCTTATTCAATTATCATTTGATCAATGAGTTCAGCAATTTATAAATATTGTAATTGTGGATATCCAGAAGCCTACAACGTACTCTTGAGTAGGGACTGGTCTAGTAAGCTACAAGGGTATTTTGCTATAGAATTTTCACGTTTATGGCTTGCATATAAGGGCATGAACAACCAAATTTGAGTGGAAAGTGGGTCATATATGAAACACACTATGACACCACTTGAGGGCCATAATGAGCCTATTGCTTTTGTCAATTTGATTTTTGGAAATTGTTTCATTGAGACTGAACTCAGGTGTTATTAGGCACAACTATCACCCGTTCCACCAGATACATAGTTGGAGCTCCTTCCTTGTTCTCTAGTCGGTGCAAATGAATCTTGTAACATAGATGTACATAGTAATACTAATAATAGTATAGGAAGTAGCATGGTAGCTAATAATATGTGGACTTTATATTTTGATGGTTCAAAGACACAGACTGGATATGGAGCTAGTGGTATACTTATAGACCCATGTAATAAGAAACATATCCTTTCATGCTGTCTGGAGTTGAAGTGCACCAATAATAGTGTTCAATATGAAGCACTTGTACTTGGATTGAAGAAATCTGTCAATTTGAAGGTAGAAATTCTCAAGGTAATTGGTGACTCAAAGGTGGTCACTTGTCAGGTAGAAGATACTATCCATTGTGTTTCATCGAATCTAAAAAACTACTAGCATGAGGTATGGAATTTAATTACTTAGTTTAAAGGTTTTAATATCATTTATTTTCTTAGGCTTAGAAGTGTTGCAACAGATGCATTAGCAAATGCAACATTAGGATGTCGCCATTGAGAAATGATTTTTCTATTGAAATTATATATAAACCATCTGTGCTTGACAACGTCACTAATTTACATGTTTTCAATGATGACCAACATATATTGTACTTTATGGCTAATATTGATGTATTCAAAGATGATGCCATAGAAGAGGATCATCATGATCGGGCTTTGCAGAAAGCATCTAGTGCAGCAAAAGGAAAAACTATGCCCAAAGGTGTGGTGTCCCTAGAGAAGTTATACGACCTGTAGAACTTATGTAGAGGACCAACTAACAAAAAGACTCAAAGGTTAAATCTATCATCTGAACAACTCAATATTGAAACTCAAGAATATCCGAAGTATGTAAACCTCGGTACATGTTGTTCTCCATAGGAACAACAAGAGTTTATCCACTTATTTAAACAATACGGTGATGTATTTGCATGGACATATGACAATTTATATACATATGATACTCATATTATCCAACACATCATTCCTATAAAAGAAGGGGCAAAACCATTCTAGAAAAATTAAGGAAAGCTCATCCAAACTAGAACCCCTCATCCAGAAGGAATTTAGAAAGTTCTTGGATGCTATCATCATTTTTAAAGTCAGACACTCCACTTGGGTTTCAAATTTGGTCTCGGTCAGAAAGAAGTTTGGTGAAATAAGGCTGTTGGGCCTCAAATATGCCCATTTTTTTTTTCCACCGTACAATACTACTATTCATAACCTAAATTCCTATATTTTTAACGCATTTCATACCATAATTCCTCAACTTTCCGCCAATTCATATTCTACCCTTCATGGTTGATTATCATTAGTTTTCTTAATTTTTCAATGATTAAAGATGACTTTACTATGATTTTCTAATGATGGTTTTTCCAAGTTCATTTACTGCAGGAATCCATTGCCGAAATTCCTCATAATTCAATTAAACTAGTTGCTATAGGTTAAGTACAAAATTCCTGTAGATTAAAATCTCATTTTGTGATCAAATTAAGAAGAATCTTAGAATTTTGAGTCATGGTGTTTGTTAAAAGTACCCTCATTTAGGTAACCCATAAACCATTTGTCAAAATTCATCACCATGAAGAAGTTATGGTCAGAAGAATCTTAAGTACATAATCAAGTACATAATTTTAGGGCTAAGTGCATAAATTTTGGGTTTGATGGTTTTGGATCAGCCACAATTTTGGATATGAAGACCTATTCATTTATTTTTCAAGCTATATGGATCTGCAATAAGATATTCTAGATCTCAATCAAGCTCTGCATGGATCATGAGATTGCCTAAGACAAATTTGGCATAACCAAATTCCAGAAAAATAAATTGAAATGTATTTTTGTGATTTTGTTGACATATGGCTAAGATCAGAGCCTTGAGATTGGGATCTCAAAATGTAAAAGCATAATATATATTTCAGTCACTTAGTACTATAGAGGGAGTTACAGGTTACACATAGAGGAGTTATGTAGGAGAGGAAGCACAACTAATTCACATTGAACTCTGTTTTTGGATGAATTAATAAAAGGTGATGAAATTGTTGTAGCCTTGGTGCCCATTTTATGAATTGAGCTTAGACCTACAACACATGGACAAGAAAGGCCACCTGAACCCATCATGTTTAAAGGGTTAATATAGATTATGTAAGTGTGTTTATTTCCTTTTTATATTTTATTTATTGCAAATGGTTTGAAGTAGATTTAATTTCTTTGTCAATTTATTTATGCATTCTATATTATGTAATTGCTTTTTGATTTATGGCATGATCCCGGGAAATTTTTTATGTAGGAAGTGTGTTTTGCTTTAGTCAATAGATTTGAATTTCATTTCCAAGTCTTTTTCTAAATAGTTTTCAGAATTCCAACACTTCATTTCATATTCTAGATTTATTTATGTTTTGTAGATCTTAGTAGATGGAAACGAGTGCATTTTTGTTGGTTTCTCTTTGTAGGCTATGGAGTACACGCATATATACCTTCTGCACTAAGGCCGCATTCTGTACTAAGGCCACATTCTGTACTAAGGGTGCATTTTGTACTCACGCTGCATTTTGTACTTGGGCCACATTTTGTACTTAAGATTCTTTTAGCTACGTTATGTACTTAGAATTGATCCAATTTAGTTAGTTAGTAAAATTTGGTTTGGAAGTGTGAGTTGTCTAATTTCAATTAAGTTTGTCACGATTTCTTAAGTTGAATAGAGTAATTGTCATAGTTAATCATTTGTTGATTTTGCACAATTTGTTAATAAATTGCGTTGTGTGAGCAATTAGTTTTAGTCATAAATTTTATCTTTTACATGTTGAGTTGTTTTGAATCAAATAACACTCATTTAAATAGATCGCTCATTAGTTCTCAATAAGTTTTAATTAATTCATCATTTGATTAGAGTTATTCCTTTGTTTGAGCATGTTTTTATCAATAGATTAGTTTCAAACTAAGAATAGAAATTTCATACTTAATTTAGGAATATATTTCAGATTTCATCATGTTAGTTTAGGTTAGACGTTCTAATCCTGCATTACCTTCGCTTGTGCCTCGAAGCTTACGAGTCTCAGATTGATAATTTAATGTTGGAATTATAACACATATAATTTCCCCAACAAAGGCTATGCGTAGATTTCCGCAATCTCAACTGGGCATCTGATAAAGATAATTATCCAGTGCCATCCATGGAAAATACCCTCTAGACAATATCTGGGTTTGAGATGTTATTTCTACTAGATGATTTATGTGGTTACAATCAAGTGCTAGTAGCAAAACTAGATTGATTGAAGATGACCTTAAGGACCGAATGGGGAACGTTCACTTTCAAGAGGATGCCATTTGGACTTATCAATGCTAGTGCTTCTTTTCAAAGAGGGATGGACATTGCTTTTTGTGGCCTTATTGCTCATAGCGTTGTTGTTTATTTGGATGATGTTACTATGTTTTCGCAGAGAAGGTCAAATCACGTACGCCATCTAAAACAAATATTTGAGCGGTGTTGAAAGTATGGGATTTCTCTCAATCCCAAGAAAAGTGTCTTTGGTGTGTCAGAAGGAACTCCCTTAGGGCACGTCATTGCAAAAAGTGGAATTAAAATTGATCCAGAGAGGGTCAAAGCTATTACACACATCTCACTCCTAGTGAATAAGAAGGCTATGAAGTATTTCTTAGGAAAGATCAATTTGCTGAGAAAATTAATCTCTGATTAAGCTCAAATAGTTAATCTTATACAAGAGATGATTAAGAAAGATGCAACATACAAAAGGGATAAACGGGAAAAGGATGCCTTCACTTAGATTAAGCAAGCTATTGCTGATGCATCACGCTATTCAATCCAAATTATGGCAAATATTTCTTGCTTTATACCTTCGCTTCAGATTCGTCAATCACAACTGTATTGACTCAAAATGATACTGAAGGAAATGAGCAACCTATTTCTTTTATGAGTGCAAGCCTACAAGGGCTACAATTAGTGTATCCTACCATCGACAAACAAGCATATGTTGTATACAAGGCAGTTAAGTATTTCAAGCTCTATCTTTTAAAATCTCACATGATCATATTTTTACCTCATCCAATAGTAAGATCATTGTTCATGCATCAAGAACGGGTTTAGAAGAGGGCTAATTGGATGAAATTATTACAAGAGTATGATCTAGAATTCAAACCAGTTCATACCATAAAGGGTCATGGTATTTGTAAGCTAACAACTGAAACTAGAGATGTTACCGAGCAAGATCTTTTAGGTTGGAAGCAGGAGATAGAAATGTATAATATTGAACATGTTCCTCATTTCGCATCTACAACACCATGGTATGCTGACATACAACAATTTATAGAGAATGAAACCTTGCCCACACTCTTATCGAATAAGAAGAAGAGGGCAATTCGTTTAAAATCTCTATCTTACCAACTAGTTCATGGAGTGCTTTTTAGAAAGCACCATAACAATGTCTTGTTAAGATGCCTTGAGCCATAATATACAAAGAAGATACTGAGAGACTTGTACGATGGACTAGTAGGTTGTCACTATGCAAGTGACACTACAACGCATAAAGTTATGAGGGTTGGTTATTATTGGCCCACTCTATTCAAATAAGCTCACACTTATGTCCACAAGTGCCTAGCTTGTCAGAGATGTGTTAGTCAAGATAAGAGGTTAGCCACCCCACTGCCACCAGTAGCAATTGAGGAACCATTCCAATAGTAGGGTCTAGATATTATTGGAGACTCACTAAAGCAACACTGATATATTCTGAATAATGCGACTTACTTTTCATCATTAAAACTTTATGAATTCACATTAGAAAATGATGTTGTACTAAAACATGAATCTAATTATTACCCACAAGGAAATGGTTTGGCTAAATTGACAAACAAAAATCTTATCCGCATAATCAAGAAAACCATCTTATCTAAGCAAAGGAACTGGCATAACACTTTGACCAATGCATTATGGGATGACCATCTAACTCCTAAGCCTTCCCTAAAGACCTCACCGTACTTTCTGGTTTATGGTAAAGAGGTTATCTTGTCTCTAAACCTGTATCTTCCATCTTTGTAGCTCTCCCAAGATTCATAAGGTAGACCTTGCCTTCTGGTTTATAGTAGGATAAAAAATTTACTCAAACTCAAGGAAGAAAGGCTCAAGGCCAAAGAAAGATTTTTTTTCACCAAAACCATATAGCACTAGTTTGATAGAAAATCCACAGGGGTGAAGAGCTTCGATGTGGGTGACCTAGTACTAAAGTGGGATAAACCCCATGAATAAAACAGAAAACAAATAAAGTTACAACTTTGTGGATTGGACCCTTTACCATCGATGAAAATCTCGGTCATAATATCTTCAAGATGAAATCCTTAGAAGGAAGGATTGACCCCCTTCCCATAAATGGTTGAGATTTGAAACATTATTTTCAATAGCAGCTACATGTTTCTCTCCTGTACAATTTGTTTTGTCTCTTTTCCTTTTTGTATGTGTAAGTACTATGTATGTTTCATTAGTCTTGTCTTGTTTTGTCATGTTTGTCAGCCATTGTACATAAATAATACCCTTGTGTAAAAGTGCATGGCTTGAAAGGATTTTGTGTTGAGATAAAAGAGGAGTGTGACAACCACAATGCTTGGTTTTCTATTGTTTTCCTTCTTTGTTGGGGAAAATGTTGTAGGTTGATCTAAGTATGGATGTAAAATATGATACATACAAAAGGATAATTTTGAGGGAATATATTAGTTCTGTGCTTATGCTGGTATCTAAAGTACTCAACTTGGTATAGATCTACTTGTGTGTTAACACTTGTCTAATCTAGTAGAGAAAGGATAAGGGGAAAATCTAAAGTGAACAAACCAATATTAGAGGTTCTCAAATACTTCTCTAAAGGGGAAACCTCCTCTTCTCTTAATAAGTCAGGATCCCTCTTCCGCCTGTTGAAAATAGTAAGTGTCGATGCATAGTCTTATTAAATAAATAAAAAAAGGGTGAAAGAAAAGAAAGGCTTCTTGCACAGGTAGGTGGAGAAAACAACTTTGCTGGGGTATTGAGCAGGCTTACTAGCAACAAAGAAACATTTGTGCTCTTGAAGTGACTCCACTAGGGTCCTCTCTAGGCTTGCAGGTAATGGAGAAACACCATAGATGAAAATTCATACTCTAAATATCATAAATTTGTTGTGCACATTACCCTTTCCTGTATTGAAACAATTGTGATATAATGTATCTTTTGTGTGTTCAACCAAGTAGAAGAAAGTGAGGTACTATGTATATAACTGGGTCGAAAGGGAGAAAACAAGGTAATCTAATTGGTGAATCAATACTTCATGAAGGTATGCTGCTTTAACTGAAAAACTATTCCTAGATAGAGAAGCTAAAACTCACCAAGTGTTGTCGATGCTACAACACCCTCTAAAAGTTTCACTACATTCAAAATTTTGAGCCTACTTTATCATCGTGTTAAGTGTTGCCTTGGTTGTAAAGTGTCATTTCATTTAATATTATATGTTTCAAGTGATGTTGAATGTTATCAAGTGTTGTCACATTGAGTAGAACATCTTTGGTGTATCTCATGGTCGCAACATCCTTGTTGTTGTAAAACAACACTTTTTGGTCGCAGTTACACACACTTCACCCATTGTACTTAGTGAGTGCATGAAAAGTGGCGTTTTAATGTATACTTATCTTTTTTCAAGTTTTTCTTAATTTTCTTGATGAGTTGGTATGTGTTGCACATGGTTTTATTTATAAACTCATAATGTTAGCCACTTTTCCTATCTTCCATACTTAGACAAATTTTGGTTTCAAAGCAAACCCATTAAGGCCAAGTGCAAGAGAGCACTCTAAAGCCTTGATTGGGTATTCATAATTATTCGGAAGTGCACCATGCATCCTCCAAGAGTGCAAAGTGTACTCCCTAAGACCTTTTCCCTTCCTTGTTTCAAACTACGCCCTTCAAGAAACCAAGTCTTCCTTTGAGCACACTCCTTTGACCAAAAGAAGTGTGCCCTCCTTGAGTGCATGAGCGCACCCTAAAGGCGTTAAGCTCAATGCTTCAGCCTTCCACAATGCTTCATGCACCCTTCTGACCCTTTGAGCACATGAGCACACTCTGAAGTAACAAAGCTTCACCCTTTAGCCTTCAGACATGCACCATGCACCCTCCTGGGCCTCTTGAGCACACGGCCACACCTTGAAGGCCTAAAGCCTTCATCCTTCAACCATCAGAGTGTACCCTGTGCCATTCTTCTCTCCCTTGAGTGCATAGTGCACTTGGAAAGCCCAAATCCTTCCCCTTCATCCTTTGGACTTGCGCCATGCACCCTAGCTTGACTGTCTCTTCCTCTTAAGTGCATGAGCGCATGTCAAAGCCCTGAAGCCTCCCCTATTCATCCCTTCAACTTTTTGAAGTGCACCATTGCACCCAAAAGATCTCCTTTCTCTTCCAAACCACACTAAAAAGGCATGAACATAAAATCTGCACAAATCATGTTAGATTAGGATATTTTAAGGCTAATGGTTGCTTGTCATGAGTGATTGTAGCCACAGGTATCCAAGGAACAAAATGGCAAGCACACATGAGGAAGATCGAGAAAAGAAGACAAACAGAGGAAGCTTTGAAGAATAAAGAACACATTGAAATCTTGATGGTTGAAGCACCCTAAAGACTCCAAGATCAAAGACCCTTTGGAGGGTGAAGACATCAATGATCAGAAGTTACATGAAGAAGGAAGATACAAGTTGCAACCTTGTCACCACCGAAGAAAGTCCATGTCATCAGTCACTATTATTCCTAGTCACCAAATATAGTGACATGTCATGTCTTTATCACATGATGACGTGGAATCTATAATGTAATGATGTAATCATTGTAAAGACAACTAAGTGGAAGTCCAAGCGTCATGTATGGACAAAATATTCATGGAAGTCCAAATGACATATAATACCAAGAGTTATATGTAATTCCAAAATTCATTTGGAAGTCCAAAGGTCATTAGAAGTTGGAAAGTGAAAATTCATGGGGATGTGAAAGGTCATGCCTCAAGCTATAAAAAGATCCTCATTTCTCATGTAAGGGACTTTTAACCTTGACTTCTCCCACAAGGAATTAGAGAGATAGAGTTAGTACTTCTAGGGAGCAAGTAGTGGCTCTGATGCTCCACTACTAGAGATAGTGATGTTCATTGTATTTATGTATCTTGGAACTCTTGTTTAATATCGAAGCCTTCCAGGTCAACACATTTAGCACATGGATTGTGGATGTTTCTAATACTATTCTTTGGATGTTTATGATTTATGTTTTCTTTCACATGTACTGGAGTAATTGAACTATTTTGGTGACTTCGGTGCTTAATTTATTGGAAATATGTTGTACTGCTTATTATGATTATCGCATCTATGTGAACTATTTTGATTGATTTTAGATGAATCTGTTGTGTGTGGAGCATGATTGTTCAGAGGTCTTTGTTTCAGCCGAATGTATACCCCAGGAAGTTTTGTACACCCCCCACGTGGGGGGTGCGGGGGGACTTGGTCCCCCCCGCGGGGTCCGGGGGCCGACCCCCCGGCGGGGGCTTGGGGTAGCACCTCCCCGAAGCAAAAAACAATGTAAATTTCCTTGAAAAATATAGTAATTTCAGTACCAAGTTGGGCGTTCATTAGGCGGATGATCTGACGGTAGAACTTATAAGTTTAGTTTAGGGTTTTTGCCTAGAAGGCAACCCATCTCTTTGTAATGAGGCATTGTAAATTTGAGGCTGTGATAGAATGGTGTATTCGGTGTGAGCGAGAAACAGAGAGGTGAGACTGTGAGAGAAAACAGAGATAATTACAACGGATTTGTGTAAGAGTTGTGTCTCTCATTTTGCTGGATAATAGAAAGGAAGGATTGGCTGTTCGAGGTGGACGTAGCCCAAACTGGGTGAACCACATATATCTGTGTCTCTCTTGTTTTGTGCATTTTCTGTGTTTATATTTCTGCAATATTTTATGTGTTCCATTGCTCCGTCATATTTAATTTCCTAACATAATCTTTCTCATATGTGTGTGTCTCCTATAAAGTAGTACTGTTACTTTTCTCTTAGAGGCTCAATTTATCTTCTCCCTTGCAGTAAAAGAACCTTGATACATCTGCAATTGAACATTGACAAGAGCTACTGGAGCTAGTGATGTTCATTGTATTTATGTATCTTGGAACTTTTGTTTAATATCAAAGCCTTCCACGTCAACACATTTAGCACATGGATTGTGGATGTTTCTAATACTATTCTTTGTACGTTTATGATTTATGTTTTCTTTCACATGTACTGGAGTAATTGAACTATTTTGGTGACTTCTGTGCTTAATTTATTGGAAATATGTTGTACTTATTACGATTATCGCATCTATATGAACTATTTTGATTGATTTTAGATGAATCCTTCTCATCTGTGTGTGTCTCCATTAAAGTAGTACTGTTACTTCTCTCTTAGAGGCTCAATTTATCTTCTCCCTTGCAGTAACAGAACCTTGATACATCTGCAATTGAACATTCACAAGTCACACTCACTTTCTCATTCAAAATGAAATTTGTGCTTCTCTCTCATGCTGATAGTTAAATGTAAGACATATCTTTAAGTAAACGATAGCTGAACCGTATTCCAGATGGGACTCCTACACCAAATGGTGTGAGGTCTAACTGAGACCTTATATTGGGGAGATCCCTTGTGTGTTGGTGGTATCCAACACCGTTAACACTTTCCCATGTCTACAAGGCACTAAAGGTATTTTAGCTGTCCTCATTGAGCAAGATTCCTTTCCCTTGGGTAATTTTTATCACATAATTATCATTTTTCGAGAATGCTGTTGACACCTAACTCAAGATAGTGTGGGTCCATGGAATATGAGTTTGCACAAGGTTATCTCTTCAAATAACATCATAGTAGTTTAAAATAAACATCAAAAAATAATATATTTGATTGAGGGAATATATCAATGAAGCATCCAAGTAATAATGAATTGATAAAATCACAATGTTCATCATAACCTAAAAGACAATGTCTAGAATGAAGTATCCACAAACCAAGCAAGATGCACTATATTGGGTTCTTACACCTGCTCACTTTCACATTTTAGAGCTTTGATGGACCATTGGATTCAAAATAAGAAAGGACAAGTCAAGCAATAAAGGATTTCCAAAAAATATGAGAGATTTGGCCACTAGCCATGGCCTTGGAAGCCCAATAATGTGATTTTTTTATCTGTCCCTTTGGTTATATATGAATTACAACATTTTGAAGAACCCATGAAGAGAAACAATGGATGGGGGTTTCCTACTAAAATCATAACTAAATGATGGGGGTGATATCTAAACTTGCATGGATATTCCACTTGAATAATTCAACACAAACATCTTATAATATTATGAAAATATTATATTATGTAGGTTTTTTCCTTAACTTAGTTTTGTTATCTATAACATATAGCTTAAATTTAAGAAATAATTAAAATATGAAAATGAAAGAACAAGCACGAAAGACACCATCCATGAAAGAACAAGCACAAAATACACACCATCCACACAAATGAACATAGTATTTATATTGGGAAACCCAATATAAGAAAACCCAACTTGAAGGTGAGGTTAATGCTCTGCTCTCTTTGTTGCAGTTATAAAAATGCACATATAAAGGGATGGGCACTAGCTATGGAGTTACCTCTTGACATTGTGGCTTGAATGGTTGCTATACAATCCTCCTTCTCTTCCTCTAATATACTCACATAATACTACTCTTAAATGTTTTTCTCAATTATGGAATTAGATAGAATGCTAAAAAGTGACACCCCTTCTCCTCTTAGTGGCCCAATATTTAACATAGTTCAATAGCCATCTAGGGGTAGGTTTTTATGTCCTCAACCCTCAGTTGTGATAAGGTTTTGGACCTTCTAGAATCTTCTTGTAAGTGCACACATGACTATCCCCACATGTGTGAGTTGTGGGTGTTGACATGGCATCTACTCGTACCACAATGGTTAACTAGGTAGGTCAAGTTGCATGAGGCATAACTTTTGCATACAATCTTTGAATAAGGAAATTCTTGCATCATTGGAGACATCATAGTGTGAAAAATATTATATATTGGTTGTATATAAACATTGGACAAAAATGTGTCATTTGATGCCTCAAAATACCCCTGAAATATTTTAGAAATTTTTTGACCCCAATTTTCCAAACTGGTACTTGTTTCTAAAATGGCCATCCAAGCTAATTCCTCCATTTTTTCTACTCATAAAATATCAAGATAAATGAAAAATTATATGATGATCTAATTTGGGTTGTACCTCCCCATTTAAGGAGGATTTTGGTCCCCAAAAGCTTTACTGAATGATGTAACGAATAATTTCCCCTACCTTCTTGCTAGAGTACCATTTTTGTTTGTTTAGAAGTTTTTCTTTTAGCCCAACCTACCACTCTTAGATGTTTTGCTTAATTATAGAACAATATACAATGCCAAATAATGGAACCCCTCCTCCTCTTGACAACCCGATATTTAACATAGCCCAATAGCCATGTACGGGTAGGGTCTTGACTTCCTCAACTCTCAATTATGATAAGATTTTGGATCTTAAAATCTTTAAAAATACCGCATGTGACTAAACCGACATGTGTGAATAGTGGGGGGTTGACATGGTGTCCACTCATACCATGGGGATCAACTAGGTAGGTCAACTCGTGGGAGACATAACATTTTTATATAATCTTCGATTAAGGTTATTCTTGTAATATTGGAAAGGTCTTGCTCTGTAGAATATCATTTCTTGGTCCTCTACATAGATTGGACCAAAACAATAATCATTTAATACCTCAAAATGACCCCAAAATATTTTAGGCATTTTTCAACTTGAAATTTCGAAACTAGGACTTGTAACTAGAATGACCTCACAATTTTTCCGTACGGTCTTGGATAGATGATGATTGGGTGTTTTGTTAAGGCACTAGTTCAATTCTCCGCCCCAATCAAGGAGATATATTGGACATGATGAAGATGTAATCCCACCAAGCTTACAAAAAAGAATGACCCCACAAGTTGGTTCCTCCAATTTTCCACCTAAAAATAATCAAAATAGATGACAAATTATATAATGATTATTTAAACTAAACACATTAATTTTATATCATAAATACCAAATTTCATAACAAATTTTAAGTACCCTCATATGTTATTGTAAAAAATATAATCACATACATTATTTTCAACATCTTTATAAATACCTCTATATACAAACCAAAAAAATCACCTACATTATTTTCACAATCTTTATAAATACCCCTATATACAATATAAAATACAAAAATACTATATTAAAATACAAGGAATACACTAGATAAGAAATGATATATTTGAATATTAAAATAAAATGCAAAAAATATTATAT
>APFE031621708.1:0-26600 GCA_000404065.3 Pinus taeda
CCGATGATAAGCCAAGTGAACAAATTAGAAGCGAGTGGTACATTACAGCCTTACCCTCAAATATAGCCATTTTTGTAGATAGGGCTAAAAAACCTACATGGGCTGAAAACATGAAAGAAGCCCTTGCTATCGAAAAACGTGTAGTCGCTTTGGAAAAGAAAGCTGCTCTCGAGGAAATAAAATCCAAAAAAGTGTCTTTCAAGGATGATTCAAAAAAGAAAATCACCAAAGATCCATACGATATGGAGGGCCTTCAAAAAGTCCTCAAAACCATGTCAAGTGAAATGGTTGAAATAAAAAAGCAAGTAGCAGAGTCCTCAACAAAGAAACCTTATAGGAATTTTAAGAAACCTGAGTCCAAGCCTCCAAATGTTATATCCTATGCAGATTCAGATCCTGAGGAAGAAGAAGAAGAAGAAACAGTTACACCGTCCAATGAATTAGAAGAAGATGAAGTTGTTGAATGCCATGGAATGTGGAACTTCATACTGCCTAACTCCGATACCGAAGTTGAACAATAAGCCTTTCCTGTGACTACTAGGAGCAAAAGTACTCCTGAACCGGTTCAGGCCAATTCAAAGAAAAGGAGTGCAGGTACCAATACTACAAAAGAAAAGGTACCCACAAGGAAGCCAGCTGCAACAGTACCTCAAAATCAAACGTCATCCTCCAATATACCTTCATCATCTAAGACATTGGTAGTATCAGATTCAATGGACTATAATATTGTTGATGATATGAAAAAGACTAAGGCAAACATCACCATGTTCGAACTTAACAAATTAAAAAATCAACAGAAATTTCTTCTCAAGGAACTTAATGCAGTTCCTTCTTCGCCTCTTCCCAGTACTAAAGCTGCAAGCGATTCAGGACAACCACCTTCTGGTAGAGTTGAGGCAACTGATACAATTCTAATTAGAGACAGATCGAATTCCCATACCCCTCCTTTTCTCTTAACGTACGAAATCTACATAACTGCCTGATTGACTCTGGGGCATCATCCAATATAATGCCAGCTTCAGTTTGTTCTAAACTGAACATAGAACCCCAGAAGTCCTCAATTCACATTGTGCAGTTAGATAGAACTAAAGTCCAAGTTTTAGGGGAAATAAGCTCTGTTACAATTAGGTTATCGGCTGATCCACGAGTGGTTTAGAGAATTGATATCTTAATCACTGATATACCTGAGTTCTATGGTTTAATCCTGAGCAGAGATTGGTCTGAAAAACTCCACGGGTATATTTCTACTGATTGGTCTCATATGTGGCTTCCCTATAAAGGAAAGCCAAATCAAATAAAAATCAATCGGGGGAAACACATGACACATACTGTTACAGAGTTCGAACAAGAGAATCAACCAGTTGCATTTAACAACAATATTTTGGGAAACTATTCTTCTAAATAATTATTTGGCAATTATATTGCCCAACCATCTCCTTTCTCGGTAAACAATTTCACATCACAAATCAAAAGATTTTCACAAATTGGTAGATCTAGATGTGTTAATGGTACTGAGAATTTTGTAGATAAAAATGTTGATAATTCTTTATTTTGGTCTTTATATTTTGACGGTTCAAAATCTAGTGAAAGATCAAGAGCAGGGTGTATTTTAGTTAGCCCTAAGGGAGAAAAAACAATGCTTTCTTTTAGATTAGAATTTGAATGCACGAATAATACAACTAAGTATGAAGCCTTGATCCAAGGATTATACAAAGCTATCGGCTTGAAAGTTCAATTTTTAAAAGTGTTTGGCGATTCAGAGATTGTGATAAAACACGTTCGAAACACAATCCATTGTCTCTCTAATCACCTCAAACATTATCAATCTTTAGTTCAAGAACTTTTATATCATTTCTTAGCATTCGATATTTCACCTATCCCCAGATCCCAGAATGCAACAGCTGATCTGTTGGCTAATGTTGCTTCTAAACTCTTGCCTTCTGAAGATTTTAGTCTAGATAGATTTTTGGTAGAGTTGATCTTTAGGCCATCAGTCCCCGACAATATCACCGATTGGAGAGTATTCAACCACGATGAAGACATCCTACATTTCTTAACTTCCGACAAATCCTACAACGATCAGATCATTGATGAAAATGATCATGATCTTCAGATGAAAGAAAAGCATGAGGAAAACTCCATACCAAAACCTGTGGTTAAACTTGAAGATCTCTATGACATTAAAGACAGGTTCAAACATGTAACCAATTCAAAAATCGAAAGTTCTACCTTAAGGTTTGAATTGATAAATCTTTGTACTGAGCAGAATCCTCAAAATATCAATTTAGGATTAGGACTTTCTGAACAGGAAAGGACAACATTTATTAGATTATTAAGAAAAAATAAACATGTCTTCGCTTGGAATTATGATGATTTAAAAACATATGATACATCTATCATACAACATACCATTCCAATGCTACCTGAACAAAAACCAGTACAAAAAAAATTGAGGAAAATACATCCAAACTTGGAGAGTCAGATAAAATCAGAACTAAATAAACTCTTAAAAGCAAAGATTATTTTTCCTGTTCGGCACTCAAACTGGGTCTCCAACATGGTGCCTGTTAGGAAGAAGAATGGTGATATCAGGATTTGTATAGATTTCAGAAATCTGAATAAGTCAAGTCAAAAAGATAATTTCCCATTACCTACCATGGAGCAAATACTCCATTCAGTAGCAGGTTCTGAACTAATGTCCTTTCTAGACGGTTTTTCAGGATACAACCAAGTTCTGGTTCATCCTGATGATAGACTCAAAACTACTTTCAGAACAAAATGGGGAACTTACGCTTATCAGAAAATGCCTTTTGGACTTATTAACGCAAGAGCTACATTCCAAAGAGCAATGGATACAGCTTTGAAAGGATTGATCAACAAGACAATAGTTGTCTACTTAGATGATATTACTGTATTTTCTAAAAAGAGATCTAACCATTTACATGATTTGAATCAAATCTTTGAACGCTATAGAAGGTATGGTATTTCACTTCATCCTAAAAAATCCTTCTTTTCTCTAGATCAAGGAAAGCTCTTAGGCTTTATTGTTTCCAAAGATGGTATTTACATTGACCCCGACAGGATTAAAGAAATTTCTGAAATCCCATTTCCTCATAACAAAAAATCAATGCAATCATTTTTAGGTCAGATCAACTTTGTGAAAAGATTTGTTCCCGATTTTTCTCATATCATTTTACCATTACAAACCATGATTAAGAAAAATTTAGTGTTTAGATGGGGGACTGTGGAAAAAGAAGCATTTGATTTAATCAAGCAATCAATAATCAATGCCCCCACTTTAAACACTCCTAATTTTTCTAATCATTTCACATTGTACACTATCGCGTCCAATTTATCTTATGCAGCGGTACTCACTCAAATTAATGATCACAACTTGGAAGCACTGATTTCATTCTTCAGTTCAAATTTTCAGGGTGCTGAACTAAATTACTCCGAAGTTGAAAAACAAGCCTTTGTTGTGTATAAAGCCATCAAACACTACAGGCCCTTCCTTCTAAAAACCCATACAAAAGTAATAGTTCCTTTTTCTTCAGTAAGGCAATTACTGATCCAAAGAGAACTAGGTGAAAAAGGGCAAATTGGGTTACAACACTTCAAGAATATGACTTGGAAATCAAGCCAGCAAAGATTGTTAGAGGCCAAGGTTTTTGCAGGTTATTAGCAGGAGCATCCAACATTCCAGAATCAGGTGACACAGATCATATTGAAGAAATCAACCAGATAAATATTACCGATTCTGAATCTCAATATGGTGATTTAATCTTTTATTTGAAAAATGGACATGCACCTCCTAATCTCTCTTACAAAAACAAACGGTCTATTAGATTAAAGTCAAAAAACTTCGTTATCATTGATGATGTGCTTTTTAGGAAAAGCTACGATTCAGTTTTATTAAGATGCCTAGAGAAACCTGAAGCACAAAATGTCTTGCAGGAATTACACGATGGACCAGCTGGAGGACATTTTGGAGCTGACACAACAACTCATAAAATCATCCATGCTGGATATTACTGGCCCACCTTATTCAGAGATACCCATGAGTATGTAAGAAAATGCCGAAGTTGTCAAGTCTCCAGTGGAAGACAAAGGAAACCAGCTTTTCCTCTGCAACCAGTTAATATCGATCAACCTTTTGAACAATGGGGACTAGACATCATTGGAGAGATAACTCCACAATCCTCCAAACAACACAAGTATATCCTTACTGCTACTGATTACTTTACCAAGTGGGTAGAAGCAATTCCATTAAAGACAACAAACTCTGAAGGAATTATAGAATTCATAGACCAATTCATCCTTACCAAGTTTGGTGTCCCTAATGCTCTTGTTTTTGATAATGCATCTTATTTTTCTGGAAATGCCATGTTTGAGTTTGCTATCAAAAGAGGATTTAAATTGAAATATTCTGCAAATTACTATCTCCAGGGTAATGGTCTAGCAGAATCTACCAATAAACTCAAAATCATTAAGCGAACTATCGAACAAAATCATAAAAACTGGCACAAATCTTTAGTATTCGCACTATGGGCTGATAGAATAACGCAGAAGGCCTCTATAGGTACTTCCCCATTCAACCTTGTCTACGGGAAAGAAGTAGTACTACCGACCAATTTAGCGCTCCCTTCTCTAGCCCTAGTTTAGTTTATCGAAGAAAGACCCTCTTCTTCTATCCAACTCAAACATGATCAGATTTTAAAATTAGAAGAAGAAAGAGAAAAGGAAAAAATTACTCATGATAAACATCAGCAGGTAATCAAGTTATCATTTGATTCAGCTTCATCTAGTTCTAAACAGTTACAGGTTGGTGATCTAGTTCTAAAATGGGACAAAGGACATGAGGATAAGGGTAAACACACCAAATTCCAAAAGATGTGGCTTGGACCATTTCAGATCAGCGAGAAGGTAGGCCATTCGACATTCATATTACAAGATCTATCAGGAAAGAGGGATACTCTTCCTGTTGTCCTCATCTTCAAGAAATTCTTCAATTGAGGAGGTAACCCCTTCTCTTTTAAATTAAGTAGGATTAGCAATATTTAGGATTGTTAGGAAACAAGGTTGAAAAATAGCTTCTATTGGCCTTTGCTGTATTGAAATGTTTCTTAGAAGAAGTATTTTTAATATTTACTTTTGTAAAATAGACATCTTAAACAAAAAGAACAATTTCTAGGAAATTAGGTATATTAACATTTTGAAAACCCCATTCTGGTTTTGTGAAAATCCTCTCAATATTTAGAACTACTGTAAATCATTTTAATGTTTTCAAACTGGTCACAAAAAGGTTATCAATATCAAAACAAAGACTGATTCAATCTTAGCATCCTCAACTCTTACATTGTCATCCATTTTCTCTTAAGGAGAAAATTGTTCATCCCATTCATCCAAGTTTATGATTACTGAGAGTGTAATTCTAAAATATCTGATATAAAGATAACGGGTCTTATTACAAGCCTGCTTACCATGATCATTGGGAAATAGTCTAACCGACATTACTAACACTGCATACCAAAACAGGGTAATGGCTTATAAGCATATGATAAGGGGTCTCATCACGAGCCAGCTTGTTAGATTAGATTACAACCAGTGAATGGCATTGTCAAATCGGCTGGCAACCAAACCAGGACAATGACTTTTTATCTTACAAAAAATAGAAAAGAAAAGAAATACAAAATATGAAAATATGTTTTGAATTCATTCTTTTAATCATACTCTGAGATGGAAGGGGTTGTGAACAATGAAATGGTTAAAAGGTATCCCTGTCGAAACTATGAATGTTTGCTGGCAGCAGAGGCTCTACCTGTGACAAAGGAGTCAACTAAAATGGCTAAGTTGGAAAAGTGTTTTGTTTTATCATTATCAACCAATAAAGGCCAATTTAAAACTTAGAATGTATTTAGTTTTAACAAGGGAAAGAATTAGCAAAAACATGTCTTTATTATATTCAAAATGTGTGTATACTTAGTTATATTAGAACCTTCCTTTTGATAAGGTATCTATGTAAAGAAAGTTCAAAAAAATTCAATAACTTTTTCAGAGATAACTGTTTCTTCCAGCGAATCGCCAATTGTTGTGCTATACAACAACCCCCCATTTCAAAAAATCTTACTTTAAGAAAATTATAATTTGAAATGGGACCCTTTTAGATTAAATTCGTATTAATCCATCACTCTTCTAAAGGTTCGGAAATAATCAAAACATTTTAAAACCTTTTGAAATAAGTGGTCTTAAAAATAAAATGAATAATTCTTTATTATTGCGATAAAGCGATCACGAGATCGCATATCGGAACAACAAAGGATACATAACCATGACCTATTGATTTTCCCCGATGCGATAAAAGAAAAATAGCCAACGGGTATCGGGATAACAAATAACAAAAGGCCCCTCCCCTTTTCCGTGATGCGATATCGCAATCGGCGATCGGGGAATGCAACGCGAACATAACAAACTCTCCTCATTCAAACTCCCGATGTGAGTCGAGCGATATCGCTATCGACGATAGGGGATTCCATAAGACTTAAATGAAATTACCCAAGCCTTCCTCCAATTGCCGATTGTGATGAGCCCAAAGCGCGACTTTTGAAAAGGATCAATATGATTTTGCTATATTATATATTGATTATCATTGAAAGCCTTTTCTCTTCCCGATAGAGATTCGCTCGCGTCCAACCGCCAAAAAATCAAATCCACACTTAAACCATTACTTGGCAAATAAAGGATATAACAAGCAATTAAGTGATTGACAGGTTTTAACGGCCAATTAATGAGCAGTCATGCCTAAATCCTTTCAGAGATTGCATCCGCAGGAGCCTTATGATAAATCGTCCATTTCCCATTAATTGACACAATTTCCTCATACTTGGTTTTAGCCATCTATTCTCTGATTTACGTCTATCTTTCTCTTGTGCAGAGTTTTCCGCAGTAACGATGGGAAAGAAATCTAAGAAGTCTGGAACGCCTTCGGCTCCTATGGTAATAGGACAGCATGCCACCGATCCGGGACCAAGCAAGAAGGGATTAATCTCAGATACCACATGTCTCGGCCTTGGCAGCACTACTTGGCCAAGTATTTACAACTTGGTAGAAGCCGAGGACCCTCAGCAAACATCGGTACAAGCTTCGGCAGGTTCAAGTCGAAAATCTGATGCTAATTTAAAGGATTTGGCTGATTCCTACCTGCATAGGATAGCAGCTCGAGAGAAAATTCTTCCGTATACGGATGTGGTGAGATGGGCAATCGAGGCAATTCCAATTATGGACATAACATTCTGCACTGTCGATGGAAGAGTATTTGGTTCATTTCAGCCCAATGATTTCAGACAAATGTACCACTTTCCCGAGCCAGAGAAGAAATACAATAAAGCATTCTTGGAGAAGTTTCGAGATGAGAATGAGACCGAGTCAGCGCCTATACAAGAATGGAGACAGAACCTGGCGAAACACAAACATGAGTCTTCAGGTAAGTACTCCGTTGACTCCTTATGCTCTCCTTATTGTTATGCTGGAGTCATGATGTGTCGGTTATGGGGATTGCATGATTCTTCCAAGTTTTCCATAGAGATGGTTCCTTTGATGGAAGTGGCATGTAATAGTGAGATAATGGATTGGGGGACTATATTATCGGATAAATTGGCCACGACTATTCTTGAATTCAGAAATAAATCCCGTGTTACTGATAGGTTCATCCCTCCATTTTATTTTAGTGCCTACATTCTGGATACCCTCTGTTTCAATTCTGAGTTTCCCGTGTTAGAGTGGAGATGGACTCCACAGGACCCTAAGCCTATTAATTTCTACCACCATAAATTATGGAAAGCTCATTATAAACACCATTTATATCAAGTCTGCAATGGATTTATGCTACCTCTTTACTATGCAATTTTTGATAAACCTGCCCCTAAGATCTCCTCTCAGGCTGAGATTGACTTGACAGCCATAGGAACCTGGTTTGGAGAAGAAAAATTCACCTATGTAAGGGTTTTTGTCCTGCCCTTGTACATACCAGACAAGCTATTAGCTCGTGAAATAGCATATCAGCTTACAACTGCGTCAGCCACTAAAACTCTCAGAAATTCAAAGAAGCAAGTTTGGCCTCCTTTTCATCTTAGGTGTGGCGTCTATACTCTGCATGATTATAAACATGCAGAGAAAGAGGCAGAAAAAATGAACGTCCTAAGTCTCGCCACTCTGCCTAATAGACGTTTTGACCCGAAGAAGGTCATCTACAATGCCCTGGATCAAGCCAAGCTCACTAAATTCGAGCAGAAGGAAGATGAGTTTGATGACCTGTTCTCTTCCGCTGAGTCAATCTTCCAGGTACAACAGCTAGCCAGGATGAGATATCGCGATGATAGGTTGGTATAATTTAACTAACTTAGAGAACAGAGGTTGCAAACTCTGCCTCTAGATTTGTTAGCTACTACCCCGCCGATTCAGTCAAGCGAGCCTGAGCAACAGCTTATTAATGAACCTCCTGCTACATCCGCAATCTATGAAGAAGTCTAGAGAAGAGAGCAGGAGGAAGTCCGAAGATTAGAACAGGAAGAGACACAGAGAAAAGAACAGGAGGAAGCAGAAAAGAAGCAACAAGAGAGAATAAGGGAAGAAGAACAGAAAAGGCAGCAGGAGCAGAGCAGCAAAGAAATAAATGTGGATACTCAAGTGGATCCAAGATTGCTTGAAGAATGGCAACAATTCAATACAATTATAGGCAATCTTGAGACCTCAACAGACGCCGAAACATCCAAAGCTGCCGATACACAAGATACAGCATCACAAGGGGTTCCAAACAAAGGAACCATCTGTCTACCCTCAAGTACAGTAGTAGAAATAATTCCAAAGAACCCCTTGCGATCAAATTGTTTTGCAAGTAGAGGACATTCCTCCACTAGATGTTTTCTATAGCCCGAAACACAGGGCTGTGATAAAACAATAGCGGAAGAGAAAAAGGATTGATCAACCTTCTCTGTTCCCTGAACAAACAATAACAGCAAATGTGGTATGGAGAGAAGAATTTGACCCCTCCGATGACCTAACCAAGTTATCTCAGTATGCCGGTGCCTATTCGGCAGCCACCATGGATAAGGCATCGGAGGTAAGCAATTTATTGAAGGAAAAGGATCAAGCGATCGCTTTATTGCAAGCGCAGCTATCGGAAGAGCAGCAGAAGTCAGAACAGCTACAATAGCAACTGTCCACACAGAAACAATTAAACAACCAGCTAATAAAACAGTTGCAGGAAGAGAAGCAGAGGATTGATTTGGGAGCAATTCAGAAACAGAAAGAACTATCCGAGGCATTATCAAAGTTGAAGGCCATGAATGAACAGATGGCAAAGACAAAAGATGAGCAAATTGCTCAATTATCAGCTCAGGTAGAAAGGTTCAAGAGTCTTCCCCAACCTGCTGAGTTCAGAGCAGAGGCAATGCAAATTAACAAGGCATTAATAACGCAAATAAGATTGTTATGCCATGAAATCGCCCAAGTTGAACCTTTATGCGACAAAACATCATCTATAATAGATAAATCAGTGGATTCCAGGCAAGATTTGGAGCAAGCCGAAGACACTTTGACAGATTTTCTTACATGGCAGGAATCTAATGAGGGAAAGGTAGAAAACTTGCCCAAAATCCTAGAATCCCATAAGGAAATCCTATTCACAGAATGGCAGTCCCAATTAATGAAAGCAGAGAGAGTTGTTTCCCGATGCAAGTTATCTACGAGCAATTTAATTGATTTGATCAATAACACTCTCTATTTATCTAACATGATTTCTCAATGTACACCAGGTAAACTATTATCGACCAAGACATTGGAGCAGTCATGTAACCAAGAGCTTGAAAAGAATGGGAGATTAATCTCAGGGATTAAAAGTTTAACTTGGGACACCTATTGGTTGTTCCCAGTAAAACCATACAGTCAGAGAGCCACCCTCAAATGCCTGACGGATGCAATCAGGTGTATCATTCCCGATATACATGATGCCACCTATGCTGCTCAAATCAATTCTTGACTCAGCCGCCCTCAAGAAGTGGAGCCAATGCTGGCAATATGCCAACTCAGGACAAAGGGCAAACAACCAGAAGAATGAATCATCGCTGGCCAATTTCCAGATCACTGTGGGGGAGATATTTTAAGATCGGATTATACCAATTTAGTAGCATTTTAATTTTGTAGTTTGTTAGCTTAGTTTAGTATTTATAGACCCTTTCATGCATTTAGAAAGGGTCGTAAGTTTTTGTATATGACTTAAACCTAAAGTTGCACTACTGTACTTCAGGCGTATTCTTTTATGAAGACTGGACCAATCTTTCCAAATTTTGATAATGAAGCTTTGATGTAAATGTGCACTATTGCCTTTATTTGAAAGTATTTTGAATCGGAAGAAGGAATTCAAATTGCGATTGGCGTAGGGAATAATTCGCAGCTCATATGGTACTATTATCTATGTCTGAATTTATTCCTTTTATGTGAATTGTTGTTTGGTCATTTATGTTATTATTGAATATATGAATGTGTTTTAACAAGTAAACTTTATGCTTTCCACTATTGGATGTTTACAGTTTGCTATTCTTTCAATCATGCCTGTATTGGTAATATAAAAGAGAAGTGTAATATCGCTTTATCAATTACTTCGTTCAACTATTTGAACGAAGCAATTATCATTTAAATGAATATCTTTGTTTATTGCATAGTGTCATCTATATGCCTATCAGCAAACATAGATTATTAAACATTGCACTTAAAGAATATAAGCTTCCCACGATAAGATAGTCATTTATGTTTTTACTTATAGAATAAGTCTTCCATTTATTATCACTTGTTAGAAAACCTATCATTCATTCACCCCTTTCTATTCACTATTGGGAAACTGGTCCCATTATATCCAGTCGGAGCCACCATCCCAAACGAAAAAGGAGCTGTATTAAGGTTCGGACCGGGTGGTTATCCCCCGATGTTGATGTAACGATTTTCGAGGCATCAACAGGAACATACACCACATTTTGAATTTGTTTTTCTTATCCATTAGGCATCATAACAGTTATATCACCATTGTTACAAATATAAATTACATAAAATAAAATAATTATAAATAAATGTAAATAATAATGATTATATAAAATAGTCATTAATTAAGTGAAAAAGCATGTCTAATCATAAAAGATCACCTGCCTATGTATAAAAGCAAGGCCTTATTGTAAACATTCAACCAACTTATACATTATATATATAATAAATTATCATTTTAAATACCTCTTTTGTATTTAACATTTAAGTTTCCAAGCTATCAGTTTTTATGCTTCAGTGGTATTAAAGCCATGGCACACAATATAGTGATGCGAGTCTTTGAACGTTGTTCACCGAATAATGTGCCATTACGTTCACGTCCTAAATATCTTGAGCATTTTAGTAAAATTCAAGAAGCATTTCAACGTTTAGAAAAATCATTTGCAGAAGTTAAAAAAATGTCGAAAGGAAATCGATAATAAGGAAAATGATCTAGATAATGATTATGATGAAGCTGATATAGATCAAAAAGATTATAATGTTGAAATTCCAAATAAATTTGATCATGATGTGGATGAGAATAATATAAATCAGGATGTAAAACAATATACAATGCACGAACAAAATGAGACTCCAGAGACTAATCAAACAAACAACAACCTAACAATTTATAGAGAATGCAAGGAAGGATTTAATGATGATGAAACATCTACGAACATATATTTTGAAATCAACCATTTCCCTCAGGTACCTTTCCAACATCACACTAATGAAATATTTAGAAGCCCAAATGAACCAAAAGGTTGGAATAATTGGAGCATATTGGGTTTTGGTGTTGAGCCTCAGCTAGTCATAAGAAGATCAGAACTAAGCCTAGTAGCAATCACAAAGAATGAAATATATGGCTGTGTAGGTTGAGGAGCAAACGACAATGCTACAAATTTTATTCAAGGTTCTTTTTCATTTGCCACTGCATAAGTCCTTCCATGTTCAAATGTCAACTGTCTTGCAGACTGTTAATAAACTTCAATTTTATCGTACATCAGATATTTCCAACAGAGCAAGGATTGTTTTAGCAACATGGAGCAAGCTATTTGGGAGAATTCGGAGTGGAAGGAAAGTTGTCTCCTCAAGCAGTCAAGTCCATGCACAAAAAGAAGATTACAACAAAGCTAGCGGCAACAAGGCCAGTCCACCAAAATCAAGTATTTTAGAAGTCACTTCACATGGGTCCCAACATGCTATTGAAGCTGCTAGTGACAACTTTTCCATAAACGAGGATTTTGTAGAGGAGATAGGAAAGCACATTATTACATAAAATTCATCGTTGACTAAGAGTATACAGATTGAAGAGGTTCAAATTCTTTGGATAAATGATCCTAAGGAGCCCTCGGACATTGAATTAGATTATGATGATAGTTTGACTCTATAGATTCCAATAGAACCTATTGCAACTGATGATAGAACAAAAGTAGTATCTCTTGGAGATTATGAGAGGGAGCAACTTACAGAAATTGTGAATGAGGAAAAAATTGAAGAATCTGACTTATTCCACAGAGAAGTTCTTAGAACAATATACACACTGGACTTGATTACACATCCACTATGCGGTCGTTTAATGCCTCAAAATGCATCAGAGTGTGATCAATTTAGAGGATTTTGACTTCGAAATCTCCTATTGAACCACGAAGGTTTACTCCCCATAATTTGAGATCTTCTCGCGCTCGCAATAGACACTATTGCTGACGACGAGGTTTACAATATTTTAGCGTTCATTTTTAAAAAACATCCCACGCCCCTTTCTTCAACAAATCTCAGAAATTTAGCCCGCATTTTGAATGGCTTTTGTCATTTTTTGCATATTTTAATTAACACTAGCGCAGGTGTTGCTGGAATCGGGAAGAAAATACTGTGAGTATTTCTTCAAATTCTAATATATATAATGGTCAATTTCAAGAACCAGGATGATCGCATAGGAATTGTGGAAGACACCCTTGAAGCTATCAAACTGTCCCTTTTCTGGCTCCGTGAAATGCTCCAGTTCGCCTAAGAGTCTCAAGAAGTGTTGCTCACTGATGTCATTGAAATTAATCTATGAAATGATGCACATCCATGAAATGATCACACTGACAATTGAGCGACAGAGTGTGCACTGGAATAATCTCCCTGCCAAGCACTAGCTTAGAACACTGGAAATCGCAAAAATATTTGTCGAAAACGTGGGTAGCACCAATTTACATGGATTCTGGAACGCAAAAACACAGAGTTTTCTAGATGCGCTACTGACTCTAGACGTTTTTACGTGGGCTGCAACTGTACACATTTTGAGATCCCAAATTCCGGAATTAGCTCATTCGGAAGCAAAACATAAATGATGATTTGCTGTAACTTTCTTTTAATATCCAACAAACATAGTCAATATTTGATAGTCTGACTCCTCTGTCCCATTCAATTGCTGCACATTTTCATTGACATTTTTCTCCCGTAAATTATCTACCAGGGGGTTGTGTCGTTTTGGCCTACAGATGTGTTTTTTAGTTACTTATACAACATTAATACACTAATACAAACATATATACACTAATATATATATATTATCTTATTATATTTATATATATAT
Source organism: Pinus taeda (assembly GCA_000404065.3). Taxonomy (NCBI): domain Eukaryota; kingdom Viridiplantae; phylum Streptophyta; class Pinopsida; order Pinales; family Pinaceae; genus Pinus; species Pinus taeda. The sequence goes on from APFE031621708.1 coordinate 13,649, forward strand.
ATTTATATATATTATCGAATTATTAAAAAAAAATGGAGACATAACTCTCGGTTTAGGAATAGACATGACCCTGGAGTCAAAACAATGCTACCATGCGAATTATTCAAACTATGTTACCAGTAGCGTCAAGGCCCATATATTGAGATGACAACCGTAAGATGAAGACAATTTCCAATGATATAGCTTTGAGGACAAAGCTTCTTAAGGAAGGGACAATGTTACGAATATAAATTACATAAAATAAAATAATTATAAATAAATGTAAATAATAATGATTATCTAAAATAGTCATTAGTTAAGTGAAAAGACATGTCTAAAAGACATGCCTAATCATGAAAGGTCACCTGCCTAGGTATAAAAGTAGGGTCTCATTGTAAACATTCAATCAACTTATACATTTTATATATATAATAAATTATTATTTTAAATACCTCTTGTGTATTTAACATTTAATTTTCCAAGCTATTAATTTTTATGCTTCAACCATATCATTTAATTTCATGTGATCTATTATCTCCTAAATATATGTGTCCAACATTATTAACCTCATGATAAGTATTAAACCAATCTCTCTTGCATGACATGTGGATTGATGCATCATAATCTATAAACCAAGCATTATCACCATTAGTTTCTGTTGATAAAGCAGCATTGGACACATACAATTTAAGATTGCTAAAGTCATGACTAATTGCTTCATCTCTATCAACATAATTTCTTGAATGCCTTTTTTGTAAATTGATCAGACCTTCTTTTCATGCAATTCTTAACAAAATGACCAGGTTTTCCACAATAATAACACACATTATCGCTACTTGATTTGGCATTTTTCCTTGGTAAAGGTGTACTTTGAAATGATTTTACTTGTGGTGTTTTGCCTTTATTGTTCTTCCACTGTTTCCCCTTGAAGGATTGCTTCCCTTTAGCCATCAATGCTATATCTGAATTGGGAGATTTATGTTTAAGACTTTTACTTTGCTCTTCTTCCTGCATAAGAATACCTGCCAACTCATCAAAAGCTTCTCTCTAGTTGAAAGACCAGTGATAAACATTTGATATTCATCAAGCATTCCATTTAATGTCACAATAACCAAGTATGTACTAGATATTGATTCACTAATTTCATCTAATTTATCCTTTAGATTTTTAATTCTAGAAATAAAATTACTGACACTTTCGTGTTCTTCCATCTTAATTAAAAGAAGCTTACTCTTTAAATACAATATTCGATTTGTTGTCTTCGTCTCATACAAATTTTTGAGAGTGTCCCATGTCTCCTTGGATGTTTTGCATTCTCTAATATGTGGAGCAATGTTGTCCTTAATGGACATCCGCAAAAGCACCTTCACTTTGTTTTCCCGTCGCTCCCAATCTTGAATTGCAACATCTGTGGCTTGAGGGGACACTGGCTTGCCTTCAAATCTAGACATAATCATCTATATATTGTAATCTTCCATCAAAGTCTGCAACTTAAACTTCCAATTTGCATAGTTTTCACAATCTAACTTGTTAGAGTTAGATAAATAAGATTCCGCCAATACATTAGCCATGATACTAAACTTATGAATCCTTAAATACCAATAACTTTAATGACTCCTTAATCACAAATATAATTCCTCAACACAAATCATAAAATTATATTAAATTTGACAACTCAAAAACATAAAAAAATAACTCTTATTTCACCACTCCATAATTATCATGGCTACACAACTCCTTTTCTTTACAATTTTCAAAAATCTAAAAAACAAAACTTATTTGAACATCACAATTTTAATTTTTACTTAAATAACAATTTCTATAAATTTAGAAACCCATAAACTTATTTCACTTCAAGCTTAGATTTGTATATTAAACTAGGGCAATTCATAAAATTTATTTTGACCGTAAATAACTCAAGTTTATAACATAAACCACTTTTATAAAATCACCCTCAAATATAACTCCAACAAATTACTTTAATTTAAGACTAGAGCTCTTAATTCAAGACGTGTTATTTATTTTCACTGTAAATAACTCAAGTTTGTAACATAAACCACCTTTATAAAATCACCCTTACATATAACTCCGACAAATTACTTTAATTTAACACTGGAGCTCTTAATAAGCAGCTCTGTGGCTTGACACTCAAGCTGCGCATTAAGCTCCAGCGCCTGTGCCTGATTTTCCTCTAGGCCCCCTCCTTCAGGTTCCTCTCTCTGCGTGTATAAGGCACCAACAGATTTTTATGGTTAGATTCAACATTATTTTTAAACAAATCCACGGTTGGTATGATTGGGGTTTTTAAATGTCAAAGAGGGGTTTGAAGATGGAAAAGCTTATTTCAGGATGGGTTTGGGCACTGAAATCTTTTGGGGAAATTCAATTATTCCAAAATAGCTTTCAAATTCACAGAATTCCCCACTGCAAATTGATTACTCATTCCTTGAAAATTATATATATATATAATCTAATTTATGATAAAAGTAAAAATGAATATATAAATTTAATTAATTAAATAAAAAGATTATGAGTAAAATATTTATATGTTAATTTTATAGACAAATCAAATTATTAAAAATAAATTATCTCTGAGAAGGAGGGTGTATCAGGGAATGAGCGTAAGGCAGGAAGTAATGATGACATGGCAAATAAAGCAAGGTTAATGATGGTGGAGAAAAAGACGGAGCCCGGCAGAGAAATAATCCCGAGAAAAAGCGGCCTGGGTGTAATGACCGTGCGGAGGTGGTGGAATTAAGACAAGGGCTAATGACTGGGGTACCAAGGTGCAGAAGGGAGGCAAGGAGCGGTGGGAGATCATGCAAAAGGCAAGTGGCAGGCGGATCGAGTGAGGTGCAATGAAGAGCAGGTGCAGAGGAATGATAACGAGGGAGATAAGAAAACCGAGGTGAGGCAGGAGATCCGGGTCATTTCAGAGAACGCGGTAAGAGACCAGATAGAAAACGCGGTAAGAGACCAGATAGAATTCGAAAGGAACAGAGCAATCGGAAAGGAGAAATAGATAGCAGGGAAGCAAAAATTTAGATGGCGACCAAGAGTAAAACGCGCTCAGAGGCGGAGATAGAGATAGGAGAACGCGGCTGTCTGGGAAGGAACGGGAAGGACCTTGTTGAAGAAGAGGCGGTATTTAGGTACCACGAAGTCCACACAGACTCGGATGACAATGTCGAAATGTTTGACTCCGAACAGTCTAAACAGTGCCTTTTGATGAAAGGGAAACCAGAATAAATCTGCGAAATCATGAGCCCTCAGGAAATGGGCAAACGAAGCTCCTTATCATCGCTTAGGATTGGCCTACTTAAAGAACGCTTGAACATGGGTTGCAGAGGGAAGGTGACTTGCGAGATTACTCCCAGCGTTCCCAGAGATAATCTCGCAGCGTTGAGCTCATCTTCATCTCTTTCGGTACTCAAGCTCATGACTTTGCTGTACCCCTCTGATGGAGATGCAGGCACCACCAATCTCATACCCACCACATATTCATAAACACCGCTCCCTCCGCCCACGAGACCGCTGCCGTGGGCTCCTGTAGAAACAACGCCCGCCGCAGAGACTCCGTTCCAGTAAATCATGGCGGGAAGAGCCAGGCCTTCCTTCGCTGCTTCCTCCATAACGTCTCTCATCATGGCGCCGCCTTGGACTGTAATAGTCATGGCACCCTTGTTCACTCCAATGACGGATGCATAGTTTTCGGTTGAGATAATCAATCCATGGTCTCCAACACACACTAGCTTTGAGAGGCTATGAGCCAGAGTGCTTACCACTTTGATCTTCTGCTTCCTTTTCACAGGCTATGAGCCAGAGTGCTTACCACTTTGATCTTCTGCTTTCTTTTCACAGCCCGGGCAACAGCATGCAGAATCTCGGCTTCTGTCTTGGGTGAGACAGCCTCTGCAGCTTTGCAAATGCTGCGATCTTCCCAAATGCCTTCATAATTAAAGATCTGGCATCCACCTCCATTGCTTTTGCATTCGACTGAGGGAGGAGGTGGGCAAAACGCCTGGAGGCATGATGGAAAAGCAAGGAGAAATAGAAGTAGGGCAAGTAATTTGTGGCCCATGGCTACACGGATTATTGGATTCATCTTCTTCTTCTTGTAGTTGTGTTGAATATGATGGTGAGTGCGAGTTTATATAAGCTGTGGCACAATGAAGACCAGGTTGCCGTGGCGAGATGCAGAGGATCAGATTGCTACATCCCAGAATTTTAATATATAAATTCCACGTGAAATATATGAACAGCTGGGATTAGGTTTGGTGTTTATCCGTCGGTGTCAGTCAATTTGGAGAAACAAAATGCCTCGTGAGTCATGAGTCATGACCGACGTTTTGCAAATGTACTATAAAATCTTATGGTGGGTCCGACTCAACTATAAAATCTTTTTGATCTTCATCACATTCATTTTAATAATAAAAAAAATCATTTTAAATGATTTCACTCATATCAATCCATTATCTAATTTATTTTCAAAGTCTCTACACGTGACTTAATTGCCTTTTGCTTTGCTTCCCAACCAAGCTTTACTATTTTCCAAATTCAAAATCTACAGTTTAGTAAGATCGTGTATAACAGTAAGATTGTACATTGCTTGTACAAGTGATGTGTAGTTTGAAGGTAAATTTATTTGAGCAAAGTTTGAGAGATTGTAAAGTCTCTACACGTGACTTAATTGCCTTTTGCTTTGCTTCCCAACCAAGCTTTACTATTTTCCAAATTCAAAATCTACAGTTTAGTAAGATTGTGTATAACAGTAAGATTGTACATTGCTTGTACAAGTGATGTGTAGTTTGAAGGTAAATTTATTTGAGCAAAGTTTGAGAGATTGTAGTTTAAATTTCATTAAGTATATTGATCTGTTGTAATAGATGCTCGAAAAACAGATTCCCCATCCGCATAAAATTAATCGTTATCAATTAACTATATAGTTAAAAAAAATTTATCGTGCACTACTCATGTAATCTTTTAAATTTAAATTAATTGATAACGTTGAATTTTTCTCGAATTCAATGCACATATTATTTTATTCAGAATTATTTCCGTCGTTTAAGATGATGTTATCCAGACGTAACTATTTTATATCGCTGAAATTTTCTCACATTTATTCCATCATTATTTTATTTGAAATTATAGACTGTCGATCGTTTGATATAATATTATCAAAATTTAATAAAATCAGGTAATTTAAATTTATTTTAAATTTTAAAATCTAATTAAGTTTCGATGTTTTGTTAACTATGTTTCGAATTTCATAGGGATAAATGAAATAATGAAAATTGAGCTTCTTTGCTTAAATTTATTGTCTAATTTCTATTAATATATATGTTACAAATTTACAAATATTTATAATTAGAAAACACACTTTTAAATATAGTTAAATAATAATAGTGTTTTATAAATTTCATCATTTTCTCAGTAAAATAACAAAAAATATAGGCATATTTTAAAGTATACACCAATAGTCTAAATAGATTATGCATGCTTTAAGTATTATAATATATGACAACCAAAGAACACTCCAAAAAATATAGACATATTTTAAAGTATACACCAATAGTCTAAATAGATTAAGCATGCTTTAAATATTATGATATATGACAACGAAAGAAACACTATGTATTTAAAAACGATATTCTAAATTGCTAAAAAAAGATGTGCTAAATATGATCAAATATGAATGTACAACCAATTGTTGTTTCAATTTTTTTAGAAAATTTGAATCAAAATGACTTTAGAAACCAAAAATGTTAAATATATATACAAATGCAACTACTATAAAAGAAACAAGATGTTTGGTTTGAACCCTTTTGATAATATCATCTCAATCAAAGCTCTTTAAAAAGTGCACTAATTAACAATGAAATTAATTGTACCTCCCATAGAAAAATGCAAAATTAGAAATTTTTTTTATTTATATATATTATATATATATAATATATATATATATATTTTTGAAACATTTCATTTAAAAGTAGTTATTTTAAGTTTATTGATAAAGTCAATAAATTGGAATTTAAGTTTATTGATAAAGTTAATAAATTTGGAGATGTATACAATTTTATGTGAGTGTAGAAGATTTTAAAAGCTAACTTTTTTTAATTATTTATTATTTATATAGGAAATACATTTGAATTTTATATTGAGTAATTCAACTAAAATTATTATCTTTTATAATATTGTATTAAATTATATGTAACTTTTATTATAGTTTAAAAATATTTTATTTTATCTTATTTGCTTTATTTGTTTTATAATAAATATTTAATGATAAATATCTCTGTTTGGAGTAGTTCAATTGGCAATGGCCATGGAAATGAAGTCTTACTGAAACTGAAGTATTGGGTTTAACTCTTGTGCTATCCACTCAATCAAAGTGAGAAGTTGGACATGATGAAGATGTAGTTTTACAAAATAAAAAAAAACTAAAAAATTAATGATAAATATAATGATATCTTTCTATTAAAAACTTTATTTAAAAAGAATTAAAATAGCACATTATTTAAAAAAAATAAAAAAATCATGTTATAATATCAAATTTTTCTTTTCAATTCAATTTGATATTAATACAAATATATGAACTAAAACAAAATTTAAAAATATTTATTTAAAATTATATTATAAAATATTTATAAAATTTGCATATATTATTTTTTTAGATATTATAATTTTAAATTTTTCTTTTTATAATTCAATTTGATATATTTTTTTTGTAACCCTCAACTCAACAACTAGTCTCATATGTAATTTACTATAAATTTTTGGTGGCTATTATATGTCTTCCTCCCCATAGCAGCAGTCACAACATAGATTTTAATTTTAGGACAACTCAATTTGATATCATACCATGTATCAATTTTAAGAAATTATCTCAATTAGTTAGTGCTAATATTATTAAATATTTGATTAAATTAATGTTATCAAATATACAATTTAAATATTTAAAATGTATTAATTTAAATAATTATTCTCAAGAAAGAGGTCAAAAGAATAATTGTAAATATTTAATTAGTGCACTTAAACCAACCGAATAATATTATAAGTTATACATTTATTTATTTTGATTAAGCTATACACGAAGTGGTAATGATGAAAATTGTGTATTTCTCACATGTCAGGGAGTTAGGGTATTAGGGTAGGCCGTTACCTATCCCTAACTACTTCCTTGAAGACTTATTCTCTAGGAAGAAGTCAAGAGAGTAATTGTAAATATTTAATTATGAAGTTAAACAAATTGAATAATATTATAAGATACATTTATTTATTTTGATTAAACTATACACAAAGTGAATGCCCTAATGATGAAAATCATGTACTTCTCACATGTCAGGTAGTTAGGGTAGGCGGTTACCTATCCTAACTACTTCCTTGAAGAGTTATTCTCAAGGAAGAGGTCAAGAGAGTAATTGTAAATATTTAATTACCTTTGTTAAATATACATTTATTTATTTTGATTAAGCTATACATGAAGTGAATGTCTTAATGATATACAATCATGTATTTCTCACATGTCACATTTATTCTCAAGGAAGAAGTCAAGAGAGTAATTGTAAATATTTAATTACCTTTGTTAAACAAACTGAATAATATCATAAGTTATCCATTTATTTATTTTGATTAAGCTATACACGAAGTGAATGTCTTAATGATAGACAATCATGTATTTCTCACATGTCACATAGTTAGGGTAAGTAGTTACCTATCCCTAACTACTAACTTGAAGATTTATTCTCAAGGAAGAGAACAAAAGAGTAATTGTAAATATTTAATTACTGCAGTTAAACAAACTATTATAAGATACATTTATTTATTTTGATTAAGCTATGTGAATGTCCTAATAGGCGGTGACCTATCCCTAACTACTTCCTTGAAGATTTATTATCAAGGAAGAGGTCAAGAGAGTAATTGTAAATATTTAATTAATATAGTTAAACGAACTGAATAATATTATAAGTTATACATTTATTTATTTTGATGCATTTCTCACATGTCAAGTAGTTAGGGTAGGTGGTTACCTATCCCTAACTACTTCCTTGAAGATTTATTCTCAAGGAAGAGGTCAAGAGAGTAATTGTAAATATTTAACTACTGTAGTTAAACAAACTAAATAATATTATATGTTATACATTTATTTATTTTGATTAAGCTATACACGAAGTGAATGTCGTAATGATGACAATCATGTATTTCTCACATGTTAGGGAGTTAAGGTAGGCACTTACCTATCCCTAACTACTTCCTTGAAGATTTATTCTCAAGGAAGAGGTCAAGAGAGTAATTGTAAATATTTAATTACCGCAGTTAAACAAACTGACTAATATTATAAGTTATACATTTATTTATTTTGATTAAGCTATACACGAACTAAATGCCATAATGATGAAAATCATGTATTTTCCACATGTGAAGTAGTTAGGGTAGGCAGTTACCTATCCTTAACTACTTCATTAAAGATGTATTCTAAAGGAAGAGGTCAAGAGAGTAATTATAAATATTAAATTAATGCAGTTAAACAAACTGAATAATATTATAAGTTATACATTTATTTATTTTGATTAAGCTATACACAAAGTGAATTTCATAATGATGACAATCATGTATTTCTCACATGTCAGGTAGTTAGGGTAGGCGCTTACCTATCCCTAACTACTTCCTTGAAGATTTATTCTCAAGGAAGATATCAAGAGAGTAATTGTAAATATTCCTCACATGTCAAGTAGTTAGGGTAGGTGGTTACCTATCCCTAAATGCTTCATTGAAAATTTATTCTCAACGAAGAGGTTAAGAGAGTAGTTGTAAATATTTAATTACTGCAATTAAACAAACTCAATAATATTATAAGTTATACATTTATTTATTTTGATTATGCTATACATGAAGTGAATGTCGTAATGATGAAAGTCATGTATTTCTCACATGTCAGGTAGTTAGGGTAGGCGATTATCTATCCCTAACTATTTCCTTGAAGATTTATTCTCAAGGAAGAGGTCAAGAGAGTAATTGTAATTATTTAATTACTGCAGTTAAACAAACTGAATAATATTATAAGTTGTACATTTATTTATTTTGATTAAGTTATACACGAAGTGAATGTCGTAATGATGACAATCATGTATTTCTCACATGTCAGGTAGGTAGTTAGGGTAGGCGGTTACCTATCCCTAACTACTTCCTTGAAGATTTATTCTCAAGGAAGAGGCCAAGAGAGTAATTGTAAATATTTAATTGTTGTAGTTAAATAAACTGGATAACATTATAAATAATACATTTATTTATTTTGATTAAGCTATACACAAAGTGAATGTCTTAATGATGACAATCATGTATTTCTCACATGTCAGGTAGTTTGTAGGCGGTTACCTAACCCTAACTACTTCCTTGAAGATTTATTCTCAAGGAAGAATTCTAGAGGGTATGCATACCTGAGATCAAGAAAAGAAAGGATGAACTGAGAACGAGAATATCATGCTGATATGTCAGACATGTTCATGAAGCTAAGTCTGGTTAGGACTAGATAGTTGTGGCATATTAAGATTGATAGTGTTAAAGAAGATATCCTGTGTGTGAGGAACAACTCGGGGGCAGACTCAGGATGTAGTAGCTAGTCTCATGGTCGGGAGAAAAATTGACAAATTATAGTCAAACAGAGACTAAACAACCTACAATGATTATTACAAAATTCAGATAAGAATCACTTCTTCCTGAAAGATAAACGTTCTATTGAATAAAAGACATGTATTCTGCCTGAAGAAGTTAAATGTACTATTGTATGCGAGACATATATTATAATCGAAGATATTAAATGTGTTAGTTTGGTAAAGGCCTAACTTATTTCATTATAAGTACATGAGCATTATGCTAATAGCTTAACTAAGGAAATTTCATAAACAAATAACAACCATAAACAGAAAAATAGTCAACATTTAGGAAGGTCTATTGCTAAAACTGCATAGTCGGTATAATCTTTTAAAGAAGTAATAAACACGTAAGTAAGATTGAATTAGTTCCTAGAAGAAACTGAAATAAATACCTCTGTGTAGAAATGGGTTAATGTTCTATAAAGTCAAAAGAATAATATACCAAACAACTGCTTACAATCAAATCCAAGACCAAGAAAACAAACCTTCTCATTCGTAGTTCTACAACACATATAATGCTACAAATTGAAGAATCAGATAACTAAAAAGACCCAAATGACGCACCTCAGGGTAAAATCACTAAAAGAAATCCAAGGGTACAAAATTATTCAAAACTAGAATCATACAAGGTAATATTTGCCTCTTAAAAGAAAAATAGAACTAGAAATTGATAGTAGGAAGAAGCGTAAAGATTTCTTTCAACACAAAATGATAACTATTCAATAATCATTAAACTTGAACTAGAGAAGAAAACTGTAATGTCCCTTAATAATAAATAATAAATAATATAATATAATACTAAATAAATAATAAACAATAAATAAATAAATAGTAATAGTAAATAAATAATAATAATAATAAAATAATTTAATTACATGCTCTAAATAAATATAAATAAGAATAAACAGAAAAATAGTAAAAATCAGTAAAGCTATCAAAAAGTAAAAACAAAAGAAATAAAACAAGAATGCAGTAAAAACTAGTAAAGCTATGAAAAAGTAAAAACAAAAGAATAAAACAAGAAAGCAGTAAAGTTGCATGTTGACACATGGTGTGTGTGCATGTGGTTCCCCTTCCAATGTTTGCTCTATTTAATAGATGGGGAGGAAGATGAGAGGCATTCCATCATTCCATCATTCCCTCATCCATTCTCTTGGGAGAATAGTGTTGTGAGACAAAGGGTTCCTTGGCAGTACGTTGATTGAGGGCTCGAGGGTGGCCAGTTGTAGCAATATTTTGTGCAATTGAGCCTACGGTTGGGTGGAGATTCGTCCCCAAGACTTTGTTGCAGTTAGCAGAATTCAACTAGCGTTCAACTAGTGTTCCATGGGTAAGTTGTCTCTCCTCACATTTTTTTTGAATTTAATGTTAACTAGTTGATAAATTGTGTGTTGATTATAAATCACTTGATTAATCTAATTAATTACGTGTTGTTATTTCGGGGCTGTTACACAAACCCCGAAACAGATGTGGGTCGCCTAGATATTAAGCAGACATCTGTGTAACACTCTATGGGAAAATCCTGTTACGAAACTTATATAAACCAGAGAGTCAAAACCGAGTGATTATGACCTTCAATGGCGTAAACCCAAAACAAGAAAATTACCATGTAATTAAAAGATGATTTCAGACTCAACATTTCAAAAAATGGGACGACGACTTTTTGTTTAGATTATAATTTATAGCCTCATAGTTCTAATTACAAAAGAAATCGAAATAAATAGTATCAGCCATTAATACATTATAGGCTTCGATTGTAAATCATATTGAAGACAATTTAAGAAAATAGCAAGATAAAATCTCTGTCCCTTCGAATCTCACAATCCCAAGTCTTTCATAGAGCAAGCTTTCGACATGACCTGATGGCTAGATGGAGATACAAGTCTGCAACTTCCTATAATTGGGCAGGGACTCATTCTCTTGCAAGGCATTCCAGTCTAGAGAGAGGATGAAACCCTCTAGCATAACCTAAGTTAGAAGAACGCATTCATTAAAACATAATGAAAAATTAATACACAGTTTAACATTATACCAAGCAAGAGGAAATGAAGAAACACAAACTACTTGAGCTGGATCGACGGGTTTAGTTGACTCCTTCGAGGTAGTAAGTGCCATTTCGACCCCAACAGACCTAATAGCCAGGAAAACTGTCATGACGAAACTATGGAAGTAACAGAGAGAACCTTAGCATTAGCAGAGAAAGGAAAAGTAACCACTTGCATGAAACCTTGAATCCGAAGACCGGAGCTGGAAACTTCTGACAAATGTTAAGAAAAATGAGAAATATGTTATGTGAAGAATTACCATAAGGGTTAAGGCCTCAATCTCCACCGTTCAATGATGGCACCTTATGGAGAACCATGGATGCGGATCCCTTCCTGAGGAGGTGGCCAACAATTGTGATACACTCAGAAGGGCCTAGAACGTAGGGGTTGCCAACTCTAGGGGGGGGGGGGGCCAGGTTCATATAATTAGAGTAAGGTGAAGTCATAAACCATTAAATCCGAATGTGCCAGATAAAGGGTGTTGAAAATGCAACAAGATGATGGAGCTTAGTGAAAAGAAGTCGCCTTCACTAAGTGGGCCCGCAGGCTATTTTTGGGGCAAAGTCTATTTTTAGACATATGGATCATGGTCTATGAGTTGCAGGATGCTATTTATAGATGATTGGTCATGTTGGTAAACATAGATGGACCTCTATTTTTAGACATATGGGCGGAGTCTATTTTTAGACTGCCAGTCAAAAAAATAGAACAGTCAAATATTATTAGCTCTTAATAATATTTGGACTATAAACATTATCTTATCCTCTTACAACACTTCAATTCGAGCTACAGATGTGGCACATGCAACTGCCAGAAGGAAATACGCTTTTCCTATTGTTTAGTTGAGCTATTGCATGATGGAATTTAGTTAAAACTCAAGTGATTGAGTTTGGTGGGGTTGATTGAGGAGTTGATGGAGTTGTGTTCAGTTTGACTTAGTTGAACTAGTTGTATTTAGTCTAGTTAACAAATACACTAGTGATGAGTGGTGTGAATTAATTATTAATTAATTCACTAATTATTAACTCATAAATCAACTGAAGAATACATTAGTTAACTTAGTGCATGGACAGTTCAGTGGAGACAAGTGTTAGATGTGGGTGAAAGGGTGAGACTACTATCAGTTGTGACTATAGCTGTGCATGATATTTGCACAATCATTGATTGGGATTTCCAATGAGGATTGCGTAGTACAAGCCAAGGGAATTCGAACTTGGATCAGATCTATTCTCAACTTGGATTGCGCAGTAGAGGCAGGCAAATAGTGGAGGAGGT
>APFE031621730.1:0-91477 GCA_000404065.3 Pinus taeda
TGCCTTTCCTTCCACCCTTAGATCCGAACTTCCCAATGAAGGGATCATTAGATGGGCCATCAGAAACTTTTGTTGCGCCATTCTGATAACATTCTCTACTTTGACTTCACCCTAGGTGAATTAAGAGGAACCCATTGATCCTTCTGTCTTGTCCCAACTGCCTTTGGTGATTGCTCTTTCACTCCTGCTTGGGCATTGTCTTCACCTCAGCTCTGATACCATGTTAAGTTTAGGTATGTTCTATGCTAGAGCAATTTATTTAAATTTTCATAGTTAGCAATCACATCATCATTACGATAAACTGCAGATAGAACATAAATACAAAACGCAGAAAACAAGCCAAGACAAGAGGACACAAGATATGGCGTGAGCCAGGGACAAACCCCACAATGTGTGGGGAAACCCTTTGATCAAATCTTCTTTTATCTTCAAAGTTCAGCAGAGGAAGTGAGAGAGAGAGAGAGTACATTTACAATAGCAGTCAATACTTTGGCTTATCTAGATCTAGCATAGATCATTTCGTATCATGATGAGATCAGTTGAAGACATTCTGCTTCAACTGATTCTCAAGGTGACTCCTTCACCTATCATCGTTCTGCATCTCGACCATTTGCTGCCCCTTACCATGTAGCACCATCATGCTGCTCATGATCTCATACATCACACTGTCCATACGTCATGCTGTCCATGATCTTCATCATGTTGCCCATACATCACGCTGCTACACTATCCTTCAGTTGCTTCAGTATACAACCATATGCATATTCCTTCCAGCAGACCCTTCTTAAACTATCCTTCTATTTTCATGCTGTCACCTACAGCAATCCGATATTATGACAGTAGCTGGATCCTATCCTTGTTGCTGCGTATACATCCTTATGTATTGCGGTATAAGGAAATGGTAAATGCTGCGGCTAGGAGACTGTGCTATTCATTTCCATAGGTCCTCACCATGACAACGTTAGGCTGCAACCAGAACCCTTGTCATGACAGCGTATTAGATTTAGGGCTCTTCTGTATAGTGATTAGGACCTGTTTATGACAGCGTATAAATTCTTCTCCTCTACAGCATTTAGGGCTTCACGTGGCTGTAGATTAGGGCTGCGTAGACCTTCACACCTTGGCAGCGACAGGTCTCTTTTGACTGTGACCAGATTTTCTTGTCATTATTATGACTGCAACTTCTTTCATGCTTGAATGTGGTTGACCTTCATACTATTGCGGCTATCCTTATGACTGCATTTAGAGTTGTTTGGACAGCGTATTAGTACCTGTGTTTAGGTGTATTAGGGCCTGCGTATAAGGCTACAGGTCAACGTATTAGGGCATCACTTGACTATGTTCAGGGCTGTTCCATTTACTGCATGTAGGGACCTTCATGACCTGCGTGTGTCTTTATTTACAACGGATAAAGTTAGGGCATCATCAGCAGCTAGGCCAGCGTATTCTTTTGGTGACTCTCCTTTAACATCGTACAGCAGCTAGGGCATCATTCAAGGTCAACGTATTCTTCTAAGTGTCTCTCCTTCACCAATAACCCAAGACGTGGAGAGGAGGAGATCACTTGAAGAATGTGTTGTGCAAATGACTTCAAATCCTCACCAATTTATACTAAAACATAGATGATGAGTAGACACGTCTATTGGGCTTCTGAGCCTACTCAAGTGCTTGTCGGCTTGATAATAATTACATAAACAAAATAAATTCATATCTCCATAAATACTTATCGGAATCGGATGATCTTTAGATCGATCCTACACCTCTCGACGAGAGGGATCCAATGAAAATATCAGCTGCCTTAAATAAGCCGACCCACATGGAGTTTGGCCCTAGTTGCCAATTTTAACAATTGAAGACCCTTATATGCATGTTACACCATGTAAATTTCTATATTAGAGTCAAGGAATGACCTCCAAGCAAAGTCATAAGCCTCCTTCATATGTCGACCTCATAAAAAGGACTAATTCGAAATTTCATGGACAAGTCGGCTCAAAAGGAGGGACAGACTCCTATATATAGGGCCATTCGTCCTCACCTAAGGAGCAGCAAGTCATCTTTGAAATTAGCAGAGGAGTAGGGCTAGAAAAGAGTACGAAAAAGACAAGAGAAGGTGTCTCTATTGCAGTGGAGGAGAAGGAATAGAAGGTCGAGTTTGCAAGGCATATTTCAGGCCTAATTACAGTCACACGTGCAAAGAAAGGAGGTTCATTTTGCTGCCATAACATACCTACTAGGACAGTCATACGAAGAGACTTGTTTGGGTTGGAAAAGTGGGTCAATTAGGCCACTTACTCAAAGTGAAGGAAGAGACAACTCAAGCGAAGGAAAGAAAGCAAACTAAACAACAATTATTGAAGGTATCCTCTCACACATGCGAAGAATAAGGACCATATTGCTGTTGTCCGAGATTTGCAACTACATCAGAGAAAAAAGCTTGGTTGGGTTAAGAATAAGGTCCTTTTTTGTTGTGAAGAAAGTCATCACCTCAAATGAAGGAAGAAAAGAAGAAGGTTCCTTCTAGGGCATACAATCTAAGGTTGTTGCAGTAAAGTTTTCAATTGTCGGAAGGAGGACAAAGTGTTAAGGAAGTGATCTCAAATCTGAAGGGAGGGATTGACTTGTGCTTGGAGGATCTTCTTGTCAAGGGTCTAGGGTTTGGCATTTGTCAATTGAAGCTTCAATATGAGAAATTTGTAGAAGGTTTTCCTCTATAGGAGAGAGAGGTTTTGCCCTGGCTGAGAGCCAACATCTTGTGTTCTTGTCTCTTTTGTTTTGGTAATTGTTTGAGGAAGTAAGGACACACATTAATAATAAGAAGAGAATATTGTGCTAACAAGAAAAGTAAAAAGTACTTCACAAATTGTTATCATTGATAAACGAATCTCATTATAACCTAGACGTCCTAGATTCTTTAACAGAATGTTTGGTTAACCTATTTATTATATTTCCCTAATCCATGTATGAACTAATATCTCGTTCAAGTGTGTAAGAAATATTTTTGTTTTGTGTGCTCGAATCCATACGGAATTGAGGAAAATATTCACAAAATCAAACCAACTCCTAAAGCCATAGCAATCCAAGACTTTGTCATTGTCAACTCCAAAGTCTTCCATCCAACAAAGCAAGAAGGAGTTTCTTCACTCTATAGTTACTTGATCATCATTTAAATACTTCTTTTATTCTAGCTTTTCGAAGTCATATTTTCTTTTCAAAAGCCATCATCAAAACTAGGCAAGTATGGGAGTTTATTCTCAATACTTGAGCTAGTATTTTTATACATTAAATTTGTATTCTAATTTGTTTGTTTTGACTAACTCTTGGATTTCATTTTGCAGCTCATGAGCTTGAAGCATTGGACAACAAAGAGCTTTGAGGAGAGACATTGAAAAACTACTTATTTGTGTGCATGCGGAAACCCCTCACCCATTTCAAGGATCGATTTTTCAAAGGAAGTCGTGAGCACTCAAGGGAGGCCTTTGAGCCTTGTAGCTTGTTCTTGTATATTATTAAGAGTATATTATTGTTAAATTTATGCACTTTGTAAATATCTCTCTCATATTGTGGGCAGCCCTTTCGAGGCAATTTAACCCATCTCAAGCACTAATAAAATAATCTTTTTGTTTTGAGGGCTCGGGATATTTCCCATGGCATCCCCCTTCCTCATTTGAAGAGGGAAATCTGGTGGGTGGACTAATTTTGCTTCTAGATTTTCTTAGTTTTCTAACACTTAATTTCATTTTGTGTGTGCTTAAAATTAACACATTTCACTCCACATGCAATTTTTCCTAATCTTGTATTTAAATTCTCACATGCATACGCTTCAAACTTGTAAACTTGAGCAAATCTTATCTCATGTGTAAAAACTTCATACTTTGACATGTTTTAATTGTTTTATAATTCTTTCAAGTATATGTTTCACTATTTGGTCAATTTATGTTATATGTCATGGAAACTATTGGAGCACTATCATTTTTTTTAAATAATTGTAACTTAAAGCAATTTATTCCATTTGGCTTGTCTATTTTCTTTTTAATGGTGCAAACACATATGAACTCATTTACATTCTAGTCTCTCAAGTTTTGCAACTATCTTATTTCTCTTTGAAGCATTTGCATGTAGAATTATTTTAATTGGGGAGTTAACACAATTTGCACTTTATCTAAGCATTTTAGTATAGGAAGGCCCCAAGCCTTACTAAAATTTTACCTCCAACATAAGTTAGTTGAAATAGACATCTTAGGGACCCTCTACTTCTCTATGGACTCCTCATTGTGAAACCCAAATTTTTGGGCGAGTGTGAGGTCTGAGAATTGAAGAGTTCAATTGCAATTTTGTTGTAGAGGTAGTTAATAAAATTAACCAAGTGCATTTTCCATCACATTTACTTTACTTGTCTCTTAATGTTTTGAGTTGTTATATTGCAGATTTTATTTTCAATAGACATTTCAAAGTAAGTATTGTGATTCTTCAAATTGGTAATAAGTGTTTTCATTTCATCCTCAAGTCTAATTCCATATTGACATCCTAATTTAGCATTTAGCATTGTTAAAGAATCTAGGGCAAAGTAGTGTTGTGATGATTCTCCAAGACTTGATAACAATTTGTGAAGTCTTTTTACTTTTCTTGTTAGCTTATTCTTCCTCTTCTTATTAGTGCATGTGTGTGCTTCATCAAACTGCTATCAAAACAAAATAACAAGAACACAGAATTTGGCTCTCTACCAGGGACAAACCCTCTCCACTCTTGAGAGGAAAACCCTTTATAAGATTTCTCTTATTGTAGCTTCTTATTTGAACAATTGCCAAACCCTAGACCCTTGACTAGGATATCCTCCAAGCATAGGTCAAATCCTTCCTCTCACTACACTGTCACTTCCAGTACATGGACCTCTATCTTCCGGCACTTTGATCTTCTTCCGGTACCTCATTCTTCCTTCTATAGCAAGCAGATCTTCTAGAAGAGATACCCCTTACTTAATGATATCCTTCACCTAAGGATACTCATTCTTTCCCTAGATCATTTGAGTTCCTTTTTAAGTATGGTAGTAAGCTGAGGGTAACAACACTGCATCCCTAATCTTCACACATGCGAGGGTGCTTGTTGTAGATATAGGGCTTCTTCTAACTTCGCTTGAGGTCCTTCTCTCTACGATTGGATAGGAGGCTTAGTAAGCCTAGTTTGAAACCCAAACAATGATATATGTGAGACTGTTATATTATTGTTGTTGTGACCGTAGAGATGGCTTTGTTCTTTGCATGTGTAACTGGTTTTCACCTTAGAAATTGTCCCTTTGACTGCGGCTTTAACTTCTTCTCCTTCGTTGTACTAGAGGCTCCTCAAACCTGTCTTTTCTTTACCCTTACTTGGCTACACTTCTTCGTTGATTTCAGAGCTTGATGATGCATTGTATGGGGAGTGGACAACCTCTATAAATAGAGGTTTGTCCCTCCTCTTCCAGCCGACATGATTGTCCTTAAAGCCGACTTGACAGTTTGCTTCATAATTCATTTTTATTCACTGTTTTGTTGCTTGTAGACTTCGTTGGTGCTAGGAGAGGATTTGACCATGCTTGGAGGTATTCCCTTGACCTTGTATGATGTCATACATGATGTGACATGCCCTCAAAGGGTCTTATCATAATTACATTTTGACTTTGACTCTCTAGAAGCACTTCAAAAAGTGCTTGTCCTATTTTCAATGAGCAAGAAACTCATTGACAAATAATATCAAAATACATTTCCTTTTCTTGAATAAGTACAAATATCAAAATTACATTTATGAAAACCGAACCTAGTTACATTTCCTTCAACAAGCATCTCCTATTATACTTTTTTCAAAGTAAATTTTCTAATTGTTGAGTTTTGACATGATATGTTTTGATTCATGAATTGATTTTATATCTTAAAAATATCTTGTGCTAACATCTTTTGTTTGCATTTCAGGGTTACTTTTCTTTCATTATTAGAAGCATTCCATCTTTACTTTGCGCAAATGTATCTTTTATTTTGTTGAGCAAATTCTTTATAAGGCATTAGTTTTATGGTTTCCTCATGTTAATGATTTTCATTGTTATTACTCATATCAGATTTTGTTCATAGATCATTAAAAGTAATCCTTTTTCACTATAACACTCTCCTAGAACCTCATATCACTTTAACTTAACTTTTCATTAGGCACCACCCCCCTTAGCTAACCTAGGAGATAGCTTAAACAGAGAGAGAAGGGATTTAGTGTGAAGGCTTTTCTCACTGACTTGTAAGTAGGTGTAGGCGGCAAGGTCAACAGATGGCACTTGTCATGCAACTCGACCAACTCGTGCTTCCAGTAGGTCCACTTCTATTGTTATTGGTGCTATCACTGAGGTTGCAGATGAGGTTGAGGCACCCTCAAACTCTGATCCAGATGATGTTTATGTAGCTCTTGTGGATGAACCTGTGTCTAGTAGTGGTGATGAATTTGATCATGATAAGGAATGATCATGTTGATCATTGGTACAGTGATATGTACCTGTAGAGTCTAGACTTATAGTCTTGTAGTAGGCCAATGGCCCCATAGCTTGTAGCATTGTTTTTGGACTTTATAGGCCATTTAGAGCCCCATTGTTTATGTATTTTGTCGATGATATGTATTGCACTCGGTGCCATTTTGATATATTAAACTTTACCTGGTATACAAATGAGCAAACTTTGCATATTTTGTCTTTATTGGTTTGGAATCATGGTTTTAAATCTTAAAAATAGTTTTTTTCATTAAAAATTAATTATTTCATGTATTTTTTTTAAACTCAGTCATTGAGATTTGACCAATCCCGGTTTGACTGATTTCATTTTGAAACCTGGTTTATTAGGTGGACCGGTCCAGTCACCGGTTCCGGTTTTTAATATTATGGCGCCATGCTAGCAGCCACATAATTAGTAGCATTATTTATTATGACTTGAACCACATCTTTCACACCAATCTCCCGGACGAAATCATCTAACAACTCACATATCAATGTTGCATCTTTCATATGTGTTGATGCATCCACTGATTTATTAAACATGGTACCTTTAGGACAATGTACCAAGAAATTTAGAAGGGTCCTACCCTTCCTATCTGTCCAACCAACATACATCACTGTGCATCTAGACACCTCCCATGTCTGCTTCAACTCCACCAATCTAGAGTTGAATTCCTACTTTTCTGCTTGAAGGATCAGCCCCAACAACTCCTCATTTGTAGCACTTTTATACGTTAGGCCCACAATAGCAACACCATCACACATTGGCTACCAAAATGGTTTGTTTTTGGTGATGCAGAGAGGTAAGTCACTCCATAAAAGACACCTCATAAGTCTATCTGCTGCTTGCTTCTCCTTTTTTTTAACAACTGATTTTATGGAAGGTTGTGCTACATGTCCAGTTCGTGGAACAAAAAAGAATGACCTCCCACTCCCAGTAATATCAACAGGTGACGTTGTGGAGCCCCTCCCACTACCCTCAACCTCAAACTCGGAAGAAGATATCCCAAAAGATCTACCGACACATTCAACCTAGTTTATTTCTACCTCTTCTTTCTTTCTGTCTTTTTCATCAATTGCTTCAAGAGCTTTTTGTATAAGCTCTACACTAGAAACCATATAAAGCCCAACATCATGTCCAGGGAGTCTAGCTAGATGGCATTTCAACCGCATGACCCCTTCTGTCATCTTGGTCCCACAAAATTTGCATGATAGATTGCCCAATTTGTCTCACCATTAGGTTCCCCATACTCCCAAAATGGGTCCAAGGGCTTTAGTATATTTGTAGTGGATTAATGGACAGCGTCAAAATTCAAACCTAGGGCACCAAAAAAACAAAAAAATGGCATTAAACCCCCATACACAAATAATAACAGCCACTTCACTTTAAAAAATAATGTTTTTACTACATTACTTGCAATGAAAAATGGCAAAAAGAGAACCCTCGCATTGGCTCATGGGCATGAACATCATAGCAAATGGACAAAAAACAGAGAAGCAAGCAAGCATAACCCTAAATCTATGAAAAAAATCAATAACATAGGTGTTTTTAAGAACATACTTGTTAATGGAGGAAATGAGGTTTGTCTCACTGAAACTGAATCTTTGATCCACAAAAAAATTTTGGTTGGTGATAATAATGGTTGTTTGATCCTCAATCCCTCCTTGAAAACTACCACAAAGCTCTTCAACCTTCCTTCTCCAAGACTAACAAAGCAAAATGAGCAAATAAAACTCAAAATTTTGGTTTTGTAGTCACGGCCTAGCTTGCCTAGTGATAAATTGCATCGTCACGCAATATTTTGCCGAGATATCATCGATATCTTGGAAATATCGCAATATTTTCAAAGAGGAAAATATCGCGATATTTCCTCAATGATATCTTGTTTTGCCGAAAATATCGCAATATTTATGAAAATCAATGATATCTCAGCGATATTATCAACACTGGCTGTAACAAATACATCGCCAAATTATAGCTCACCTTGGGTAACTATACAGTGACGGAGGACTTCTTTGTGGTGGATGTACCATACACTAATGTGATGTTGGTTTGTCAATGGTTTTACTACATTGGGAAGTACACCACAAACCAACGGAACATGTAAATGGAGTTCAACGACCCTGTAGATGGCGAGGGTAGTTTTGAGGGCCATGCATTAGTACCTGCCAAAGCTAGTTTCATCCAACCACATGGAGGCAGTCTTTAGGCGTAGCAATATTGAGTGGGAAGTAGAGTGTTTTATTGTAGATAACAAGCAGCTAGAGCAGCCACAATAGCACTCAGACAACATTCAGGTATTATTTCATAAATGTTAAAAAGTTTTTGCCAACATTCCTCCAAGTAGACCACCAGACAGAGGTTTTGAACATGTCATA
Organism: Pinus taeda; assembly: GCA_000404065.3. Lineage (NCBI taxonomy): Eukaryota > Viridiplantae > Streptophyta > Pinopsida > Pinales > Pinaceae > Pinus > Pinus taeda. The sequence continues at coordinate 8,879 of APFE031621730.1, forward strand.
AAGATTGAGGGTGTGCAGGCAGTAATAACCAGTCCTTATTGCCATCCTAAGGTTTATAAAGACGAGATAGAGAAGGCATAAAGGAGTTGTTGAGGTTGGTGTGAAAATTTCTGAATCTACACATCATAAATCCTATTACAAGCACTGGTTTATCATCTCCTACTTACTTTTACATTCAACAAGTTATTTAATTATTTAAATATTGATGAAGAACACTACTGCAGACTACACTGTCATACAGCTCATAAACTGAAATAGAACGAGACAAACACACAAGGGACACTGTTATTTTTGGACAAATGTCCCCGAAAAAACCCAATGCGGGAAAATCGGTGCAGCATATAGAGGGTTTTTATTATTAAGCAAGCAGAATCTGACTACAACAAGTTGCCTCTCACACCGGCTAACCTTTCAAAGAAATATCGGCAGCAAGAAATACATACGAGGGTTTACCTCATTTCTCAAGTCACAACCGATCCATTGAACGGCTGACTCTAGCAAGCACTGCGAAAATCCCAGCACACTCTGCTTTGTGTAGGCTAGCGTCTTGCCTCTGGGACACTGTGTCACTTCTCTGCTAGATCGATTTTCTCTCAGGAGCTTCGACTTCAATCCTCCCAGCTCAGAATATCGAACTGTTGAATTTTCTAAGTCTATCCGTTAGAAAATTAATATGTGTTCTACTGGTTTATTTATTCTACTTGTAAATTTTGAACAAGTTATTTAAAACATATAAATAATGAAATAAACACAATACAGTCTCATCATCTACAGATCATCAGCTGAAAGAAAACAAACACACAAGTGACACCATTATTTTTGGACAAATGCCACCAGAAAAACCCAATGTGGGAAAACCGGTGCAGCTATTCTGAGGGTTTATTATTATGCAGTATTTCCTTGAGTACAACTGGATGCCTAACCGGCTCACCGACGAAGAAAAAATACATGGCAGCAATACCTCTCTATTTGGAAACGGGTATTCAGAAAACATGTCCCATGAAACCCTCTCCAGCGACTCTGAAGCTCTGCGCTGACCCTTCCAGCCTCTACATCATCCTCTTGCTGCTTTGCGTCAGCCCTCTGAGGCACTGCGCAGCCTATGGGACCCTCTGCATCACTCCCTCTGCCCTCTGCATGGATGACGCAATCCCTCTCGGTTATGCGTTATCTCTGTTGGGCTCTACGTGGCCTGCTCTGGCTGCTACTTCTCGCTCTTTGCTTCTACGTTGGTCTCTTGGTATTGTCTATGCCTCTTTGTCCAGTACTCACTGCCCCTCGCTGCTGATCACTGATTCGACTTTGCTTAACAACCTCGCTCTAGCAAATCGAATGATTGATCACTCTGGTGTGTTCTCCAACTGACCCTCAAGCCTCCTCTTATACTTTTCTAATTAGTCCTTCAACGGTCGAGATTAAATCTCTAATCAACAGCTAAGATTAGATTTGGCTTGATCCATGACTTTTGGAACCTTCTAACCCAGTTTTATATTAATACCCATTAATATTTTATTTTTCCTAAGTTTAGACTTAGGAACTCCATTAAAAATATTAATTATTTTAATATCTCTCAAACCATGCACAACTTGTCCAAACCACTTCTGGGTCTTGGAGATCTCATGTGCTTTAGCCTCTCCACCAATTTTCATGGCTAGAGCACATCCTGTGCTACCCCAAATCAACACTTCCTCTTAGCGAGGATTGTGCTCTAGTAATACTCTACACTGAGCATCACTCTGATTATCCGGCATCGTTAACTGTGCTAATGCTAGGCCTCCCCGCCCAACATCCTCTGCATTGTTGAATCCTGTACTGCTGCCCATGGCCCTGCCACTGCCACTACTGCATCCGTACGACAGCGCCCTCTACATCTGTGTTGTTGTTGGTCCATCCTCCCAACACTACATCTGCACTGCATCCCCCTCTCATCATGTTGCATCGTGCTACTACACCGCAACTCAGTCACTGAGAAGCAAGTAACTGATCCACCCAAGTTCTAACATCCCTGTCAAGCTAGAAACACTCACGATGTTGAAGCTCCCTCTGCCGCTAACAAGTGCTCCCTCTACTGACCTTTGTGCTACTGCAACAACTCCTTGCATCTCGCACCGTTGCACACCTCTTTGTGCCATCCTACACTGGTGCAACACTCTCGTGCCTCTCGCACTATTGCAGCCTGCTAGCCTCGTGCTGCCAGAGGACTCCTGCACTGTAGCGCTCTTTGTTGCTTCATCCGCATTCGTTTCTACCGACATCCGCCACTCCTGTTACTCTTTCTTCGAGGCTCCCGTAGCAAGGTATAATCCAAGAGGTTGGGTACCTCAAGGATCTTGCCCCTCATCACCTGTAGTCTGCTAACTACAGCTCGATGTCTCGCCACCTTTTCTCTATAGGTACATGAGCACTCATGGCACAATCGTCATCCTCCTCGACTTCCTTCTCCGCCTTCGCTGGCGTTACCTTAGAGTCAAACGCCTCTCCCTTGTTCTTCTTCCTCGAACACTGGTTCGCATAGAGGGTCCAAATATTTTTCGAAGATTGGTCTTCATTTTGGCTTATCATCAGATTCAGGATTGGGAGCAAGAAATCCTGAAGACAACTTTCAGGTGCCACTATGGGCACTACGAGTTTTTAGTTATGCCATTTGGGCTAACCAACGCTCCCGCGACTTTCCAATCTTGTATGTACCATGTGTTTCAATAAGCAGTTGCGGGAGAACTTGCTGGTCTTCTTCAATGACATATTGGTCTACAGCAAGACATGGGAAGACCACTTGACGCACTTGGACGAGGTGTTGGAGATTCTGGAGGAGAAGGAATTATATGCAAAGGAGTCCAAGTGTGAATTTGGCATGACAAAGATGCTCTACCTAGGGCATGTAATTGATCATGATGGGGTTCAAGTGCATCAAGAGAAAATTCGAGCAATCATTAAGTGGCCCACCCCAAAGAATGTCATAAAACTGAAGAGCTTCCTTAGTCTCTGCACTTACTACAGGAAATTCGTTAAGGGGTTTTCGCAATTAACAGCTCCTCTTATAGACCTCACTAAGAAGGGAGCCTTCAGTTGGTCAGAAAAAGCACAAGAAACATTCGAGAGGATGAAGGAGGTGATGAGCACATGCCATGTGCTTGCTTTAAGAAATTTCACCCAACCATTCATGCTGGAATGCGACGCTTCAAGGACAGGGATAGGAGCAGTTCTTATGCAGAATCAACACCCGATAGCTTTCGAAAGTCGCAAGCTCAGAGTCTATGAGTTGCACTATTCAATCTATAACAAGGAGATGTTGGCCATAATGCATGCATTGGCAAAATTCAGGAAGTATTTGGTGGGGAACCAATTTAAGGTAAAAACATATCACAACTGCTTGAGGTTCCTCATGGAACAAAAAGAACTGAGTGAGAGGCAGCATAAGTGGATAAGTAAGTTGCAGGCCTATGACTTCGAGATAGAGTACATCAAGGGAAAAAACAACATAGTGGTTGATGCTTTATCGAGAATGCTACCCACTTTCTCACTCATAGAGATGACAGAAGATTGGAAGTCGTTGTTGTTGGTGGAGTATTCGAAGAACAAATTTGCTTGTGAGATTCCCGGGGGGTTGATCCACGATGACAGGTACTGGGTTATGAATGACATTATTTACTACAAGGACCAGATCTATCTTGGGCCTGAGTCAAAACTCAGAGAGAATTATTCAGGCAGCTCACGGCTCACCCTTAGCAAGACATCCGGGAATTCTAAATACCTACAGGAAGATTAGGGAGAGGTTCACTTGGAAAGGCCTCAAGATGGATGTGTTGAGATTTGTGAGGGAATGCAACACTTGCTAGCAAAACAAGATAGAACACACTCATCCAGCAAGTTTACTACAACCCCTCCCCATCCCGAAGTAGAAATGGGACAAGGTTTCCGTGGACTTTATCACTGGCTTATCTATGGTGCACCATGCAAGGCAAAGATTGCTTCTTTGTGGTGATACACCGGCTCACAAAATTTGCCCATTTCTTTGCCATATCATCAAAATATTCAGTTACACAAGTGGTCAAGCTATTATTCAAGGAGGTCTTTAGATTACATGGGTTACCGAAGTCCATTGTCAGTAATAGGGATAGCAGGTTCATGCGCAGAATCTAGTAGGAGCAGTTCAAACTCGTGGGGACTAAGCTAACTCCAAGCACCAGCTACCACCCACAAACTAAAGGGACAATAGAGATAGTCAACAAGTGGTTGGAAGGCTATCTTAGGAATTACGTAACCGGCCAACAAAAGGCATGGGTGAAGTGCTTTCACATGGTAGAGCACTGATACAATGCCACTTACCACATGTCCATTGGCATGACTCCCTTCAAAGCATTGTATGGGTATGATGCTCCAACATTTGCAGACATGATATTTGGGGACAGTCAGGCACCACTAGCCAAAGACTGGATTCAAGAGAGCCAGGACATTTTAAAAATCCTCAAGGATAATCTACATATGGCTCAAAATTAGCAGAAATTGTATGTAGACAAGCACAAGGTGGAGCGCAGCTTTGAAGTGGTAGATATGGTGTACCTTCGTCTTCAACCCCACAAACAGTCATCACTGAAAACAAAAGGGGCAGAAAAGTTGAGACCCAGGTTCTATGGACCATTCAAGATTTTGAGACGAGTAGGAGAAGTGGCCTATGAAATCGAGCTTCTAGAAGGATGTAAAATTCACGTCGTCTTTCATGTCTCATGCCTCAGAAAGGCCTTGGGGCAACATGTTGTTATTTCCACAGAAATCCCACCATTGGATGAGGAAGGAGAATTGATCTCAGTTCCTGAAAAGATCCTAGATACGAGGGAGAGGAAGCTACGGAACAGGACAATAAAGGAGTACCTCGTAAAGAGGAAGGATTTGACAGTGGAAGATGCTACTTAGAAATGTGAACAGGTGCTCAAACATCCTGAATTGGAATTGCTTAAGGGCAAGCAATCCTGGGCGGGGAGGACTATAATGTCCCCAACCACTTAGGAAGCTTGTGACGGAGTCTGCTATCCTAATGTGGTTCCCATTGGCTAAAACAGGGAAATATTTGATAAAGGGAACTTAAATTGCCTAAGGAAAACATTATAAAGTCTAAAAAGGAGAAAGGGTGATATTCCCTAGGCAAGTGAAATATCATAAAGTGGCTTTATAAAAATATTAATTTAATAAAAAGAAGGCAAAAAGGTGATCCTAAGTTTATAAAGGAAGGAAAATGAGATGACTCTCCTTGTTGGTGCATTTCGAGTTTTGGAGAAAAGAGCTCTTGGACAGTTTTCTTGGGGAGAAGCTTAGGGTTTTAGAACCCTAGCCGCCATCATTGACTTCGGTGTTGAAACTAAACACCCTAGTTGGATTTGGGAGTGAAATCACACAAATTTCACCACTAAGCTTCAATGGAGAACAAGATTTGCAAGAAAAATTGAGGTACGCAGGTTTTAAAAGTTGATTTCATGAATTTATTGAGTATTTTCTATCCTATTCTTTTAGGTTGAAGAAAACCAATTAGATGCATCGAACTCCTAGCCATGGGGAAATTGAATTGCTGAAGAAATGAGTAATAAAAAGGCTGGGCCGTATTCCATAAAATGGCTTATTCCAAGGACCGAGTCTATTAGTCTTTCACTGGCCGATTTGGATAAGAAAGTCAACCCAACTCTCTGCAGATGAATCTGGTTGAGTTCCTCTAGTTTTCTGAGTCGAATCCCTTGACAAGAAGAGGGTTTATCTTTATACTTCTCCTGGGACAAGTTCTAGCTAAAGTAGCACAAGTTTCACTGTTTAAGGAAGGGATAAGTTCTCCATTCGTGGCTGGGACTAATTCTGCAACTTTGAGGCCAAGTTTCCTTCTGTTTCTACTGAGCCGTATTTCCCTCCTTGGCCTGGACAAGTGCAGTTAGTGAATGGAACGATTTGCTATGGTTATGTGAATGAAACCCTTGTCGTGTCATTTGCTGAGTGCTTAGGCTGGAGGCAGACACGTTCTTCACTCAAAAACTGAGCCATTAGAGTACATACACAAGCAGATTGGTTACAGGACTGAAGGCAATGTTGAAAGGTGACATTCCCGTCTTACAAAATAGGTCGAATCCTTGGTTCCTGGAACATTCTGACTGATGTTCACAGTGAAATAAAACTCTGATATATGTACATAAGTTGCCAAGGGGCTGAAGCACTCCTTCCAATCTTCTATTGTACCCAGGTTCCTCTAAACAATTTAACTTCCAATATGTTTGTACGTGAATATAATGAGTCTGTTCTAGTTGATGTTTATTTTGATGAAAAACATATATCAGCTCTGTGTAATTTCCTGGGACATTAAATATATCAGTTGAATGCTTGGCAGGTCTTCTTTTGGTTACATACTGCTCACTGTGTATATTTTCTGAAGTGGAATTCCTAGAGAATACCTACAGCAGAGTGTAGACTAACTGTTTGAAGAAATACCTCATTGAAACTCGAACTAAAAAATCGGAAATTTTAAATAAACACCAGAAGTTTGTAAAGAGGGAATCGTACATCTCTTTTGTGATGAGGTTCCAAAGACTCTTTGTAAGCAAAGCCCTTCTGAAAGTATGTATTTGTTTCAATCTCCAGCCCCCCTTGTTTTTGGGAAGAGCTATAGACTTCACCTAACCCAGGGAATGCTACTACCATCTCCTCCAACCCTCCATAAAAATGACAGCAAAGTATACAAACCTTTTACAAGAGTCCCTTCAGAATCCAAGCCAGAGAATGCAATACACCAGTATGGCTTACAACATAGCCTTAACAAGAGCTAGTCTGCCCTCTCTAGAAAGCCGCTTATTTCACTAGAAGTGTATCCTATTCTCTATCATGCCCAACAACCATGGTCATCTTTTTTATAGCTATTTGGTTCAAGTACTAAGCCTGGGTATACGAAACCATTTTGGAGTTCAATGAGACAGTAAAGAAACCAAGCTTTTATTTGTGCCACTGTCTCCTCACTTATCTCATTAAAAACAGACGGCTGATTTCTGAGCATTAACTTGCATAACCATTGCTACACAATAGAGATTCAGAAGCTCCTGAATTTTCCTAGCTTCCCCATCTGATCCATCCGAGAACAACAGAAATCATCAACCAATGACATGTACATTAATAACACAGCAGAACCCACTAAGTCCTTTGAAACAGCCAATCCTTTAACCTCCATAATAGCTCCACTTAGCCTTCAGCAACCAACGATAAAAAGGCTGGGAGAAAGTGGACATCCTTGTTGCATGAAATGCCCTAGTTTATAATAAAGAAATAAACAAAAACACTTGAGAATTAACCAGAAATTGAACTAAAATCAAAATTTAAATACAAGTACTTACTTGGATATTCTGTTTGGATGATTCTGGCTATCGTTGTTCTTAATCTACTCCTGTTAGCAAACTGACCAAATCCACCTTGCCTATCTGGGTTTAACCTCTTGGGTTCCCAGATCCAGAGGAGTTTAAAGTCAAAGTCCTCTGCCCCCGTGCCCAAAACTCCAAGAACAAAGGCTCATCCTTTTTTTTCTCTTCAAATTTCCTGGACCTCCAGATCATTCCTCCAGTCTCACAGTGTTCTTTTTTCTCCCCCCATATATCCCTCCTTTACCTTTCTTAAATAGAATTCCCCCCTGCCTCCAAACGGTGAATTCCCTTGTTCGAGGTTCCTCCAAAGAGGGATAAGGGATAAGGTTTAGTTTTAGATTGAGTCAGCATCTGCCACTTGGGTCAATGGTTGACAACAATCTTTTTCTTTTTTTTATAAATATCTATATCTTATTTGTATTCATTGTTAAAACTCTTTGTGACTTTATATTATGCTCCTTTTTATTGCATAATATATATAATGGATTCTTTTTAGTTGGTTTAGTTTGTATATTAACATTTCTTCTTTTAGTTTATATTAATATATTTTATAATTCCTTCGTATATTTTATATAATATGTATTGTATTCAATTTATTTTTGTATTAAATATATTATATCCTCTTTTATATAATACATTGTCTTTCCTTTCTAGTTTGTATAATTATATATATTATGGTGGTGGTACATACATTGTAATGTTCCAAAATGGGAAAAACAATGATATGCAAGCAAATAACAAATTTACACCACATAAAATTTTAAAACAATTTAGTAAACACCCAGAACAATCAGAAATATGGAAGCAGATGAGCCATTTTATTATAAATGGTGCAAGAGTACTAATATATGGAAGGAATACACCTAAGCTTGCCCTTTTTGGCAAACGGAGCAATACCTAGGTGAAGCAATGATAACCCAAAAATTGTCCAACTACTGCTCAGCGCTGCCCCAGCGAATATGCATTGTCTGCTACAAAGATATGGCTGAAAACCCCACCTCCGATGCTTCGAAAATTCTACAAATTTATTTCTGAGGTCCTTGTCAAAAACCCAGAATAACAAAAAAAAATAAATAAATAAAAAATATTTTGGCCTAGTTTTGACCTTCCAAAATCAACCCCCAAAAAAGCATTGCGCAATCCCCAACAATTTTATATTGTCTGTTGCAAATATACGGTTGAAAACCCCACCTCCGGTGCTCAGAAAATTCTGCAAATTTATATTTGGGGTCCTTGTCAAAAACCCAGAAAAACTCAAAAATGGTTTGGCCTGGTTTTGACCTTCCAAAATTGACCCCCAAAAGCCCTATGTTTTCCAATAGTTATTGAAGCACACTGTCTCTCAAACCACCAGCAAAATCCTCCCCAGACACTCATGAAATGTAGCAATCAACTCCACCAATACTTCCCTTATTTCTCCCGACAAGCAATAGCCCCAATCGCTGAAACTCTATCTCCCATGTATGCTCAGTTTCTCTCTTCTGCACTGGCCACAAAGTCTGCAAAATCACTCATGAATATTGTTGTCACTTCCAGCCCTCAAACTCACCCAATAGCCAACAAATCTATTGAGCCTTCTTCTCCTAATTTCTCTCGGCCATAACCCTCCAGAAGAATGTTGCAATGGCCACACTAGATCCACTACTGCGTCCTCCAAAAATACGCACTGCTGGGGTGAATGTTGGAATTTCTAAGTCTAACTGTTAGAAATCCTTCATGTACTTTCTAATTTAATTCTTCCTACTTGTTCTGTTAATTAACAATTTATTTACCATGTAAATACTGAAAATAAATACAAGTACAGTCTCAACACATACATATCATCAACTGAAGGAAAAGCAAGCACACAAGCGACACCGTTATTTTTGGACTAATATCCCCGGAAAAACTCAATGCGGGAAAACCAGTGCAATTTCTATAATACAATCTGGGTGCCAAAAATGACTCACCCAACAAAGAATGCCCTCGACAGTAGTACCTCTCAGTCGGAGACAGATATCAACCCCAATCTGCCCCACGAAATCTCCCAGTGTCAACCTCTAGGGTTTGCGTCAGCCTCTCTGGCCCAGCATCAACCTCCCGGGGCTCTACGTCAGCCTCTGGAGGCTCTGCGTCTCCCACGCTGGCCCTCCTCAGGCTCTGCGCAGCTCCTAGCTGCCTCTGCGTGGCCTCTAGCTGGTTTTGCGTCAACCCTCTCCCAGCGTCTGTGTTGATGCTCCTGATACCCTCTCTACCTCTCTACTTATGTATTCACTGCCCCTCAGCTGCAACTCTGATCACTCCTTCGATTTCCTCAACAAGCCCTGCCCCAGAAAATCGAATTCTTGATCAACTCAGTGTATTCTCCATGTGACCCTCAAGCCTCCTCTTATACTTTCTCGTTGACATTTCAATGGCCGAGATTAAGTCCCTAATCAATGATGAAGATTAGATCTGGCTTGATTTCTGCGCAACCCTCTCTCGGCCTCTGTGTTGATACTCCCGATACCCTCTCTACCTCTTTGCTTTTGTATTCACTTCCCCTCAACTGCAACTCTGATCACTCCTTCGATTTCCTTAGCAAGTCCTACCCTAGAAAATCAAATTCTTGATCAACTCGGTGTATTCTCCAAGTGACCCTCAAGCCTCCTCTTATACTTTTCTCGTTGACGTTTCAACGGCCAAAATTAAGTCCATAATCAACGGCTAAGATTAAATCTGGCTTGATCCATGACTTTTGGACCATTCTAACTCAGTTTTATATTAATTCACACTAATATTTTATTTTCCCTAAGTTTAGCTTTAGAGACTCCATTAAAAATATTAATTATTTTAATATCTCCCAAACTGGTTAGATTATGCCCAAACCATTTCTAGATATTGGAGATCTTATGTGCTTTAGCCTCTCCAACAATTTTCGTGGCTAGAGCACATCCGATGCTACCCCAAATCAACAGTGAACAGAATACAATCGTTGGAAATCATTCTACAAATTTCATCCGGATGATAATGGATGAACCTCTCTAGGATGACACTCGAAGTCCCCCGAAAAAAGGGTGAGTTCTCTGCTTGGAAAACTCTTGCTAAACAATAAGTGACCTAGCTAAACAACTCGAGCAATAGAATCAAATTCGATAAGCCAAGAATGTTAAATGAAGTGTGTTGCCTTCCTTTTATAACTTTCGCGGAGCTTTTCTTCCTGCCTTTTCTTCCCTCTCATGCATTTCAAATCATTGGCTTAGGGAGTGCGTATTTCTTATGTGGGTGGTCCCCTCATATCATTAACAAAACAAAATAAAATAAGATTAACTTGCCTTTAACTCCTAAGTCTTCTATCAAAAATCAAATGGGCCTTGTCGTCACCAAAATTGGCCCCCAAAATGTAGAAATAAATCTTGTTCCAAAATAATTTAGGAAGGGACATTACATACATTAAGTACCTCACTCATTTTATTTAGTATTTTGAGTTAGGTATTCACTTAGAACTTTCCAGAATTAATTTGTTTATCTTTCATTGGGTAATTTCATAATAAGTTAATATGTATACTAGCGCAGTACATTCGATGCATGCATATGTATCTATCATATGCATGCCTCATATGAATGCTAATAATCATGTTCTATCCGTAATTCGAGATGGTCATTACATTGTCTGAACCTGCACGACTGACAAGCACAGGAAAAAGAAGCAGAAGAGATACATCCCATAATCCACTTTACCATAGGATAGCTAAAGCCCACATGTATCAAAATCGTTCTTAAATATAGCCAGGTTGTCCTGCCATAAGATTTGGAGATATCCAGAGTTTGAGAACTATAGCAAGCAAGCAGCCTGTTAGATCTGATAGTGTGAAGGTCTTTGTGAGCTGCCATAAGGCTTCATGAATTTTTCTACCAGCTAGAAATCAAAATTGTTGTAGTGAAATAACCTCTGAGGAAAACTCCTTTGAGCCTTACTGCTAATATTTTAGCAATTTTTTTATACCCACAATTACAAAATGATATGGGCTATAATCATCAAAGGAATCTGGCTTGTCACATTTGGGCATAAGTGCAATAAAAGTATAACAATTAATATTTAATGAGTGCAACAGATGTCAACCTCCAAACTCATCAAAAAGGAAATATCAACTAAGCAATGGTTGGCAGTCATTTGCATTAAGCATCTTACAGGTGTACACATCATAGAGGTGTAATGGTCCTATGATGCTAACATTGACTGTTGAGGTGTTTGTGGTGTTACCATTGTGGGATTGTGTGTGGTTAGCATTGTCATGAATTGCAAGTTGTTGCAATAGCAATAGATAGATCATCTTTTGCATCTTAGTCTAGACCAAAAAACAGATATCCTAACCCCATATTCCCAAAAATTAAAACGCTTCCTAGTCTACCCTAATAAATACTGGAATGGAACCGTAAATCTCGATGCTTTAGAACTACTACAAATGCAAAATGCCTTTCTTGTACACATTTTCAATTATAAAATCCTTCTGACAGACAATGTCTGTTCTTAACCAAGCATGGATCAATGTTTTTTGATGTCCTACAATTACACATAAGATGAAAGGAAAATATGCCCCAAAATCTTGAAAAAACTTAGGTCAATGTTTCTTATCACAAAATGACCAAAACCATGAAACATTAACCAACCACACACAGCAATCAAACTTATTACTTGCATATTATGCACAATAGTGTAAATCAATAAATCAGGATGCTTCTGAGATTTAAACATAATTTTTCCAAAATACCTCAAACTCACTCACAAAATTCTCTAAACATCTCCACTAAGACTCATCTATAAGAGCTTTCAACTGCGACCGAAATGTTTGAATTTTCTCCACCTTGATCGCCATTAGAAGTCGCATTGGTTTTACATCTTCTAGCTGCCAAAATATCAGCATCAACAATAACAATTAATAATTCCTCTCAAAGATAAGTTCAAACGCATATCCATTGAATAAAGAGAAAGCAAATCAAATGTGTACAGACTTTAAAAAGCAAATATTAGTGCCTTCTAACCAAAACTACTCTCCAGTTTTATAAATTTTATTGACGACTTACCAAAAAATTCTGAATAATAAATTATAAGATACTGCAAAGGAAACCTAATCAATTAATGATAATTGGCTGTAGTGATGCTCATATGTTGCATTCTTGCCCATACTCTTGAGCTCAGATGGGCAATCAGCTCAGCTCTGAGAACATAAGTACGATATCATGGAAAATGTTGCAGAAGCATTTAAACAACAGAAGCAACTTACCCTCAAATAAGTTTCCTTTACAGAATGCAAAAACACTATTTGTTTCCTTCACACCCCATATGATCAAAGCATGAACCGAGGATTGGGAGGATATTTCACAACATTTATATGATAATGAAACACAGTTTTGCACTCTGATTATAACTGAATAACAAAAGAACAAGATGCACATACTATTCTTCTGTTGTAACTTTTCGCCAAGGCATCTTCAGTTTACATATAACTATATGGGAACAACTGTCAATTCACTCTATCCAACTCTCTGAATTGTGGGATGGAGTGATATCCTCCCCATCCAAATTCTATTCCCATAAGTGACAATGTTGGGCTCATAATGAGCATATTGTTGCAACATCTTTGAGCCCTGTTGTTGAACTAGACTTGTGCCCTGAGGAATCTAGGGTTTACTATAATGTTCATTTTTCTAGTGTTCCTTATGACATGGTTAGGATGGACTTTCAGAGTTGGGGGCAGACAGGTCACAGACGCAGGTTGGTGTCATCAATGGACCCAGGGGCTTTTGGAGGGATTTGAGTAGTTTCTATGAGGTCTGATGGCATTCACTTAGTATATTCCATCATCTGCATAGTTTGCTTTTCATTCCGACGCATTCCGACAACTTTCAGAAAACATAGTTATTATTGGGCCTGACTCAATTAAATTACGCTTAAGGTGGCATTCCGGGAGGAATACTTGACAGAACACCTTAGTGTAATAGCTCGTTGAAACTGGAACAAGAAGATCTACATGATGGGATGGTTAAATGTGAGTTTCAGTTACCTAAGGAGACATGGTGGCCAGCTTACCCTTTTCCCACATTAAAAAGAATATTTTAATTAAAATAAAAGAGGGAAAAGTGCTCCATGATTAAAATAATAATAATAAAATAGGAGGTTCTAGAGAGATCCATCAGATCTATAAAAGAGGAGGAGGTCATTGGAGGACGTCTTGGATTTGTGATTTCTTCTTGTGGAGAGCTTTGAGAACTCGGTTCTCTACTTCGGCAGCAGCCCCAAGATGAAAACCCTCGAGTGATCTTGGTGAGAGTGGACGAAAACCCACCTCATCTCCTTGGTGGATTCAGCTAGAATTCACAGGTGCAGTGATTGACTTCAGTTCAGTTGTGAGATGGTCGGTTTCAGCATTAGCGCAGATCAGTTTTGCAGATCAGATTGTCTATCTCAGCCACTTCAACTATATCATGATGTACACTCTTTCAATTATTTATTATAACGAAAGCTGAGATTATTTCTGCTCATTGTGTTATTGAATTGCATGTACTCTAATTGTCATATTTTACATGGAAAAGTTATGTTAATCGAATAATAAATTTTATGGTGAAATTGGATTGAGTTAAATTTCTGCATAGTCAATCCAATATCCCGTTTGGGATATTATAGTGGTATCAGAGCTGGTTCTCCTACCAGCCTGGGGGTTTATTGTAGATCAATTCGTGGATTATCGTTTTTCTAGGGTGGAAAAAAAATAGCCTAGAAGTAGTCATTACAACCATTTGATGCAGAAGACAATTTTATAAAGTGGGCAAGTATTACTTGGCAAAAATTACTTATGCTAACAGTCAAACTATAAAAAAAATGGGACTGTGAATAATTTTTATCGAAGTCCAAGAGTGGCCCAACTATTTTTTATTAAATTTTCAAGTGGGCGGTATATTACTTCGGACCAAATTGGTTTTTTTTCAGGTTGAATCGCTCATCACCAAAGGGATGAGTTCTAGTTGCATTCGTCAGGATTTGCATCAAGCAAATGCACATTCAAATGTAGAGACCCAACTGTTGTGATTGTTTGGCCCGAGTTCCATTTTTTTCAATAGCTGAGAACATCCTTGGTTGAGTGAATTATGACTTCCACGTGTAGAAAAGCACGAAGGTCACGTTGCATGGGTGAGACATGCGAACTTAGGTTGTAACAACTTGAATGAGAGACCGTCCACCATCTGCGACTTTCCATTCACAGGCGTTGATATCCACATGAAAAAAGGGGTTGTTCCATTCTCCATAACATTGATCGATCAATGGAAGGGGTTCGTGCCAGTACATGCAAGGAGATTCAAACAACACATGCTGGGAGGAAGATGAGCCACATGACGTCTTAATCAGTCGACACGGATTTGTCAAAGAATACAGTTTTCATGGTTGGGGAAATAGTTTTGTTAACGCATTGATGCATCTGTGTCCAGAAAGAGGGGGGGTTACTGCGCAAGTTTCCCTCATGTTTCCTAATCAAACTGCTCACTGGAGTCGAGTATGCAACCAATTATAGACTAGTTGATCGGGGCTAAAATTCTATGACAAAGTCATCACGTCGAGTTGATTAGGTATTGCACGACCAAAGTTACCAAGTAAAAATCACGTGCGTGGGCAGAATTTGCATTGCCATGGGCAGAATTTGCATTGCCACAACGGGGTTGATTATTCCTTGGTTGAACGAAGCTTATTTTTGTGGAAGGGTCGTGTCCAGTTTAATGCATGAAAACAAATTTGATTTGGTTGACCCTGTAATGCTTCACATGATCTACTGCAGATTGGGCTTCGACTACAATCGTGGTCGCAACGTGACAGGGGGGAGTCAACGGAGGCATCGACAGAAGATCGTGGCCACTAAAGGAATACCAGCAACTCATTCAATGGTCGCGGTGACAATGATCAAGGATGTTCTGATCATTGGTCAACAGAGGTGCAGCGAATTGTCCCAGATTTCCACGGAGGTTGTATACAGAGATAGCACTGGGTCTATCCATTGATATTGTTGGAAAATCATGAGCCTAGAATTTTTGGGCACATATTTCATTGTTTTAGCAGACCAAGGTCAGCGTCATCTTTGCATTACTGAAGATATTGTGGCTCAGTAGGAAGGCAGAATTTCTAAAGTGGAGATTCGAGATAGAAGGAGGGACGCAGTCCTCCATAAACTTGTACCTATGTTGTCTCAAGCATGTAGGTCAGCATTGAGGATATAAGCTAATAACCAAGGTTTGCCTGTGCCATTTAAACTTGCTATTTATGTGGTTAATCTCAGTGTGGATTATATATATATATATTATATATATATATATATATATAATATATATATATGTTGTAGGAAACACTAACCCAAGGGCATTCCAGTCAGGAACCGAAATGAAAACGCTAAAACGCATACCGTATAGCCTAGAAACTCATTTCTAGCCATACTGCCACGTTTCACATTGGGGAAACGTGGCCAGTATGTCTGGAAACAAGTTTTCAGGCCGTACGACAGCGTTTCCACTTAAAGTTATGATTTTTCCTTTATTTATTTATTTTTTCGCTTTTAATATTTGATTGAGCGAATAAAATATCTTGTGGATGCTTCTAGATGCCTCTCTCAACTTATTAAAAGACTCTCGCCTCATTCCCTCATCACACAAATTGAGCAAGTCGTTTCACTTGGAGACGTACCATTTTAGCAAGAAGAAAAGAGGAAGAGAGCAGTGGTTTCAGCTAGGGCGTTTTCAATAGTGAGCAAAGGAGATTTCAGCAGCAAGAGAATGAGATTTCAGCAGCAAGAGAAAGAGATTTCAGCAGCAAATTTAGAGTGCAGAGTTTTCGACTATAGTATTCTGGGTTTTTGGCTCAGTGACAACCATATTTCTCATCTTTTTTGGCATTTTGGGGTAGCTTCAGCTATAGAAAATGAATTTGGGTAAGAAACATTCATTTTCTTAGTTTTTTCCTACTATTTCTTCAATTTTTCGAGTGTTTATGCTTCCAAATATATGAAAAACGTTTTTTCTTCACAAATTTGTTTTTTTTTTTTTTGCAATAATGGCTTCCAACCTAGGCGCAACAGCAAATTCAAGCCCCAAGTCCAACCCAAGGGCTAAATATTATCCTCTTTGGAGGCATGTTCAAAAGCTTCAAAAATTTGGAGGTGGTGGCTCATGGGAATGGCGATGTAATCTTTGCAATAATTTGTAAAAGCCCTCCTACCCAAGAGTGAAGGCACTTCTTTTGCATGGAGGAGGACAAGGGATTGCAAGTTGCACAAATACATCAGACCCATTGGGAAGGAGGGCATATCAAATAGAGCAAGATGAGGCGGATGGAATTAAAATAAGGCAAGATGAGCTTAGTCAAGCTACTCCTCAAGCTCCACCTAACATTGAGCCAAGGATTGTAGTTAAAGCAAGGAAGAGGAGAGTGAGTACCACTCAACAACATGAACAACCAGCATCCAAAAATACCAGAGGGGCATCCGCTTCAGTTCAGGATAGCAAAATTGCTAAATTGGTGAATGTGTAAGCGAGAGAAGAAACTAATTCCAGAGTGGCTAGGTGCATATATGCATGTGATATCCTATTCAATATTGTTCGATCTCCCCATTTCCAAAATTTGGGGGGGTCACGTTTCCTACTAGTGTCTGTTTCAGAAACTCGTACCCATTTCCCCATTTCATGCAACTTAGATATATATATTATATATATATATATATATATATAATATATATATATATATATTTCAGATATGTACTATGTACCTGTTTAAGGAGACACCCATATAGTATGTTTCAATAAATGTTCATAATAGTGAGGTGCTTTTCGGTGAATGGTGTGAATTTGGGGATTAATGATAACCTGGGTAGAGGGTTGAAATTTGGTTGCCAATCTGTGTTTTCTCAAGATTAAAAACAACCAAAGCCTTAGTGCTCACTCATTACATTTCATGAAGCCTCTTGCTACGAAACCTCATTAAAATATGGGATCTCATTGACCATCTTGTGTTATTTTCTAGTAGGAATTTCTGAGAATGAGTTTGGTGTTGTTGTTGACAAAGGTTTGAGATTTAATTACTACAACCATTCATCACCTGTAGCTAAATCCTATATGATACCTTGTTGGAACTTGTATTGAGTCAAAATTTCCATTGCAATAGTCAAATGTCCAGTCTTGCATTATTGTAGTTGTCTTGTGTGCCACTATTGCCATAAGCCTTGTAACAATGAAGTATTTAAAACGTCTCATGCACCAACACAAAAATCCCTCAATGGGCCGCAATATAGATCAGAAAACAAAATTGGCCAACAGACCTTTCTCAAAAGAGATCCATGCCATTCTTAACCATGAACATCCAAGAGATTTGTAGAAGGAGCCAAAGATTGGATACAAAATCCTTGCAATTGGAACAATTTTAAAACACATGAAGGTCACATGGAAAGTCCTTTTCAAATTGGATGAACTAGATGCACTCCTTTTTGAAGTGAACCAGTTAGAAGGGAAAAAACTAATTTGGGCTCTAAACAAGCTATGCTTGCTCTCATACAACACAAGTTCTTAGAAGAACCTTGTGAAGGGGTTAGACTTCCAATTGCATATTGTCTCAGTAACATCATGAAACTAATTGCCCCTATAGCTCCTTATAATGATGATGTTATGAGGAGAGTTTTTACACTGATAGTAGAGACTTTTCAGAACTTGGACAATAGTGTAGGCTCTACCTTTGGGAAGAAGCTTGAGGTTCTAGAAATCATGGCCACAATTAGAGCATATGACATCATGCTTGATTTGGGGTGTGATGACTTGATCCAGCAGATGTTCCAATGTTTCTTTAACATTAAAAAACATCACCTTCACACGGTCAAAGCAAACATGTTGTCCATTTTGTCTTCAGTTATGGGAGATCGTGATGACATTTGCAGGGAGTTGCGAGCCAAAGTCTTGACCATTTGGAGGAGACAACAGTTGGTTTCACATGTTGTTTATGAACTAGCCAAAAGGTTGGTTAAGCAAAACATTGGGTTGTTCAAGAGACAGTTGACTAAAGAGGAGCTGCTCAGGTTTGGTGGATCATGCAGCAAGAATGAGCTGAGGAGGAAGGGTCTCTGCTTCAGTAGCAAGGGACCTTGGGGACCTGATCACTCATGCTTGAGTGACACTAAGGAGATGATAGAGGTAGAGCAAGAGGAAATTTTTTCTGACTCTCAAGGTGAGGATTCTTCTTTGGACGAGTCCATGGGTTCATTCGAGGATGCCTCTAAGGAGCATGAGTCATGTGGAGTTGTTCACAATAGGCCAAATTTATATTCGGGTGTGTATGGTGAGTACTCAGTGGACCCTATGGGAGACACACAGAATGATGAGACACTAGTGATGGTTAAGCATGAGCAGCATATGGTGTAGCATGAAGCGGTTGAGGAGGATGATGTGCACATTATGCATGATGACCCTTTTGGGGAGAGCCAGTTGGAGGTTCGTATTGAGCCCATGATGGAGGAGGATGAGCAGACACCCTTGGGGCCAACCATTATAGGGGAGCAGGCAGATGTGCAGGTAGCCACCAGGGAGGTAGTGTTTGCAGATATTGGTCATCAGGAGGCATTGGAACCTGACAGGACAGTTTTGCAGGTGACGAGTAGACTAGAGGAGTATGGAGCTTTCAGACAAATGAGAGAGGATCTTCTAGAGATGGTGGTGCACCCATCTTTGGGCCTACCCACTGCTGAGTTGCCGACAGGTGCAGTGGTAGGCAGCAGAGTACAGTGTTTCTCGGCAGCAACCCTCTCCAGGAGTACATAGACAGGGCATGCAGCACAGTTTGACAACTCATACCCATTGTAGGGAGAGAGGTAGGGTTCTCCCAATGGATATTTCGATTGACCAAGTAGAGCAGCATGAGTTGAGAATGGACCAGCACCAACATAGTAGACTTGTTCCTTACACCGGAGTCCATGCCTTAGATCAGTGGGAGATCAGGAGTTGGTATCCTTTTGATGGAGTATCAACCTTAGTCTGGGACACAGTACAGTAGGGGTGCTTAGGCAAGGGAACTACTACATGTTCCAATAGGCGGTGGGATGTGGACCAACAGTTCAGCAATGTTTCAGTAGCACTGCCCAACATCAACAAAGTGGGGTTGACCTCGGCCTATGCCAGAGGTGGGATTGAAGAGAGTTGATGAGTTGGCATTCGCTTTATGGAGCAACAGCTATAGCCGGAGACAAAGCATAACCTGAGCCATGGGACTTGGGTGATGATTGGCCATGGTGGCATTGGGATCTAGGAGAATTCGTTGATGACAGGTGCAGCCAGAGATCAACTGGGGATCCGGGCATTTAGGAGTCCATTCATGATGGGTTGACACAAAGGCAGAGCATCACCCAGTGGTTCGTATGGGATCCGAGCATTGGGTCTCAATTGCATTGGGCCACCAAAAAGGTCCACAGGTTTGGATTGTTTAAGGGCAAGCAATCTTGGGCCGAGACAATTTGTAATGTTACTTTTTCTGGTGTTCCTTCTAACATGGTTAGGATGGACTTTCAGAGTTGGGGACAGACAGGTCATAAGCGCAAGTTGGTGTCATCAGCAGACCCAGGGGCTTTTGGAGGGGTTTTGAGGAGTTTCTATGAGGTATGATGGCCTTCGCTTGGTATGTTCCATCATCCGCACAGTTTTCCTTTCATTTCGGCGCATTCTGAAAACTTTCAGAAAACAGGGTTATTATTGGGCTTGACTCAATTAAATTACGCTTAAGGTGGTATTCCGAGAGGAAAACTTGACAAAACACCGTAGTGTAATAGCTCGTTGGAACTGGAACAAGAATATCAAAATGATGGGGTGGTTAGATGTAAGTTTTAGTGACCTAAGAAGACATGGTGGCCAATTTACCCTTTTCCCCAATTAAAAATAATTTTTTAAAAGTGCTCCATGATTAAAATAATAATAAAATAGGAGGTTCTAGAGGGGTTCATCAAATCTATAAAAGAGGAGAAGGCCATTGGAGGACATCTTGGATTTGTGATTTCTTCTTGTGGAGAGGTTTGAGAACTTGGTTCTCTACTTCAGCGGTAGCCCCAAGACGGAAAACCTCGCGTGATCTTGGTGAAAGTGGACGAAAACCTACCTCATATCCTTGGTGGATTCAGCAAGAATTCACAGGTGCAGTGATTGATTTCAGTTTGGTTGTGGGACGGTCGGTTTCAGCATCAGAGCAGATCAGTTTTGCAAATCAAATTGTCTATCTCAGCCACTTCAGCGATATCATCATATACACTCTTTCAATTATTTATTATAATGAACGCTGAGATTATTTCTGCTCATTATGTTATTGAATTGCATGTACTCTACTTGTCGTATTTTACATGGCAATCTCTTGTTAATCGATGGATGGTGAAATCTCACAGGGGAGGAAAGAGGCATTCATCAAATCAAAATGTGTTCCCCTGATAGCACAGTAGCAGCACTGCAACTTCTCAATTTTCATGCCTGAATCCCTCAAAAATCATGCAGCTGCAGTCTGCAATTACTGCCCTCGAAATTCACACTGTTACTGTGGCAGTCTGCTAGAGGCTACCTTGAAATTCATACAGTTTGTCCTTGCTCCTGTACTTGCTGTATTGTCATTCCTCTGTTAACTTTTTCCTCTCAGCTTCCTTTGCTCCTTTACAATTCTCATGAAGAAATGTTCAAATGGTGCCTTCTCACCTTTCCTTTTTCCCTTTTGTTCTCTCATTAAGAGAGACCTAACCCTAAGACCAAATGGTTGAGATTAGATCTTAGACAATTAGATCAAGGGTGGAAATCTAATCTCTTATTGACCCATGAGACACCTTTTACCCTCAGTTTCCTTTTCATTAATTACTCCAAAGGTACTTTATGACGTACCTCCAAACCAAATCTCCAACCACCAAATCTCCAAGTATGTACGTTGGTTATGCTTGTTGTTCAACACTTCTCAGGTGATAGGTTCATTGTTGCTGTAATACCATGTAGAAAATTGAACGCCCAACCCGATTTCAATTTTAGGAATCACATCAGTTTAATGTTCAACACAACATAGATTTATGTTGTTTTTTTAAACATGAATATTTGCTAAAGCATGAAACACATAAGCCTACTCTACTCTTTTACTTTGCTAAGAATAAAGACAACAGTCACAGAGATTTTTGGTCCACTGACCCTAGAAAACCTCGAAGGGAAAACCAGTGTGAGAGTAATATTTTATTTATTATCAAAGAATTTATTACGGCAGTTAATGACAGTGAGCACAGTGAACTTATCTCCCTGAATTCAAGCCTTGAATTCCGTGGATATTGTGTTGCAGTTGCTCCTTGCTTTTCATGCCCTCTTGCTTGGAAATTTGTGCCCACTTCAGTACTGTTTGACAGCAATAAATGCTGTTGTCAGTCCCCTCGAATCTCATGCCAAACAACCCCTCAAATTTCTGCCCAGACTTTCTCGATTCCCATGCTGCTGTAGCAGCTCTAACAGCTCTATCAAACCCTGAAAAAACATGCCCAAAACTTCTCAAATTTTGTGCCTAAGATTTGTTGCTTTGACAACAGAATAGCAATGCTGCAAATTCTCAATTTTTGTGCCTAAATCCATCGAAAATCATGCAGCTTCAGTCTGCAACTACTTCCCTCAAAATTCACATAGTATAATGGCAATCTACTAAAAGGTACCTTCAAATTCGTTTTGTTTGTCCTTACTTTTGTACTTTTTGTACTCTCCTTCCTCTACTAACTTTTTTCCTCTCAGCCTCCTTTGCTCCTATCCAATTCTCATGAAGAAAATGTTCACAAGGTGCCTTCCCCCCTTTCATTTTTCCCTTTTGTTCTCTCATTAAGAAGAGAGACCTAACCCTAAGATCTAATGGCTGAGATTAGATCTTAGCCAATTATACCAAGGGTGGAGACTTAATCCCTCACTGAATCATGAGACACCTTTTCCCCTTAGCCCCCTTTTTATTAATTACTCAAAAGGTACTTTATTACTATGTTTATAAAGTCACTTTATGTTTATAAACTTACTTTGACTTATTAACTCACTTTAACTTTATTCCCCATAAAGTTAAGTAAAGGGGGTCACATTAGGACACACTTTCTTAGGTTAAACCAACGTTTTTAAAAATGGCCGAGCCGACCGAGCCAGACCCCTGGCCGGTCTGGCTCAGCGGAGAAAATGGCCCATTGGCCGGATTGTTATAGAACCGGCCAGTTCGGCCAATCACGTCCAGCAGACCGTTTTGGAGCTGAAAACGGACCCCTAAGTTGATTGTAATTGGGTTTTAGGTGTTTTTGAAGTCCATTTACTTCTTCCAATCCTATAAAAGCTACCCAACCCCATCAAATTTCCTCACAGCTATCTCATTGCATTTGTGTGAGAATTTGTGAGGAGTTTGTGAAGAGTTGTGGAGTTTGTTTTTGGAGTAGCAGTGTGGAGTCTTGGGCAATCATTGGAGCAGCAGTGAGGAGCTTCTTGGGCAGCCATTGGAGCAGGCATTGAGGAGTTGGTTTGTTGGAGCAGCATTGAGGAGGCGGTTTGTGCCTAGAGGTTTTTTTTTTCACTTCTAAACTCTGTTTTAGCTTCTTTTTTTTGTGCAAATTTGGAAATTGAAAGAGTTTTTTTGTAAAAGAAATGAACATTGAAGCAATTTATTTATTTATTTCATTTTCAGATTTTTTCCTTTCATTTCCAAGTCCAAATATCAAAAAATGGCTCCTAGAGTGAAAAATGTTGCTTGGGCATATGCTGAAATGATAGATAATCAAATGCATTGCAAATTTTGTCATAGAAAAAGCAAGGAGGGTGGGGGGGTATTCACAGGCTAAAACAACACTTCACTAGTATTAGAGGCCAAATTACTCCATGTGAAGCACCATCAGCACAAATTGGGGAGATTAGGAAGGAGTTGCTAGATAACTTTCAGAAGTTTGAACAAGAAAAAGCTAGGCAAAAAGAAATAGCAATGTTCCACGGGGACGCGTCCCCCAGGGTGGGGTGCGCGCACCCCTCGCACCCCACGCACCCGGGATGTGGAGACTCTCGGGGGTGCGTTTCCCCACGTCCCCCTTTTGGGGAGACTCAGGGAGACGCAAGGGGGTGTGTTTCCCCAGTGTGGGAGACTCAACTCCCCGAAAGGGGTACTTCTGGTCGTCCCCCCCAAAAATGGGGTTCTTCTGGGCCTCCCCCCGAAAATGGGGTTCTTCTGGGAGTCCCCCCTTCATTTTTGTCTAATTACCTTTTATAAACAAAAAAAATGAAAATTAATTTATTAAAAGAAAAAATAAACTAAATTAACAATTACAAATAAAAAATTACATGAAAAGTTAGGTTTAACTCTACTTTTCATTATGTCGCCATTCATTATGCTTTTACCTCTGTTAAAACAGCGCATTTTTTTCTTCCATCGTTTCAGTGTGAATTTGCTCCCACTACACCCACGAGAGCCTCAAAGCTTCAGCTCACGCCTTATCCTCCCTCTTATCCACGCAGTGGCTTGTTGTTAGTAGTTACGTTGCAGTGGTTACTGGTTATCTTGTTGCTCCACACAGCCGGCAGCGTTGCTGCTCCACGATTCCACCAGCCCTCCACGCAGCCAGCAACTGAAACAACGATTTGTTATGTTCTATTTGTTGTGCTGGTCATTTTTGTTTTGCAATCTACTATGCCAGTCTCTTAACATTTTATCTACCTTCTAAATTTTAATCCGATTTAGGCCATGCATTATTATTATTAAACTGTTTTTTGAATTTCCCTGTGTTGTTTGTCTCTTATAAACATGGGTTCAACCTCTGCTTGCTAGGTGGGTGTTTATTTCACGGTTCCACCAAACCCTCCACACAGCCGGCAACATTACTGCTATACCAGCACCCTCCACGCAGCTGGCAGCTTTGCTGTAACGTTGTTCCACGCATTTGCAAAGTGTTGAGAGGAAGAGGAGTATACAACAAATGATGGTTGTCAACCCCAATTTTGATTATGAGGGCTCTTCATCTATCCCTTGCATTGATGCACCCAACCCCTTTCGCTATGTTCCTCCCTCTTTGGAGTCTATTCAAGAAAAGGGTAAGGGTAAAGTGAAAAAGAGGGGTGATATCATAAGTTATTTCACACCCTCTTCTCCATCAGATGCACATGGTCCTCAAGCTAGTAGAAGTCATATGTAGCCCACTTTAGATGACCATTGGAAGAAAGAATTGAGAGAGACTACTTGTGATTACATAGCTAGATGGTCGTATGATTCTGATATCCCCTTCAATGCTTCTTGTTCACCATACTATGAACCTATGATTGATGCCATATTTGCTGCTGGAAAGCACTTCAAAGGCCCTACTATGCATGTGTTAAGAGGATCTCTTTTGAGAAAAGAAGTTATATTTGAAAGATTTCAAAAGCTCATGGGCAAATACAGGAGGTACCATCACGTCAGATAGATGGACTAATCAAAGGAACCGTACCATCATAAACTTTCTTATCTTTTGCCCACAGGGAACCATGTTTCTAAAATCAGTTAATGCATCTGATAGGGTGAAAGATGCGCACTTGTTGTTTCAGCGTTTGGATGAGGTTGTCGAAGAAGGGGGGGTGGCTAATGTTGTTCAAATCATCACAGATAATGCCTCTAACTATGTTCTTGTTGGTAAAATGTTGGAGGAAAACCACAAAACCATATTTTGGACCCCATGTGTTGCACATTACATAGACCTCATGCTTGAAGATATTGGCAAAATAGATTGGGTCAAGAACACTATAGAGCATGCTAAAAGCATAACAAAATATATCTACAATCACTCACGGATTTTGAGCCTGATGAGGAAACACACAGGGGGCAGGGATATTACTAGGTCTTCCATCACTAGATTTGCAACTCATTTTTTGACATTGCAATCTATGCTTTTCCAACATAGAAACTTTCAAAGGGTGTTTTCTAGTGATGAATGGAATCAATGCCAATGGTCTCACAAACAGGATGGTAAAGATGTGAAAAAGAAAGTTAATGAAGAAATGTTTTGGAAAAAGGCAGTAGAGATTGTGAAGGTTGTTGAGCCACTGGTTAAGGTGTTGTGGTTGGTGGATGGGGAAAGATTGGCTATGGGCTTTATTTATGAGGCTATGGATCAAGCAAGGGAGCAAATAAAGGCAGTATACAAGGATAGAGTGGCTAAATATGGGCCCATTTGGGCAATCATTGATGAAATATGGAACAATCAACTCCATCGCTCGATACATGCAGCTGGGATTTTTCTGAACCCAAGGTATCATTATAAAGCTTTGGAGGCAGATGCTTTGACTAGGGAGGTTAGAGATGGATTGATTGACTGCATTGACCGCATGATCCCTAAGGAGAGTGATCAGCTGAAGATACACCGACAGATCACTTGTTTTCAGCAGAGCCACAAGTACATTTGGCAAGAACCTAGCAAGGATTGCAAGGGAAGCAGATGATCCAGGTAAACAAACAATTTCAATTTTCAAATTCTTATTTTGTTAAATTGTTTATAATTTGAAAGTTGGATATAATTTGTTGAGCTAACTCATTACACTTATGTTTTTTGCAACACAATGGTGGGAGGCATTTGGTAGCCATTGTCCTCAATTATATAAGTATGTAATCCGTATTTTGAGTCAAACTTGCAGTGCTACTGGGTGTGAGCGCAATTAGTCTGTCTTTGAGAGGATTCACATGAAGAAAAGAAATCGTATGGAACAAAAATCGTTAAATGATCTAGTCTAGGTCCAATACAACCTCTGACTAAGACACAACCAATTGTTGAACAAAAGACTTGATACAGATCCCATTGTGTTGGAAGATATTGATCCAGCATCAGATTGGGTAGTGGAGTGTCATCCAGCAAAGTTTGATTCTGACGAGGATTTTGGTATTGATTTGGATTTACATACATAGGCATTAGCTGAAGTTGTTGCTGAACATAATGTTCAATTGAATGCAGATCCACTTGTACCAAGCACAGCCCCAAGTCCTCCAGTTACAAGCACTTCCTCTACTCAGCCACGATGGAAACACATATCTCGTCTATCTCAGTGTGCAGTTGTTCCGCCTGCTAGTGCTACTACTTCTACAATTGCAATTGGAGATGGTGATGAGGAGGAGGAGCCATGGGTTTGCCTATTTGACTCTGATTCAAAGTCTGAGCCAGATGATGTTGGCTTCTCTAGCAATAGCCAGTAGTATTGGTGACTAGTGATGTTTTACAGTTTACTTTTGTTGTAAAGGCCATATAGAGCCTCCTTGGTTATGTGTTTTTATTTTGATCTCTATATCATGTATGTATTGGATAGTGCATAGGGTGCCATTTTGATATAATGGATATATTCATGAGCCTACTTTGATCATATGTTGTCTTCTCTCTATATTCTAATGCTTTGTGTTTGGAAACATGAATGAAAATCTTTAAAATTATGTTTTTTCATAAAAAAAATAAATATTTAATGTAATTTTTTCAATGTTCAAGTCATTGAAATCAAACCGTTTGAGTCGATACCAAGTCGAAGTCGGAGTCGGAGCCGACCCTCGGCTGATTCCGAACCCGAGTCGGAGTTTTAAAACATTGGGTTAAACTCCAAGCCTTAGGAACACTTGTCCTTGGTTCTCCTGTTGTAACAGTAGGGAAAATTGATATGATAAACATCAATGTTGTCACTGACAATAGAAACTTATGAAGTACATTCTTAA
Source organism: Pinus taeda (assembly GCA_000404065.3). Taxonomy (NCBI): domain Eukaryota; kingdom Viridiplantae; phylum Streptophyta; class Pinopsida; order Pinales; family Pinaceae; genus Pinus; species Pinus taeda. The sequence continues at coordinate 35,954 of APFE031621730.1, forward strand.
GTAACTAGATGGATTTTAAATTCCACTTATGGTGTATAACACCATAAACAACTGAACTTACCAATTACTTAAAAATCATTGCTCATCAACACACTCTATGAGTAGTAGAGCTAAATATATACCTCCAAACTAGGTTGAGCTACATATATAACTCCAAACTAGATAATTGAATCCAGTTGTCATCTAGAATAGGAAAACAAATGTAGATTGCAAAATGACATGGATTTTAAATTCGACACTTCCTAAATCCATGGAAATGGGGAAATCATGCTTGTGCACACACATTTATATATATGTCATGTGTGCACTTGGTACATGTGTGTCTATATAGAAACACCAGAACAAACAAACAAACAAAAAAAAGACAAAATTGAAATTAAAGCAATGGCATTTATTGATTTAGGCAATCAAACTCATGTTTACTTTTTATTATGAGATGTTTATATGCATGAAAATTAGGCATAATTTATTACAAATATCATTGTAATATATTAATAATATAGTAATATTTAACAATGTAGCACCACCCACATAAGAACAGAGAGTACCCGCGGTTCTTGGCGGGTTCTATAGTGAGCTGGGTCACTTGCATAAAACTCGCACTTAAGACCCAGACTTGGCGAGTATTTCATTAAACCCGTCTACCCATATAAGACTCGTGGGTTTGGCATAAGACCCGCATCAGACCCTTATAATACTCGTCAACCCTCAGGAGGCAATTTCTTTTCTTTTTTTCTCTTTTCTTTTTTCTTCTTTTCTTTTTTGGAAATTAGGTGGAGGGAAAGAGAAATTGGAGGCAAGAAAATGAATTATAAGCACCTCTCTCCCTTCCATTTGTCATTTGTTGGAATTTCTAAGTCTAACTGTTAGAAATCCTTCATGTACTTTCTGATTTATTTCTTCCTACTTGTTATGTTAATTAACAAGTTATTTACCATGTAAATATTGACAATAAATACAAGTACAGTCTCAATACATATAGATCATCAACTGAAGGAAAAATAAGCACACAAGTGACACCATTACTTTTGGACTAATGTCCCCGGAAAAAACTAATGCGGGAAAACCGATGCAACTATCTAAGGGTTTTATTATTAAGCAGTTTCATAATACAATTTGGGTGCCAGAAATGGTTCACCCAACAAAGAATGCCCTCGAAATCTCCCACCGTCAACCTCTAGGGTCTGCATCAGCCTCTCTGTCCCAGTGTCTGCCCAGCGTCAGCCTCTCTGGCCCAGCGTCAGCCTCTTTGGGCTCAGCGTCAGCGTCTAGAGCCTTTGTGTCTCCCACGTTGGCCCTCCTCAGGCTCTACGCAGCTCCTGGTTGCCTATGTGTGGCTCTGGCTGCTTCTGCGTGGCCTATAGTTGGCTCTACGTCAACCCTCTCCCGGCTTCTGCGTTGATACTCCCGATACTATCTATGCCTCTCTACTACTGCACTCACTGCCCCTCAGCTGCAATTCTAATCACTCATTCGATTTCCTCAGCAAGCCCTGCCTCAGAAAATCGAATTCTTGATCAACTCGATGTGTTCTCCAAGTGACCCTCAAGCCTCCTCTTATACTTTTCACATTGACAATTCAACAGCCGAGATTATGTCCCTAATAAATGGCTAAGATTAAATCTAGCTTGATCCATGACTTTTGGACCATTCTAACTCAGTTTTATATTAATTCACATTAATATTTTATTTTCCCTAACTTTAGACTTATGGACTCCATTAAAAATATTAATTATTTTAATATCTCCCAAACTGGTTAGACTTTGCCCAAACCATTTCTGGGTCTTGGAAATCTCATGTGCTTTAGCCTCTCCAGCAATTTTCAAGGCTAGAGCACATCCGATGCCACCCCAAATCAACATCAATCACTTATCATTTGAATGTTTGGCTCATTTTTATGAGTGTTGAGTGACTCTATTGCATAGTGAAGAAGCTCTTGGAGGAGGCTAAAGGAGAAATTCATTGCTTCGCTTTTCTCACAACTAAGATATACATAAGTTATGTTGGCCTAACTACAGACAATGACATGCAATCAACAGTATTGAGTAACCACATATTAGATCATCAAGCAAACACAAAGTGCACACCAGAGAATGAACATTTACCTTTCTAATCACTGAAAAATATGTAAATGTTAAACACAATTTCACAAAACACACTGGTCTGTCACAAAACATGTCTTTTGAGCCTAGGCATACATGTAGTTTTTATCTTCGATTTGACTCAATTTCTATTTTGTGAAAATTGGAATGCTAGCTACACAAATTTTTCTGCTTACTCCTAGTGGTCGCATGGAATGTCTAGGCACCGTGACAACAACTCAGATCGCGGGTTGTGACCCTAATCCCCAATCTCTACATTTAATTTGTCTCCCTACAGCAGGCTAAGGGGGGTAAACCCCACAAAAATGGGATGAAGGAGAACTAGTTGGGAACCAACCAGTTCGGGAGACACAGTGAAGCGACCAAGTACCTGAATAAGATTTAGCAAGACTTATAAAAATTTATTAGATTCAAACGATTGATACCAGTGCCTTACGGAGTCAACAATCTTGCTACGAAATTTAGGACCAAGCAATTGATTTGCAACCGCTGCTTGGATGAATGACTATCTTATATGAAATGCAGATCTTAAAGTTAATGTGAGATGCAGGAATCCTAGTTAATTTTAGTTAAATGCTTATCTACGTTTAAACCCTTCAATCCTTTCTATATTGAGTCTGATTTCGTAGTAATTGGCAGAGAGAAGATAAGGTGAAGTACACTAAGGTGTGATTAACGATACCTCTCCTGAAAATCTAACATAGTCGATGCCTCTGACGCTGCAGAGAGTTGTAGCTCTGACGACTGCAAGATCATCTCAAGCAAAGATGGATGGGTACCTATCTCTCTATCGACCAAGCTTATGCTTGGAAGTAAATTTTAGTTATGCAGAAGTAACTTAATATGCAAATGCACAAGATGATTAAAAGATGAGATGAAGTTAGATTCAAGGATGAGAAGCGCTTATGCTACAATCTATGATTGGTTTTAATCACCAAAATGAAATGTTCACTTTACTAGACAAAGATTGAACAATAAACCCCTTAAAATATCACAATTAAACCACAAGTTTACTTCCAAATCTTTTTAATACAATTATAGCTCAAAGAAAACAAAACCTTCTTCACAATTTAATATCAGATGCTTAAAAAATACTCAGCTTAAGAAACAAAATATATGCAATTTATCACAATTCCATGACATAGTACTATAATAATTACTCAAAATATTCGCAAAATATTTAACATGCAATAAGCATCAAATAATTCAAGTAATTAGATCACGTTTAGAGCTAATTTAACGATGAACAATCTCAATAGATGTCAAGCATAAGAAAATGTTCAAAACCCTAGCATGCAAAATATTCTAGCAATTAAATTTCAAAAATTGAAATACCATGAAGAACCATGAAATTCAATACCAATTCCAGAATTAAAATGATTTTTCTTAAATGACCCAAATCAAGAAAATTTTGTTGATTTCCTATAGTCAATCTCCTAGAGATGATTTAAAAATATTTAAATGTGTTTGATTATAAAGAAATTAAAATTTTAATACCACAAATTTTCCCCTTTAAAAATTTAAAGTCCCAAAACCCCTAACACATTGTTTGTTGTTTAAATTGTGCAGAAAAGCCCTGCCTCAGGAGGCACAAACTGGGTCCTACTCTACTTTTGTGACAATTTTCTCAGATCTTCTTCCATGTTAACTTTCAAGTTTCACCAATTGAACGATATTTTTTTTCTTTTTGCAGTTGTTGATCAAAGTCTTCAATTTGAATCTTACACTACTTTATTTTCTCTCGTATTTATGTCTTCTTGTTGAACACCTTCCTCGAGTATCATCTTCACATTTGGTTGCCATCAAAACTACTTTAGGTATTCTATAACAAAATTTTCAGTAGTGAATTATTTTATCTTCTCCATTAAAACCATAGAAATTTTAGTTCTAATTTGTACTCTACCAATTTCTCTCTCATTTATGGTTTTTTTAGTAATTTCAAGGAACTTATATATATGAGATGATGTTATGAATTAATGCATATATTGTGGTTTTTTTAACTTATAAGGATATGAATTATCATCAGTTTCTTTTTTGTGCTTAAAATTTACCATATTTTAAGGCTTTTTTGTATTTTGACGAGTCTTATATGAGTCTTATACGGGTCGTTCTCGAGTCTTATATGAGTAAAAGTCGTGCAACATTGACATTTAATGCATTGTTATTCCACCTGGGCAAGAGGTCAAACTGCGCCCAAGGTAGTATCTAGTGTCAAGTATGGAACTAAGGTTAGATGCTACTAGAAAGCACATGACCCCTCTAGAGGTAACCTCAGCAATGACCATAGAGGAAATTGGCTTTCTTAAAGATACTACCTAGGATGAAACCACCTTTTGGTCCTGGAATAAGACCTAAAACAGCCACTGATTCGTTAAGAGCTTGTCTTCCTCAAGTGTATTGAAACAAGTTAATGGCCCATGACCTGGAAGCATCTCAGAGGAGTGAAAATTTCAATGTTGCAAAAATCGTGATTTTTTCGCAAAGGTGATTATATCGGCAATTTTTTCACTTTGAAAAAATCACGATCTTACGCAAAAAGCAAAAAAAAAATTGTGGGACCAGCGGACAGCGAATCCTTTAAGACTTTTTTGGTTTTTTGTGATTCATTTTGCAAACAAAGGGCAAGAGTGAGAGCTAAAGAGGAGAACTCATCTGCAAGGGAAAGAGAGGAGAAAAGTGAAGGAATTTAGCATCCCAAGGTAAAAAAAAAAAAAAAATATAAATATAAAAATATATATAGAGAGAGAGTTTGGACCAAGTTTCTTCAATAGGGTGTGGTTTTCAGGTATGGACATCAAATGTGGCCCTATTTTTTTTGTTTTTTCGTTTGTTTTTCTTTGTTTTTCCTTGGGTTTCAATCACCCATTTATTTTCCATGATTTTTTCTTGGATTTTAGTGTGTTTTTTTGTCATTTTCATTGCATTTAGTGGAGAGCGCTTTTTTTGGTCAAAAATTCAAAATCTTGATTATTAGTTTTATTTGTTTAAATTCTACTTGTGCCCTAGTTTTTTCCATGATTTCTGCTCGGGTTTGAATGTGTTTTTTGTACCATTATTATTGCATTGAGTTCAAGGTTTTTTTATATGTCAAAAATTCAAAATGTTGTATGTTAAATTTTGATTTCATTTGTTTAACTTGCAATTCTTCTTGTGCCCTAGGTTCAAGCTTCAACCTTATATTAAAACTCCAGAGTTCAACAAAGTTACAAACATGCCAACGAAATTGGACACTATGTGAAAATTTGGTGAACCTGATGGGGGGGTTTGACAGATCAAATTTGACTTGAAATTCCACCTTGCACAAACTCTTAGACATGAAGTAGGCTTTGCACAAAAAATAAATCCATAAATCATCTGTAGAGCCCTCAAATCATTGGAATAAATAGAGACAACCAAACAAACCAAGGCAACTCTGAAGAGTCAAATGGCAGGGAGCGAAGTGGTGGGACTGAGAGGCGACTGTGAGAGTGGTACTAGTTCTTCTTCAACATCAATTTCTACAGTCAACCCCATAGTTGCCTCATCATTTTTTGTTCCTAGAACTAAACCTGGTGCACAACCATCTATCACATCAAATCTTAAGAAAAGGGAGAAGGAAGACGCTGAAAAGCTATTGGGCAAGTGTCTTCTTTGGAGTGATGTTCCTTTCAGCATTGCCAGGATCAATTCATTTTTCCAGCCCGCGATTGATGTTATTGCTATTGTTGGCTCAAGGTACAAAGCCCCTTCCTATGATGACTTTAGAGTGTGTATTCTTCAGAATGACAAAGTCGTTGGAGGAGTTTAGGGGCTCATGGGCACAGATAGGATGCACTATGATGTTAGATGGTTGGATGGATCAAAAGGGTAGAACCCTTATTAACTTCTTGGTTAATTGTCGCAAGAGGAAAATCAAAATGTTTATGAAATTTGTTGATGCATCTACACATATCAAAGATGCACAGTTATTATATGATTTGTTGGACGTGTTCATTCAGGAGGTTTCCACAACATGTTGTCCAAGTCATAACGAACAGTGTTGCAAATTATGTTGTTCCTAGTAGGACGCTTATGGAGAGGCATCCTAACTTATTCTGGACACCTTGTGTTGCACACTGAGGCATCCTAACTTATTCTGGACACCTTGCGTTGCACACTCCATTGACTTAATGTAGGAGGATACACAAAAAAATCCTTTTGTCAAAGATATTGTTGAATCATCAAAAAGCATTACAAAATTTATATATAGTCATTCATTTGTGCTTCATTTGATGAGAACATTCACCAACAACAAGGAGTTGGTGCGCCCAGCCATTACACAGTTTGCCACTAGCAGTAGCTTCATATCTCTTCAATCCCTCTTGAATTCTATTTGGGATGTGAAGAGAATGTTTCTTTCAGAGGAGTGGTGTGCTTTGTTATATAGTCGTAAACCAGAAGGAGAGGCCATATGAAGGCTAGTTTCATACCAGGAAAGCTTTTGGGTAGGAGTGCAAGAGGTGTGTAGCATTACTGAACCTTCGGTAAAGGTTCTTTGATTAGTTGATGGAGAGAAGCCTGCAATGGGCTACTTGTATGAGGCCATGGATAGGGCCAAAAAATCCATCTGTGGCTATTATGAGGATAAGGGATGAAGGGTTTGAGAAAAAACAACTCATATGAGCGGTGGTTGATGAGTGATGGAACAATACACTCCGTCATCTCATTCATGCTGCAAGGATCTACTTGAACCCCGCATTTTCTTACTCCTGTGGTTTTATATTTGATGTTGAGGTCATGGATGGATTCTTCACCTATGTTCAGAGGATGGTCTCATCTCTAGCAAAATGTGCAAAAATCTCCAAAGAAATGGAGATATACAGAATGGCAGGTGGCACATTTAGTTTTGACATGGTTATCCATGATAGGAAAACGAAAATGCCAAGTAAGCTTTAGTTTGTTTCAACTTTCAAATTTCATGATCTCTTCAAAGTTCATACCTTCAACTTTCAAATTTCAAATTTTTTCTTATGAATCTCTTATTTGTTGTAGATGTGTGGTGGATAAGCTATGGTGACAGAGTAACCAATCTCCAAAAGCTTGCCATTCAAGTGTTCATCCAAACATCTAGCACCTCTGGATGCAAGCGCAACTATTGTGTGTTTGAAAAAATACACACCAAGAAGCGCAATAGGCAAACAAAATTCCAAATAATTTTTGAATTCATTAAATAATAAAAAAATATAATTTATTATTTTTATAATCATTAATTTATAATTTACGACCCTTGTATAGGGTGGAGTCCCAATGCCTTAAGGACATGGTCTATGTCCATTACAATCTCAGATTGTGGGTGAGGCAACTTGAGAGGACACCTAATGTGGAGGCCATCTCATTGGATGGGATTGACACCACTTTTGCATGGAGGGTTGAGGCCAAGAGGCCTATCATGGAATCTGTAATGTCCCCAAATTTTGGATTACCTAATGAGGTGGTTAGGACGGTTTTCCAGAGCTTGTGTAAGCTCAATAATAGAAGCAGGATCACTCCATTGGTGGGCCCGAAGGGTTTTAGAGGAGTTTTATGGGTCCGACTAAGATTGCTTACCATAAAACATCATCGGGATCAATTTCGCACGAGTTGCTCTTGGCTTCGTTGCATTCCAACATTTTCCGTAAAACGATGTTATTAATAGGCATATTTTAATTAATTGTGTTTAAGGTGTCGTTTCGGGTCGATAACTTGGAGAAACACTTTAGTGTAATAACTCGTTGAAATCAAAGCGAAAAGATCTACAAGGCAGGATGATAAAAAGGGGCTTTGGGTGGCCAATGTGACCATAGAGGCGAATTAAGCATTTTCAGGCATTAAAAGTGACTTGAATTAGTTTATAAAGTCACTTTATTAAATAAAGAAATCAAAAGTGCTTTTAAATATTTAATTGCAGGAAAAAGGTAAGTGAGTTATAAAAAAATGGGAAATGAGGGGGTCTATCCTCATTCATTAGTGCATTTCAGTTTTGGGGAGAAAGAATTCTTGGGGAGAGTTTGAAGGAGAACCTTAGGGTTTTGGAACCCTAGCCACCATAGTAGACTTCCTGGTTGCGCTGGACATCCCATTCAATGACAATAAGCATGAGGTGTGTCGGCCCTTAGAGATTTTCTCTGCTAAGAAAATCTGGAATGCAATTTGTGACACCCTTAATGTGTTCGATATCAATATCAAAATTGGAGAACAGGGCCTACCATCTTGCGAACTTGGCTTCTCTTGGTTTCTTAATATCCTATGTTAGGATCCTTTTCATGGCAGAGGCATCTGTTCTTAAAAGAAATCTTTTATTTATCATATGGATATTAAATTTATCAATGCAGTTCCAGCCTACTTTGACTTCTTTCTCAATTGTAGAATAATTTTATTCGGCAGGGTTGCAAACTCCTAAAGCAAATTGTATAATTTTCTCATCACCATCCTTGTCTTGTTTAAGAATTCCTCCCCAACCAATCTCACTAGCATTAGATTCAACGATTTTAAACAGATTTTCATCAGATACATATAAAATGGGTAGGACTCAGACTTTTTCTTTTATTTTCTTTACTGCAGCTATATGAACTTTCGTCCATGGACTGGGATTCTTTTTCAAACATTGATTCAAGATTCTTCTGTCTTGGGCGTAGTTTCTATAGAAGTTGCAGACATAATTCATGCAGCCTAGAAATCGCTACAACTAGGTTTTATCTTTGATTTCATCAGGAAATTTGTCAGCAAAAGCAATAGCATGGTGTTGCAAAGTGATCTGTCCATTTTCAATAATATGACCCAAGAACTTAAGTTTTGTTTGGAAGATCTCTACTTTCTTCTTACTTACAACCAATCCATTATTTTTAACAATTTGTTTAAATATGTACAAGAGCTTAAAATGTTCATCGACAGATTTAGAAAATACTAATATATCATCTATATATACAATAATCCAGTCAAAATATAGCTTAAAAACTTGGCCCATCACCTTTTCGAATTTGGAGGGAGCATGCTTCAAGCCAAAAGGCATGACATTCCATTCATAGTGTCCAAACGGTATACTGAAAGTAGTTTTTAACCGATCTTTTTCTTTTATAGATACTTGCCAAAACCCTGATTTCAAATCAAATTTTGAGAATATCTTAGCACCTGTAATTCGGGTAATCAATTTTCCTTTGTGGGATTGAATAGGTATCATCCGCCAAGACATTGTTGAGTGGTTTGTAATTTATTACCAAGCGAGGTACAACTCTGATTTGCTCAGAGTGTTTATTGACATAGAATACATAGCAATTCCAGGGACTGTTGGATTCATGGATCAACTTTTTGTCTAATAAACCCTGGATCTCCTTCTGGCAGAGTTTTCATTAGACTTCATCCATAGGAATTGTTCGGCTTTTACATGGCTTACCAATATACTCTGTTTTGTATGGTAGATCAACAAAATATTGCTTTGTGTGCCAAAAGGCATTGGGATCTTCTGCACAACATTCATCTTCTAGAAATTGTCTGAGTTCTGCAATTCTTTTCATCACACTGGGCTATTTGAGTTGGTCATCAATCTGGAGGCAAGATTTTAAATCCTTCAATTCTACTAATTTCTCTTGGGATTTATGTAACTCTTGCATTGCCGGAATCATAGTGGAGATTTGAGGCGTTGACACAAATGGGAGTGTGATTGTATGTAGGTAACCTTTATTGTTGAGTACAAATATGAAGTATCTTGATCAACCGTCTTCAAGCCTTGCAGAGCCATGTGGTTCAACAGCTACCAAAAATGGATTTCCCAATATGTAGTCAATAGGAATGTGGCCTATTGCAAATTTTACATTTATGCAATATGTATCAAAACATATTATGGCCTTAGGGACTTCATACTAAAAATTAGACCCTTGTGCCCCTAATCCAATAACCTCACATATTGCCTTGGACCAATACTTAGCAAGGACAGATTTTTTATTCAGAACATTGATGTCTGCAGCAGAGTCTAATAAGGACTTTAAATGAAAGGCTTCACCCTGGACTCTAATCTGGAGCATAACATGAAATTGTTGGTGTTGCACAGCCATAATCTTCATATTGCCCAAACCTTTGAAATCTGCAGGATTGGTCTCATAGATTTTTATATTTGGATTTGGTTTAGAAAAGAAATGGATTGTTTCGTCTCTAGGAGTCTTTCCTTTTTCTAATTTTGAGACCTAGGTTCTAAGCTCAGCTATTTCTTTTTTCAGACTTTGAATCTCATGGCTAACTTTTGGGAGAGTAAGTGTTCTTTTCTTATTTGGCTAGTGGCTTCTTTGAAAGGATTTAATGTTTTTCTCAAAAGAAGCATCGACAAAAAGGGCTTTTAGATTAGGATTTTTACTTGAGGAAGTGGTTGTAGATCACTGGTTTTTGAGCATCGTCTACAAAAAAGTTTCCATTAGCTTTTCTTTCATCTCCCCTTCGGGCAACATTGTGATGCCTGCCAAGACTTTGGCTTCTTCATCATCATCGAGATGAGCCATATATATTTTAAGCTTTTCTGATGACTTTAGTAGTGACTGTTCTTGGTCAGAGTTTTCTTCAGTATCAATATATGTTATAATGCAGTGACAATCATCAGAATCGGTACAATTGCAATCAACAAGGAACATGTTATCTTGATTATATAAATCAGAACCAGAATTACTGAAACTAGAGGTTTCAGTAGAATCACAACAGTTGTGTCCTAACATGTGTACTTCTTCCTTAATGTGAAAATTAGGGCAGTGCTCTATTTTGTGCAGTTTGGAGCCATATCTATAGCACTGGAGATGGACCAATGGCTTCCTTTCTTCTTGTTTACCCTTTTCTTGATTGAGCTTTTGTGTTTTTTCTTGGGATCCTTTTCCTTTCTTCAATTTGGATTCTTCTCCAACAGTACATTTGTTTGAAGTATGGCCTTGTTGGCCACAAAGCCAACAAGTAAGCTTGTTCCATACTTCTTGCTTATGTGTCTTAAGATGAATATCTTGAGGACTGTAATAATGTGTTCGGGAACTCTTTTGTAATATCCTTTCGCTGTGTTTTTTCTATTATTGCGGATCTGACCTGAATATCGTCTACGCTGATGACTGATCTTTTGTTTAGAATTTTTCTTTATGGCCTTCTTAGTCCTTTTTCTATGTACAATAGGATCATCTAAAGTTAAGCCATATTTGTTGCAAATGGATTTGTTGTCAAGAAGTTTAGACGGTTTTTGGATAGACTTATTCATTTTTAAATTTGTACAAAGGCCAACTAAGGCCTTGGTTATAATGCAATAGATCTCACCCCATGTATAGGATTCATATGACTGCTAGAAGACTTCTTGAATTCTTAAACAGACAACAAATTTTGAAGGCAGAGAAGCAAGGTATACCTGTTTCCATAAGAGTCTCTTACTGTCCTTGACGTCATAAATCCGCTGCACCTAATCTCTATGGAAATCTTCATAATGAGACATCATTTTGCACTTTAGATTCATAAGAATCTGGGAATGTTTGTCTGATATTTCAACTTCAGAGCCACACCAATGTTCAAGAATCATTGATGTAAGAGCACCGATCATGTTGCTTTGAGCACTTCTATCTTCATGAAATACAGTATCTCCTACCTCATCTTTCACAAATTCTTCAGCCATTTTTTCTAAAGTTGTGGGAGAAGACTCCACTTCCCACCACCACTGAAGAGTGCCAGTAAAACATTGGATTAATGTTTTACAGGTTTCTATTTCAGTGTTTCCCTTCATTCACATTAGTTTGTATTCAGTAAACATCTGGTCAATCATCTGCCTGATTTGGCCAGAACTGAGATTGTCAACATTCCATTCCCTGTGATAGTCGGGTTGGAATGTCTGGAATTCAAGCATGCATCCTTTGCCACTAAAATCAGGGGCGGGATATCTGGTAAATTGGCTTGGCAGATGTTCATAAACTGGTAAAGGATGAGATCCAGGGGATGCTTCAGGTTTGTCAAGAGTTTCTTTGAGAAATAAGCAAGGAAATCAATCAACAGATTTTGTCTGTACAGAGATAGGATGTCGAAAAATTATAGATGAGGGAATATCTTTGTCTTTGGAAGAAATGGATAATCTTTCAAATTTGGAAATCAACTCTTTAATTTTTTCGTGAGTCTAATGTAGGCCTAGACTGACTCCTTTTTCAATATCATCATACTAACCTTTGAGTTGATCAGACAAAAATGTTGTGGTTCTAGTGCTTTCTCGGACAAAACCTTGAAGAGTGGAAACAGAGAATTGAAATTCATTCAAATTTTTATTTACAGTATTCACAGAGACTTGCAAAGACTCAATTTGCTCTTTTTGTGCAAATTGAGTTGAGGAATATACATAGAGACCTTTGAGAGCAGTATTTGTCCAATTTAACTGCTCACTGACTTTTGGATTCTGCCATCTATGCCTGAGACAGAGTCATCTTTTAGAACTAAAGGGGTGGCTTTCGTAATATTTTCCTTTTCTCCCAACATAATGCTTTTATATGGTGGAAAGACTCATGGGGATTCGATCTTTGAACCATCTGAGGTTGTCCATTGGTGCTTTGTAGAGCTTTCTCCATAAAGCATTTGTATTTCTGTATTGGTCTGGTGTTTCTTCCATTCATAGAAAGAAATCCAAGAATTTGTATGATTCATGTATTATTTCCATGCCAATGAAAGATTCTCTTTTTCTTCTATGGATGTTGTTAAATTAAATTCATTGGAATCTGGATGTGAAAATAGATCCCAATTGAGCATGTTTTTCATCCAGGTTGCAACAACCTTGTGTTTTGGACATCCTTCTATGAGAGAAAAGAGTTTGTACATTTCAAGTTTGGATGGCTTTTTACAGTGATCTGGGAGGAAATTTTTAAATCGACAAGAAGGGATAAGTGAGCCCATCTGCTCAAGATAACCAAGTCCATACTTTGGCATACCAGCAGGTCGCATTTTACTAAACATCTCAGTGAGCCAAGGATCTTCATTTTCTAAGGACGGGAAGTCATGGATAACAAGGACTTCATCATGAGGGAATGAGATGTCGTTGCATTTAGGGTTTGGAAAAGAGTTGTTTAACAGAGCAGAAGGAGCTTCTCCAGTTCTTGGATTATGATTTTTATGGATGGTCAAATGTACAAGGCTTTGTAGGTTGACTAGAAAATGGTAAGCTGGGCATTTAACTTCTAGTTCAGAAAAATTTAAAACTTGAGCGAGTTCAAATAATTCAACATGGAGACAGTTTGTACATATAGAAGTTGATGTGGTAGATGCTTCAGCGGGCATGGGTTTAGATCTTTTGTAATTTGTTACTACTTGTTCTATCTGTCTTCTGGGAATAGTAGATCTGTGGGGAAAAGACAGGACTACAAAGGCAGAATCTTCTCTGATTTGTGCAGAAGTTATGTTCCGTATTTTAGGTGTTCACCCAATTCTCAGGAAAACTTAGCTCTTCCCATTTTATTGTTTGGTGTTCAATCTTCTGATTATGAGCATCTGTGAGATCAACCACACTTGATTTTGACTCTTGGCTGGGAAAATGCAAGACTGCATGATAGAGGGTGTTAGTATGGCAGAAACAGCCTCTAGTGTGGATGGAAATATTTCTTCTTTTTCTCCACATATCAAAGCCAAAAGTCTTTATTTGCAACTGAAGTATGTCTTTGATGTGTTCATCATACACATAGACAGAGAAATTAGGATAGCAATCAAACCAGACAGGTCGGTTTGACAGGGGTGCAACAATCCCTCCAAGAATAGAATCAATATATTTGTTACGAGTCAGGTCTCTGATAGTAGCTAAGACAAAACTGTTCAACCCTCTATGGGTTAAAGCAGAAATTCCCACCCGGATGCAACCAAGATGCACATAGGAAGTATTATGCTTTCTTACTTCTTTTTGTAATTCTTTGGGATCTAAAAGAGGAACAGTCTGAATAGTTTCAGCATTCTCTTGGACCTGACTGACACATTCTTTTACAGAAACACGAGTAACAGCTTTGAGGTGAAAGTTGAAACATAGAAAGGTCAGCATACACATCTGATGGACTAATTGACATGAGTTTCCAGTCTGAGGCAAGCTGCTTTTCGACTATTTCTATCTCAGCAGAATTTATTATAGAAGATGAAGCTTTATCAAAAAGATTTGCAATATCTATATTACTGAAACTTTGTTCTTGGTCTCGAACTTCTCAAAAAGAAATAGATCTTCTTCTAGCATCCAATTTAGATAAAGAAGAGTTTATAATATTACCCGGTGAACCAAAGGTTACTGGCTCTGATACCGATTTGACTGTGCTGGTCGCAGAGGCTTCCTCCGACGAAGAATGAAGCTTGCTGAGTTACTTCACTAATGACTTTGCTATAGGAACTCTTATACAAACCCATACACGGACCTTCAGACATGTCCAATGCAAAACACGCTCTTTTAACAGCCTCCTGCCTATACGAGCAAACTGCACTCTAGAACTCTAAGTGAACCTCCAATGGATCTCAATTGAACTTTGCAATAGTCATAAGATTTATAACTCAAAAATTACGCAGGTACTAGAAATGCATTGATCAACAACAAACTTCTTCGTTATTGAATTCAGAATAGTTGGTGATACATATACGTAAAGTCTTCGATCTTTCCAAAGATGTACCGCTAAGGAATTTATCCGATATTCTAACTCAAAATAGAGTATAGTAATGGAAGGCTACCTGGCCTTTTGCAAACTCTGTCCGAGAATCAAAGATCTTCAACACAAAGATAAGAGAAATCATCTTGTCAAAAAATAGAAATGATATTTGATGTTGAACCCATAAAAAAATCTGTTGAAAGAGCATAAAACTTCTCAAGGAAAAATGGTTCCACTCTTCTAGCTGTGTTGTATGTCAAATTGGTAATTTGTGCCAACGGTAACATCTTCCAACCTTGTTCCAACATCTACTTCTAAGTTCTTACCCTACATTATAGTCAGGAAGTCTTAAAATAGAAGCTTCTATACCTTTCTTTTTTGTAAGTTGAAAGATTCATAGTGGAGGGATCATATGTATTCTATACATTTTCTAAGCATATCATCTAGTGGTCATATAATTTGTGGTTAATATCTTATAAATTCCCCGTAGTACCTATAACAGCGCAAATTGTATCTTAAAATAATGAAAGCTTCAACCCAGCCTGTAAAATCCAAGTGGAACCTTGATAGGTCACCCACTATAACCTCAGTGACCTACCTTGCCTCTTTAGGGTGGATCTCCTCCAGCTTCGAGGAGGGCTCCCCTAAAACTCAGTGGAGCATAAACAATAAGGAGCAAGGTGAGATCACCAATGATCCCAATAAATGAACTGATTTTTTGAAAGAAAAAGAAAATAGTGGCAATGGAGGGATGTGAAGACCAGTGCCAATTTTCAAGGGCGATGGAATCAAGGGAATGCTAGGGCGAGAGGATATGAAGAAGAAAAACCCTCCTTAGGTCAGTTTCCCGAAATAATGAATCCAAGAGGAGAAACAAGTATCTAGATATGGGAGGTTTCTCAACCCATAAGGATAGATTGCTACATCGAGAACCCATTAGAGAGGATTTCTCAATGGGATTGCCCCCATTGCAAGGACTAACTTTGGCGTGAAATAAGCCAAGCACTGACTAAAGGAACACCCTCGAGGGTCTACCAATCAAAGAGGCCCTACAACTACTTCACATCAACAAATGGGACATGAAAACCTATGTCTTTGACACCCCCTTCCACATGACCATTGTCTGAAAATGGATTGATCGCATTCAGCCTTGTGATGATCTTGAATCAGCCACAAATTTAATCCTTTAAAATACAAACCAATGGCACCAAGAAAAAATTACGTTAAGTCCCTTAGGAGACAAATACTTTAGCTATCCAACCATGAGTTACATATGAGGAAGTCCCTCCTTTATATAAAGGAGGTAGACTTCTTTTACATTAAACTAATATTATTTTTATGAATGAACCTTAAACCTAATCGAAAGAACTAAGTCTAATATAGCTAAAAAATAATAATTATAAAATTAATGGGCAAAGATATATATACAATGATGACAATAAATATCCCCAATTAAAAAAGGTGGACCATCCCTCTATGCTTTAATAATACTTTTTCAAAATACTTCATTCCTTTGGAATTATGCACCAAGCACCCCCTTAAAAACGTCCCTTTGATGAAATCATATGCTTTGCAACGGCTGGCTAGATGAAATAGCAGTCTGTGGCAGGAGTCAAGGTATCCACTTTCTGTTGGAGCCTCATAAGGAGTGGCCTTCTGCATAGAGCAAGGAATCCCCTTTATGTTGAAGTCTGAGGAGTAAGATAGGCAACTGACCGAATATCTGACATAACTTTCTTTGCAAGTCGTTTCAGAAAATAGAGACCAGTTGCTTGGATTCTTCAATTTTCATAGTGACAAGGAAAGGGAAAAGGTTCAAGTGTCTGCAAGGAGTGTGGGTCAGTGGGAGCTACGAGGAGGGTGGGTCTGTGGGAGTTGCGAGAAGTGTGAGCGGAGAGCGGTGGCAAGGGGAGTGCCTGCGAGAGGAGTGCGAGTTTGTGGGAGCTACAAGTGTGGTGTGGGTTTGTGTGGGAGCGGCGAGGAGTGCGGGTCTACGGGAGCTGCAAGTATGAGGTGAGGGTAGTGTCTACGAGGAGTGTGTGGGTATGTAGGAGCTGCGAGGAGTTCCTTGAGTAGATAGTGGCGGCAAGGGGAGTTTCTGTGAGGGAGTTGCAAAGGTTCGACGAGGCAACAGCTAGGGGGTGTTCTACCAAGGAGTGTTTTGAGGGGTCTGTACCCACAGTTTCGTCTTCATCGGAAGGGAAATGTTGGACACACAATTCCCTCATTTTTTTTATTACTTTCACATAAAACCAGACCCATTAAATTTTGTTAACCAGAAAAGTTTAAAGGTGAAAGTATTTTAATATGGAGATAGGGGAGTCCAGTGAGGAAAAAGCACTGGTTTTGGTGGAAAATAAACATCTAGGAATCTTTATATCAAACAATTCGGAAACAATAAACGGATTTCAAATGCAAATACCAAGTTTAATTTTAAGCGGGGTGTCAGAGGAGGGTTGGTGCACACCCTGGAACCACACTTTCCATATTTTAGGAGATAGGGAACCCTACCCCAACACTCTTACTAAGAATGTAAGTGGGACTTGGAGCCCCCTTTTGATTGGAGTGCATCAAGATAATGCATACGACAAAAAGGAAAAGTTGGTTTTTGTGAATGAGAAGCAGTACAAGGGGATTTTAAGGCATAGACAAGCGAAAAAGAAAAAGATGAGAATCACAAACAATAAAATTCACTTGGATCCTACCAAAATCAACTAGAAGTAATGTAAATGTTACTACCAAGTCACAGTCATCAGTAGAGGAACAAGCAGGGCGGAGGGTGGTCAACAATAAAAACAAGGCGAGCTCATTGACAAATGAAGGGCCTAGTTCAATGCAGAGTGAAAGCAAAGTTACACCAACAAATAGAGAAGAAAAAAACATGGACACATACAGCCCCACCACCACTCCATCGTTATGGTCATTTGAGCTCTATGTTCACGAACTCATGAGCATTAAAAAAAGAATTGAATTCATTGAGCTAAAAGGGAAATTCAATGATTTTAAGTTAAAAGAAATTTTGGAGGCCAATCAGAAACTTGAAAATGAAAACAAGACCCTCAAAAAGCAGATAATAAACTTACAAAGCAATATAGAAAAAGGGCAACAAGATTTGGTCACATTGAAACAGGAATTAGAGCAAGTGAAAGGGGTAGAGGAAAAAGACACAGGGACAAGGACAACTAATAAAGAAATTATGATGGAAGAGCTTCAGTCAACACTTGCAAATAGGGAAATGAAAGAAAACAAAATAAGCCAACAAATAGAAGAGGCTAAACCCTGGGCTCAAATAGTAAATGAACCATTGGTGGAGCAAAAAAAACCATAGAGAGACGAATTAAAAGACAAATAAGAGAAGAAAAATATAGACAAGATAAGGCCACAAATTTCATCATCAAAGGTTTGCAAGATTATGGAGAAAAAGAAAAAACAGATATTTTAACAAGATATTTTCTCAGGGACGTATTGAAATGGACAAGTTATATCCAACAAGCAAATAGGATAGGTAGGAAATCAGAAAACGAAAGGAATAGACATGTGAGAGTCACTTTAAGAAGCACAGAAGACAAAAAAAATATCCTAAAAAATAAGGGGCTACTTAGAGGCACTCGCATTTATCTTCAGGAGGACTTGACATGGGACCAACAAGAATACCTAAGGAAGGAGTGGGAGAAGGTGAAAGCAGCGAGAGAAGCAGAAAAGTGGACGTGGCAAAAAAATGGGAAAGCTCAAATCAGCAAGCGCTTAACAAATCACAAATAGGGATTCAGGGCCCCCCGGGAGTATTTAAGCATGGTAAGTTGGAATTGTAGAGGTTTCCCATGGAGGAGAGGACCGGGATTTGGGTACATAGTGGAAGGGAAAGACATCATTATCCTTTTAATGAACCCATGAACATGAGGGCTACATGGTGCCAGAATATCAAGGTTTCAATAAGGTTTCAGTGTAGAATGAAGAAACAGGAGCAGGTAAAGGGCACAGAGGGATCACAGTGCTAATAAGAGAATCGTGGGGCAGAATAGTAAAAGTGGAAAAAGAAGATCCAAATAAGCAATTTATATGGTTGAGTATAACTAACAACAAAGTCACATTCAGGCTGGCAGCATGTTACTTTGGCCCAAAAAACTCAAAGTTTTACAAGAAGACAAATTTAGATAATGAAGATCCTTTTGGTGCTTTGAAAAGAGATATCTCTGCCTTCAGGATGTTAGGAGATATAGTGTTAATTGGGGACTTTAATGCTAGGACAGCAAACAATCAGTCTATTCAATTGGGAAGTGATGAGAATATGAACAACAATCTTCTTTGGTTAGAGGAGATTGAGGATCACATGTGGAAAAGGACCTCTCGAGATGGGAATGGGAGTGTGTCCCACTTTGGCATTGAATTGTTAGGCCTATGCAGCCTCTACGACATGGTTATTTGCAACGGCATGAAATCTTGGCCAAGGTCTGGTGGTATCACATGTAAAACTTACAACAGTCAAAGTGTGGTGGACTATGTGATATGCTCTCAAAGCTTGATTTGCAATTTGTCGGATTTCAAGATTGAGGCTTGTCATATTGAGATGAATTCAGACCATATGCCCCTCTTTATTAAGTTGGGCATGCACACAAGTGAGCTACAGGATGTGCAGACCCAACAATCTCAAAAGAAAGTGCATGCAAGTGGAAGAATCCTCATGAACAAGGAAAATCAAGAGCTACTTATTGCAGCGCTGGAATGACACTTTCAGGCGTCAAAAAACAACGCAGATGTCATTAAAGAAGATAGTACAGGAACAGAGTGCTTTTACAGCAGTATGTTGATCCCTCTAATCCGCAAGGCCTTAGAGGTGTGCAAAAGATCTCGACCTAAGAGAAGGTCTCAAACACTTTTCCAACTAATTCTTGGTATGATGAAGAAAGCAAGGCTGCAAAAAGGTCTCTTAAGAAGGAGACAAATAGTGAAACCGTGAAGAAATATAGAAATCTGATTAAAACCAAAAAAGAGAGTTACGTGGCTGCGAAAAGGAATGAATTAATTACTTTGGGAAAGCACAACCCCAAAGGTTTTTCGCTGGAGATGCAACAAAAGACAAAGAAAACAAACAATAATATATCAGTTGCACAGTGGTTAGATTATGTGAAGCTCCTCTATGAGAGAGATCAAGAGAAAAGTAACCCCCGCATAATCAACTCCACAACCGAGTTATTTTCAGTGGAGGAGGTCAAGCGGGGTATAAAAAATTTAGCAAGTGGTAAGGCTCAAGACATCGATGCTTTGCAGGCAGAATATTTGAAGTGGGGTGTTGAGACCTTGGCTCCAATCATTAAAATAATATTCAACAAGTTCACGCAAGGCAATTTTCTAGTGGAATGGACCACGAGCGTAGTTATCCCTCTTTACAAAAGTGGAGCATAGAATCAACAACTAGGAAGAAAAAGAGGGTAAAAGAGCTAAAGGGCAAGCTGGTTCTAGGCCAAGGCACTCTACCATTGATCATTGCATCACTCTTAGGCACTTCATCGAAAAAGTTTGGGACGTCCATAGCGAGGAGGCCTTTTGCTGCTTCGTCGACTTCAAGAATGCTTTTGACAATGTCCCTAGAGATAAACTCTGGAGAAGAATGGAAGTGCTCGGAATTCCAAGGGAGAATAGAGCAGTTGTGCATAAAATTTAAGAGAAAGTTAGCGCTAAAATCAAAACTAAGGAAGGCTTTTCCGAATGTTTTGGTAGTGACATAGGGGTTAAGCAAGGGTGCCCTCTTTCCCCCACACTCTTCGGTCTATATATTGATACGCTGGAAGAATGGATGAATGTTAAAATTGGCAACTAGGCCCAAACTCCATGTGGGTCACCTTATTCATGGTTGATAATATTTTTCCTAGATTCCTCTTGTCGAGAGGTGTAGGATTGATCTAAAGATCATCCGATTCCAATAAGTATTTATGGAGATATGAATTTATTTTGATTATTGACAAATTATCAAAGTCGGCCAGCAACTTATGTAGGCTAAAACGCCCAACAAACACATCTATTCACCTTCAACATTTGGATATAAATACAGGATGACTCCTCCTCATTTGGTCACTCACTTCTCATCATATCTCTCTCTCTCCTACGCAGAAAAAAGAGTCTCTTCTGTCTCCTGCGCAAAAAGGCTCTCTCTCTCACTCGAGCTGAAACAATTCATTCGAAGTCTTGGGCTAATGCGCGGCGAAGTCTTGAACTGGTGCACGGCGAAGTCTTGGACTGATGTGCAGCAAAGTCTTGGACTGGTGCAAGACGAAGTCTTGGACTGGTGCACGACGAAGTCTTGCACTGATGCGTGGCAAAGTCTTGGACTGATGCGCGGCAAATTCCTGGACTAGTGCACGACGAAGTCTTGGACCGATGCGCGGCAAAGTCTTGGATTGGTGCACGACGAAGTCTTGGACTGGTGCCCGACGAAGTCTTGGACTGGTGCACGGCGAAGTCTTGGACTGGTGCACGGCGAAGTCTTGGACTGGTGCACGGCAAAGTTTGGACAGGTGCACGGTGAACGACTCATCGGCGGAGACTTGACGAGTTCGATCTAGGGTTTGCTGCCCTAGTTTAGGGCTGATCTAGGGTTTGATGCTGTTGATATAAATCAGATCTTTGTACTATTTCTCTCTGCTGAATTATTGACAATAAAAGAAGATTTGATCAAAGGGTTTCCCCATATTGGGGTTTGTCCCTGGCTCGCCGCCACATCTTCTGTCTCTTTTCTTGGCTTGTTTTTTGTTGATCGTTTAAATGTTCTATTTGCACTTTACTTAATGTACATGTGATTGCTAATCTGTGGATAATAATAAGAAAGATAAGTAAATTGTTCTAAGCATAGAACATACCATAACTTAACATGGTATCAGAGTTGAGGTGAAGATAAAGCCCAAGCAAGAGCAAGAGAAATCATCGAAGAGAAGGTTGGCAAGGCTATCTGAAAGAAATCATGGGGTCCTCAACGCACTTCCCTATTGAAGACAAACTCCGTGAGAAGTTTGACTATCACGGATGGAAGATGTCTCTCGACCTAACATTAGAAGAACAGGAAGTGTTGGACCATGTGAGAGGCAGAATTGTTGAGCCTCCATCAAATGCATTTGCTACTGCTAGGAACAAATGGACCAAGGGAAAAGTCAAAGCAAAGAAGATCATCTGGGATTCTATCAACAAACGCTTGGTGGCCTATGTTTCTGAGCTGAACACCTCCAAGGAAATCAAGGAAGAGGACAACCATTCAAGAAGGCAATAAATTTCAGGTATGAATCTAACACTGTTGACAATAAGCAAGATGAATATTATCTACCAACTGCTCTATTTGCTACTGCTCCCCCGGACTCGCTGGGAAATTGGCTTATTGATAGTGATGCCTCAAGGCACTTCACTAGTTACAAAAAAGCTCTCTATAATGTGGTAGAGAAAGGAACCAACCTGGAAATTGTTCTTGGAGACAATTCAAAATATCTCGTGAAAGGCATAGGAAATGTCACTCTTCAACTAAATCAGGGTAATACCATCCACTTACAAGATGGATTATATGTACCTGATCTCAAAAAGAACCTGGTGTCCATTTCGGCAATGGAAGACAAAGGCTACAAGGTGTCTTTTAGCGATGGCAAGGTACGTGTATGGAAAAAGAACTTTAAAGATGCTTTTACTCTTGGGTTTCGAGTTGATTCATTATATTAGGTCGGAGGAAGTCTGTTGGGTGTCATGACTTGTGACACATCTCTTCAGTCCGAATTATGGCATCGTAGGTTTGCTCACCTTCAATATAAAGCTCTACCTAATGTAAGAAAAATGGTAACTAGGATACCCGAGTTCAGATTAGAGCAAGAAGGTGTATGTCCAAGATGTGCCAAAGGGAAGCTCAAAAGGGGACCATTCCCCTCAAGCCAAAGCAAGACCTCCGATATATTACAGTTGGTTCACTCAGACATATTCGATATGATGCCTGTGAACTCTTTGGGAGGATATTTATATTACCTCACTTTTACAGATGATTATTCTCGTAAGACTTGGATATATTTCTTGAAAAGGAAGGATGAAGTGTTCTCCTGGTTTCAACACTTCAAAGCCCTGATTGAGAATCAAACCAAAAAGAAGATCAAGATCCTAAGGACTAATAATGGGACAGAATATAAATCCAATGAGTTTCATGACTTTTGCAAAGAGGCTGGCATTAAGAGGGAGACCATACACCCTATACTCCTGAGCAGAATGGTGTGGCAGAAAGGAAGAACCGCACAATTGTGGAAGTTGTCCGTGCTATGCTCCATGATCAAAGACTTCTGAAGTTTCTATGGGCCGAAGCTGCAAACACCGCTATATATGTACAAAACCGATGCCCTCATCAAGCATTGGGTTCCAAAACTCCTGAAGAAATGTTCACCGGTAAGAAACCTGACGTATCTCATTTTATAATTTTTGGAAGCCCGGTATATTTTCATGTGCCGAAAGAGAAAAGAAATAAATTGGGTGCATCTGGAAAGAAAGGAATCTTTGTGGGTTACAGTGAAAATACTAAGGGCTATAGAATCTATGTAGCTGGTCAAAGGGAAGTCGAGATTAGTCATGAGGCCACCTTTGACAAAGATATGGTCCTTAGCCAGGTGGACAATCTTCCTACTTTGACGAACACTCAAGAAGCTGACACCAAGGAACCGAAAGAAAAAGAAGAGGAGACACTGCCCGATGTGGAAGAACCCCTGGATCCTATTGATCCTCCTCCGCCTATGTCCTCCTCTTCAAGGAAGAGGCCTTCATGGCTTAGGGGGACACTTGATGTTGCTGAAGGACACAGAGCACCCAGAGGAACCTTCCGTGAAAGTAAGAAACCAAACAGATATCAGGGATACCTGACCATCATGAGCACGATCATCCAAAATGGGCCTTCATCATTCACAGATGTCGTCAAGAATCAAGTATGGAAGGATGCTATGACCGAGGAATATGCGTCTATTATGAAGAATGATGTCTAGGATGTAATCCCCAAACCCCAGGACAAGGCAGTTGTCACTTCAAAATGGCTTTACAAGATAAAGCATGTAGTTGATGGAAGTGCGGAAAAGTATAAGGCTCATTTTGTCACTTGTGGCTTCTCCCAAAAGGAAGGCATAGACTATGACGAGATATTTGCACCTGTTGCCCGATATACCACCATTCGCTCAATCATAGCCCTTGCTGCTTCGCAAGGATGGAACCTACCTCAGATGGATGTCAAGGCTGCATTCTTACATGGTTCGATCAAAGAAGAGGTCTATGTGGAGCAACCCGAAGGATTTGAGATTCATGATCGAGAATCTCATGTGTGCAGGTTGAAGAAGGCCTTCTATGGGCTAAAGCAAGCACCCCGAGCATGGTATGAGAGGATCGATAGCTACTTGATGAAGTTGGGATTCACTAGGAGTGAAGCCAACCCCAACCGTTACTTTAAGGTTATAGATGACAAGCCTCTCATACTGGTGCTATATGTTGACGACCTCTTTCTAACAGGTGCAGACCCTCTCATTCACGAATGTAAGAGGGAGCTGGATTCTAAGTTTGAGATGAAAGACCTAGGACTTATGCATCATTTCCTAACCAAGGGAGATTTTCCTATCTCAAGGAAAATATGTGGTGAAGATATTGGAGAGATTCGGCATGGTGGACTGCAAGCCTGTAACCACCCCGATGGAGCTTGACTTCAAGAAGTTAAGTGGTAGTGTTGCTGGACCTGTTTTACGAAATACCACCGAATATCGTCAACTCGTCGGAGCATTGATGTTCCTAGTGAACTCTTGTCCAGATATATGCTTTGCAATCAACACGTGGTTGAACCTCACCACATACACTGGATTGGTGCCAAGAATTTGCTGAGATTTTTTCATGGCACAATTACTTATGGGTTAAGATACACTGCCGGAAATGTAAGACTACTTGGATATATTGATGCTAATTAGGCAGACAATGTAGTGGACCATAATAGCACTTTCGGGTGTTGTTTCTCCTTGGGATCTGCTTCGATATCCTGGATGAGCAGGAAGCAGAACTCTATGGCTTTGAGCACCGCCGAGGCAAAGTACATTGCTGCTAGCACGACCTCCTGTGAGGCAGTCTGGTTACGAAAGCTCTTCAGTGAGCTGTTTGGATTTACATTGGATACCACCGTGATCCTATGTGACAACCAGAGCGGGATTCGTTTATCAGAGAATCCTATATTCCATGATCGCTCCAAGCATATCGATATCAGGTACCACTATATTCGTGACATGGTGCAGCGGGGAGCTATAAAGCTCCAACATATCGATACAGATGAACAGGTCGCCGACATTTTGACAAAGCCCCTAGGAAATGTCAAATTTCTGACTTTCCGAGAATGACTTCGAGTCGTTCAGAGACCCTCTTTTGAGGGTCTAATATGATGTACTGAGCTCTGGGAGCTCCAGGGGGGCGCGGGGTACTTCTTGGAGCAACATATGACCACAGGGTAACTCACCATCCCCTGTTGATGCCCTTTGTACAGGGTAAAAGGTTCAACCTTCCCCTGACACCCCGTGGCGACTATGGAACAGGATGATTAGTTCTCATGTGGGCCAAGATGATTCGTTCTCCATGGCAATTGTGGAACAAGATGATTCGTTCTCCTATAGGCCATGATAATTAGTTCTCTGTGGCATCCGCTGGACAAGAAGATTCGTTCCCCTGTGGACATGATGATTAGTTCTCCTGTCGAGGCATCCCACCCATGCAGTCTGGGACTCATGGGAAGTACCTCTCATCTAATCAATGAGCAGTGAAATGAGGATAGGGACCATAGTAGTTCTATCGATGGACACATCATTGTATATACCGTACTCCCTATTCTAGGATGACCTCTATTGATCTAGGATCAATGGTACTGGTCTGGGACCAACACCCTTTGAAACTGACTTCAGGTCAGTAGAGGACTGGTCTGGGACCAGTGAAAGTGGTACACACTCCAGACTGACTTCGAGCCAGTGGAGGATGGTATGAGACATCCTCAATCACTTCTTCTTCTTCATAGTTTGAGCAGAGCAGAACAGAACAAAGCAGAGCAGGGGTCAAGTTGTACAAGGCAGTGCATTTGATGGATGAATAGTAGCGACGGTCAGACGAATTGCAAATGGAGTTCTCCCTAGTTGAGAGGGAGTGTTAAAATTGGAAACTAGGGCCAAACTCCATGTGGGTCACCTTATTCATGGCTGATAATATTTTTCCTAGATTCCTCTTGTCAAGAGGTGTAAGATTGATCTAAAGATCATCCGACTCCGATAAGTATTTATGGAGATATGAATTTATTTTGATTATTGACAAATTATCAAAGTCGGCCAGCAACTTATGTAGGCTCAGACACCCAACAAACAGATCTATTCACCTTCAACATTTGGATATAAATACAGGATGACTCTTCCTCATTTGGTCAATCACTTCTCATCATATCTCTCTCTCTCCTGCACAGAAAAAAGAGTCTCTTCTCTCTCCTGCGCAGAAAGGCTCTCTCTCTCACCCGAGCCGAAACAGGTCATTCGAAGTCTTGGACTGATGCGCGGCAAAGTCTTGAACTAGTGCACGGCGAAGTCTTGGACTGATGTGCGGCGAATTCTTGGACTAGTGCACGACGAAGTCTTCAACTGATGCGCGGCGAAGTCTTGGACTGGTGCACAACGAAGTCTTGGACTGGTGCACGACGAAGTCTTGGACTGGTGCGTGGCGAAGTCTTGGACTAGTGCGTGGTGAAGTCTTGGACTGGTGCACGGCGAAGTCTTGGACTGGTGCATGGTGAACGACTCACCGGTGGAGACTTGAGGAGTTCGATCCAGGGTTTGTTGCCCTAGTTTAGGGCTGATCTAGGGTTTGTTGTTGCTAATATAAATCAGATCTTTGTATTATTTCTCTATGCTAAATTATTGAAGATAAAAGAAGATTTGATCAAAGGGTTTCCCCATATTGGGGTTTGTCCCTGGCTAGCCACCACATCTTGTGTCTCTTGTCTTGGCTTGTTTTTTGTTGATCGTTTAAATGTTCTATCTGCACTTTACTTAATGTACATGTGATTGCTAATCTGTGGATAATAATAAGAAAGACAAGTAAACTACTCTAAGCATAGAACATACCATAACTTAATAGTGAACAACACTGGTGGAGAGGGTGTTCAAGTAGCGAGATATGTGGTGAAATTGTTTCTATATGCAAACGATCTTATTCTAATTGCAAAATCAGCTAAGGGTTTGAGAGAGCATTTGAAGGCATTAGAGCTCTTATGTCACGAGGTGGGGATGCAAGTAAACATTAGCAAAACTAAAGTCATGATCTTCTCTTTGAAGCGAAAAAAACAGCAAGTTAGCTTTATTTTTGAGGGAAAAGCCTTGGAGCTAGTGGACGAGTACAAGTACCTAGGAATTTTTTTTCACAACAGGCTCAGTTGGGAGACATGCAAAACTGAAAGGATTTAAGGGGGATGGAGAGTGTCTTATCTCCTTCAAATAGATGTAGAAAAGCAAAATTATGGGATTGGAAAACCAAGAAAACTTGTTAGGATATTCTGACATATAGGAAATAATTAAGTATAACTTGGTCTAATGTATAGTTAGGTAAAGTGTGTTTCTTTAGTGTGTACTTTTCGTAACTTACAATCCGATAGTCACGATATGTTCTAGACATGAAGTGATCTGACGGTTCATTCTCTTCTTGGTATTACCGATAATTGATCCGTGGCCTAACACACGATTGGTCCATGATCTCTATTTAAAGAGCATGGAGGGTCATTTGTCTGTGACCGTTTATGAGAGAAGCTTATGTAAATTTTCTTTCTATTTATTAATAATATTGCCTGAAGTGGTCGTGTTAGCTCAGGTCGTGGACTGTTTCCCTCTTTGATGGTTTTAACCAAGTCAAAAATACTAGTGTACTGATCCGTGATCTGTTTCTGAGCGGTGTCCTTTCGTGTTCAATTTAAGGAACTTATCCTGTAAATTCCTGCATGGTATCATAGCCATTCGAGGGCCGCATCCGTTGGTGATCCAAATCCGAGGCAGGTACAACTCCATCTGACTGTGGTTTCTCGATCTATTGTTTCTAACCGCTTTCGGGCCGAGTTGATTGCTTCATTGTGTTAGGAGCATCTATTCTAGTGAGGAACCCCTTTCGTTTCACGCAAAAAGGTTTCTGGTAGCCCTAGCTACGTCATTTTTCAGATCTGGAGGTATATCGTCTTTATTTGCAGTTATAGTTATTTCTTTCTCTGTTTATTTCGATTTATAGTCATCTATAAAAAAAATTATTACTGGATCTATACCTTTCATTTCTGCGTATGCTCTTTGCCCCGCGACTTTGTGTGATTTGGGCAAACCAAAAACAGAAAGAAAGGATTTTTCTCATGCATATGCTCTTTTCCGTCGTACCTTAGTGTGATCTCGAAAAATCAGAAACATTGAGGAAAATATCTAGTTTCCAAGGGACTAACCCCAAATCTAGCTTTAATCCATAAGGCTTGGATACTTTTATTTGTTTGTTCGGTTTGTGTAGTTGTTTTTTTGTTTTTGTAGGCAAAAAGAGGTTTTTCAAGTAAGCACGCATCCCAAAGCTTCATTGAGCAAAAAAAAAAAAACCCTTCCTCCTTTCCAACAATTACTAAATCTTTTAACTAGCTCACTTGGTCTAAAGTTACTTTATGAGAATAGAGGTCTTGGGTTCAAGTCTTTCTTTTTGTTGAGTTACTTTTTCAAAAAGCACATGTAACTTATGTTTTAAAGTTACTTTATGTAAAAGCCTTCTCACCCATTATAAAAAGTGAGTCACTTATAATTCTAAAGTCACTTTATTTTTTATTTAAGTTACAATTTAGTGGATAGTTCATAAAGTACTATTGTAAAAGTGACTCTCACTTATTTATAGAAATGGACACATAAAGTAATCTTTTTTTAAGGTGAGCTAATTAGATTAAGTTTGGAAATGGGGGAATTTTTTAAATATAACATTATTATCAACTTCCAAACATTTGTGTGGTTCTTTGGCATCTTCAACAACTTTTCTTCAAAAAGGCATAACTTCTTCATCCGGAAGCCGTTTTCAGAGCCGTTTTTTTTAATCAGCCTAATTTTTCGAGATATTTCCATTGGAACACTTAGTTTCAGCATTTACAGCTTCAGTTTCTTTTAAAATGGAAAGTCCATGCTTAGTTATTCTTAACAACACCAACTATTTCCAATGGCTATCCTACATGGTGCATTTACTTAGAACTAAAGGTCTTTATCGAATAGCCTCAAGCCAAGAGTCTAAACCTAAAGATGAAGTTAAGCTAGTCAAATGGGAAAATAAGAAAGATCAAGCACATGGGTTGATAGGGATGTTTTGTTTCTTCATTCTAGGCCAGAGAAAGACAGCGTAGAGGCCATGGCAGGCATAATCAAGCTCACGCAAAGCCACGCATAGGCTAGGAGGGCTGACGCAGTTGGCTGGGGGAGCTGATTTGCCGGTGTCGGGATTGCGTAGAGCCAAGTGGCTCAATCCTTCAATTGCTGGGGTATAGGAGATTATGGGTAAGTTGCAGAGTGACGCTAGTGGGGTACTGTAGTCAAAACAGTACCTAACAGAGCAAGACCAATGGGAGGGAGTTGTTGCCGAGGCGGATTTCTAGCCAAGGAATCCAGATCAATGGTGCGGTTGCACAGACAATCGAAGAGGGGCAACTTGACGGTTGGAAAAAGGATTTCCAGGAGGGAAATCGAGACTCAAAGGGAGTCCAGAAGAGAACTTCCAGACGGGAAGTAGAGAGACTTGAAGGAGTCGAACAGAGAACTTCTAGACGGGATGTAGACTTAGTAGGAGTCGAACAGAGAACTTCCAGGCGGGAAGTAGACTCAGTAGGAGTCGAGCAGAGAACTTCCAGGCGAGAAGTAGACTCAGTAGGAGTCGAACAGAGAACTTCCAGGCAGGAAGTAGAGAGACTCGGAGGAGTCGATAAGAAGAGCAGAGAGATGGCCATGAATGCGCTGAGAGATCAGGACAGGTTGGATGACGCATCCAACTTTGTCATCTAGAAGGCCAGGATCCTATCTGTTCTATTTGCCATGAGTGCTCACATGCCACTTGAGCGGAAGTGGGGAGACATCGAGCTGTAGCCAGGAGGACTACAGGCGATGAAGGGCAAGATCCTCGAGGTACCCAACCTCTTGGATTAGACCTTGCTACGGGAGCCCCAAAGAGGAGTAACAGTATTGGCGATTGTTGAAGTTTCTAAGTTTACTTAGTTTAGAAACCCTTCATGCACTTTTTCTAATTTATTCCTACCTACTTGTTATTTTCCTTTAACAAGTTATTTACAAAGTAAATACTAAAAATAAACACCAGTGCATGCTCAACATATTACAGATCAGCAACTAAAAGAAACATGAACAAACACACCACATGACACCATTATTTTTGGACCAATGTCCCTGGAAAAACAAAATGCGGGAAAACCGGTGCAGCTATCTGAGGGTTTTCTTATTAAGCAATATCAGACTACAATTGGGTGTCGAAATTGGCCTACCCAACAAAGAATTTTCTTAGCAGCTATACCTCACAGTTTGAGAAAAATCTCCTGGCTGAAACACCGGAAAATACTTCCGGCAACTCCTCAGCACAAAACAGCTTTGCAACCCCAGCATCTGCCCAATCTGGACTGCGTCAGCCCCTCTCTGTCTCACGTTGGCCCTGCATCAACCCCAGGAGGCCCTGCGTCAGCTTCCTGGCCTCTCTGGTGCTCTGCAGCACTTGGCTGCCTCTGCGTGGCCCTGCGTGAGCCCTTGCTGGCTCTGCGTCACTCTCCTTGGTTGTTGCACTGCTCTCCTGGCACAATCTCTGCCTTCTTTGTTTCTCTGTACTCAATGCCCCTCCGCTGCTCTCCTAATCACTGATTCTATCTCTCTTAGCAAACCCCGCTCTAGAGAATAGAATGACTGATCACTCTGGTGTGCTCTCCAAGTGACCCTCAAGCCTCTTCTTAAACTTTTCCTGTTGACATCTCAACGGTCGAGATTAAGTCCCTAATCAATGGCTAAGATTAGATCTGGATTGATCCATGTCTTTTGGACCATTCTAACACAAATTCATATTAATACACATTAATATTTTATTTTCTTTAAGTTTGGACTTAGGGACTCCATTAGAAATATTAATTATTTTAATATCTCCTGATCTGTTTAGAATCTGCCCAAACCCTTTCTAGGTATTGCAGATCTTATGTGCCCCAACCTTTCCACCAAATTTCGTGGCTAGAGCACATCCGATGCTACCCCAAATCAACAGCGATGTTAGTAGAGACGGATGCGGATGGAGCGACAGAGGGAGCTACAGTGTAGGAGTCCCAAGACAATGCAAGGCTAGCAGGCTGCAACAGTGCGAGAAGCACAAGAGTGTTTCACTAGTGCAGGATGGCACAAAGAGGGGTGCAACGGTGCGAGATGCAGGGAGTTGTTGCAGCAGCGCAGAGGTCAGAGAGGGAGCACTTGTCAGTGGCAAAGGGAGCTTCAGCATCAGGACGGTCTCTAGCCCAATAGAGAGGTCAAAGTTGGGAGATCAGTTACTTGCTTCTCAGTAACTAAGTGGCAGTGCAACAGTGGGCAGCATGATGAGAAGAGTTGCAGTGCGGATGCAATGTTGGGAGAAAGGACCAGCAACAACACGGATGCAGAGGGAGTTGCAGTACAAATGCAGCAGTGGCAGTGGCATAGCCATGGGTAGCAGTACAGGATGCAGCAGTGCAAAGGATGGTGGGCAACAGGCCTAGCATTAGCACAGGGACCAATGCCGAATGATCAGAGTAATACTCAGTGAGGAGTATTGCTAGAGCACAGTCCTCACTAAGAGGGAGTGTTGATTTCTGGTAGCATCGGATGTGCTCTAGCCATGAAATTTGGTGGAGAGGTTGGGACACATGAGATCTCCAATACCCAGAAAGGGTTTGGGCAAATTCTGAACAGTTTAGGAGATCTTAAAATAATTAATATTTTTAATGGAGTCCCTATGTCTAAACTTAGGGAAATTAAAATATTAATGTGGATTAATATAAAACTGTATTAGAATGGTCCAAAAGACATAGATCAAGGCAGATCTAATCTTAGCCGTCGATTAGGGACTTAATCTCGATTGTTGATATGTCAACGAGAAAAGTATAAGAGGACGCTTGAGGGTCACTTGGAGAGCACACCAAGTTGATCAAGATTTCGACTTTCTGGGGCAGAGTTTGCTGAGGAAGTTGAGAGAGTGATCAGAGTTGCAACTGAGGGGTAATGATTACATAAGGAGAGAGGCAGAGATAGTGCCGGGAGGATCAGCGCAACAGCGGGGAAAGTTAACACAAAGGGCACAAACCGAAACTGTCGAGAACTGCCGGAACAGCCAGGAAAGTTGATGCTGAGGGCAGAAGCTAGAATTGTCGGGAACAGCCAAAATTGCCAGAACAATCGGGAAAGCTAACACGGAGGGAAGAAGCAGAAATTGTCGGAAACAGCCAGAACTGTCAAGAACTATCGGGAAAGCTGACACAGAGGGCAAAAGTCGGAATTAATGGGAACTGCCGAAACTGTCGGGAAAGTTGACGTAGAGGGCAAAAGAGGCTGACGTTGGGGTTTTTCGTGGGGCAGATTGGAGCTGAGGACCTGTCGAAGTGTTTTTCTGGGGTTTCAGCCGGAGCATCTGTCTCCGCAGGAGAAGTACTACTGTCGAGATTATTCTCTATTGGGTGAGCCGGTTTTGGCACCCAAATTGTATTCAGAAACTGCATAATAATAAAACCCTCAAATAGTTGCACCGGTTTTCCCGCATTGGGTTTTTCCGGGGATATTGGTCCAAAAACAACGGTGTCACTTGTGTGCTTGGTTTGTTTCCTTCAGTTGATTATATGTAATGTGTTGAGCATGTACTTGTATTTATTTCCAGTATTTACATGGTAAATCACTTGTTAATTACCAGAACAAGTAGGCAGGAATAAATCAGAAAGTACATGAAGGGTTTCTAACAGGTTAGACTTAGAAATTCCAATAGGTGATGATAGATCTCTTAGTGTTGTAGGGTCTAGAACTATTCATCTAAACAATGGTCAATTTAATGATGTATTATGTATTCATACTTTATCCTGCAACCTTCTATTTATATATCAGATAACTCATTCAGGTCAAGGTAAAACTGTCGAATTTTCACCTCATGATGTTGTAATTAAGGACCTAAGAGATCCTAGACAGATTTTAGCTACTGGCATTGTTAATGATTCTACAAGGTTGTATAAGTTTGACAACTTTGGGTCATCAACTCTTCCATTGGTATTTGTTGCTCATAATGATGAAGTGAGCAAACTTTGGCATAAGCGATTTGGTCACTTAAACTATCGCGCCTTTCAAAATCTATGTAACAAAAATATGGTGATAGGTCTTCCTATGGTATCTTACAGAGATGGTGTTTGTTCTGGATGTGTACTCAGAAAACATCATTAGGATAGTTTTGAAAAACGTGCATCTTGGCACGCCTCAACCCCTTTAAAGCTTGTGCATAGTGATTTATGTGGTCCACTTCCAGTTGTTTCATTCTATGGCTACAAGTATTTCTTAACTTTCTCTGATGATTTCTCTAGACGCACTTGGGTCTACTTCTTAAAGCTCAAGAGTGAAGTCTTTAACATGTTCTTGGCCTTTGAGGCCTTTGTTGAGAAACAACCTGGACATCAAATTCTTAAGCTGAGATCTGATAATGGCGGAGAATATGGTA
The DNA here is from genome assembly GCA_000404065.3 of Pinus taeda. Classification (NCBI taxonomy): domain Eukaryota; kingdom Viridiplantae; phylum Streptophyta; class Pinopsida; order Pinales; family Pinaceae; genus Pinus; species Pinus taeda. Next base: position 69,396 of record APFE031621730.1, read on the forward strand.
ACAACAAATTCATCAACTTTTGCACTGAGCATGGAATTCAATTGCAACATATTGTTCCATATACTCCACAACAAAATGGTGTAGTTGAAAGGAAGAATCGCACCTTAAAGGAAATGGCTAATTGTATGCTTCAATCTAAAGGACTTAGTCTTAATTTTTGGGCAGAAGCAATTAACTATGCAAATTACATAGTAAATCGCACTCCTACTAAGGTTTTAAAGAATATCACTCCAGAAAAAGCATGGAGCTCAACCAAACCAGATGTAAGTCACTTTTGTGTTTTTTAAAGTGAAGCATGGGCCCATATTCTAGATGAGAAACATAAAGCCTTAGAACCTAAGAGTGAAAAAACATATTTTTGTTGGATATTCTGAAGATGTCAAAGGATATAGACTTCTTCAACCTAACTCCAAAAATATTATCATTAGAAGAGATGTAAAGTTTGATGAAAATATATCGTCCTACAAGCCTAGTTCGGCGGATGTGCCACCTCTCTCTATCTCTTCTACTTCTAAAAATATTCCTTCTTCAGATGATGACAACAAGGATGACAATCCACCCCCACCTTCTCGGGATCTTCCTTCAGCTCCTCAACTTTCAAAATGGGTCTGCGCTACTCGGGATGCATCAGGTGCTCTTGCAGGTGATCCTACAGATCAATGTCATACACGTTCTCAATTCGATAAAGCCTCCTTTTTACTGGCTCAAGTTTTAGCAAATAATGATCCTGACACCTTCGCAGAAGCTTCAGGCCATCCGGATTGGGACGCAGCTATGAAAGAAGAATATCGTTCATTATTGGCAAATAATACATGGGACCTTGTTTCTCTTCCTAAGGGACGAAAACTTGTTAGATAAACATAAAGCTCATCTTGTTGCTAAGGGTTTTTCACAAGTTGAAGGCAATGACTATACTAAAACCTTCTCCCATGTTACCAAAATGAACTCTATCCGCCTTGTTCTTTCCCTTGCTACCTCTTTCAAATGGGAAGTCTATCAGAGGGATGTTAAATCCGCCTTCTTGCATGGGTACTTGCATAAATAAATCTATATGGAACAACCTTCTGGCTTTACACAAAAAGACTCTAGCCTTGTATATCGGCTTAAGAAATCCCTTTATGGTCTCAAGCAAGCCCCTCGGACTTGGTATGCCAAAATGGATAGCTTTCTTTTAAATACTGGCTTTTCTAGGTGTCATTCTAACAATATTGTCTACACCAAGAAAGTAGGTAAGTCCCTAATCATTCTTGTTCTTTATGTTGATGATCTTTCCTTACTAGTAGTGATCCCAACCTTATAAACCATGTGAAGTCTAGCCTTAAAAAGAAGTTTGAAATGACAAGCTTAGGACACTTGCATTATTTTCTTGGTCTTCAAGCCTTGCAATCTAAAGAAGGCATTTCCCTTTCTCAGTCTAAGTATGACTATGATCTTCTACGCCACTTTCACATGGAAGGTTGTAAGCCAGCCCCTTCTCCCTTTCAATCTGGAGTCAAACTTTCAATCACTAGTACTTCCCCTGAAGTTGATGCTACCTTATTACCGTCAGCGTGTTGGAAAACTTTTGTATCTAACCCATACCCGTCCTGACCTTTCCTTTGTTGTTGGCCTTGATGCTCGGTTTATGCACAAACCACATGAAAGTCGTTGGAAAGCAGCGAAAAGAATACTTTGTTATGTTTGAGGTACAGTTCAGTTTGGGATTCATTACAGTTCAGGAGTATCTCCTCTATTGGTTGGTTTCACTGATTTTGATTGGGTTGGTGACCCTAATGATTGGAAGTCTACTACAGGTTATGTCTTCGCTCTTGGTTCTGGACCTATTAAATGGGCTTGCAAGAAACAAAGTGTCATTTCTCTTTCTTCAGCAAAAGCAAAATATCGTGGCGTCATTGAAGCTAGTAAGGAAGCCATGTCGCTTCGTCAGATACTGTCAGAGTTTGATTTTCAACAGCAACATCCAACTACACTTTGGTGTGATAATCAAAGTGCCATTCAACTATGCAAAGATCCATTCCAACATCAGCATCGCAAACACATTGAACTACACATGCACTTCATCAGAAAGCTCGTTCATGACCATGTTCTTAAAGTGCAATATTGTTCAACTGATGATCAAGTTGCAAACATCTTTACAAAGGCTCTCACAAAGTCAAAGTTTACTAAACTTCGATTTATGGTTGGAGTTTAGGAAGTTCTCGTTATAGGGGAATAGGCTCTAATGCCTCCTTCCTTCTCCTATTGTGTCATCTTTGTACATCCTTCAATCCTATCCCAAGTTGTTCTTAAGGGGGGATGTTAGGATATTCCGACACATAGGAAATAATTAAGTATAACTTGGTCTAGTGTATAGTTAGGTAAAGTGTGTTTCTTTAGTATGTACTTTTTGTAACTTACAATCTGACAGTCACGATATGTTCTAGACATGAAGTGATCCGACGGTTCATTCTCTCGTTGGTATTAGCAATACTTGATCCATGGCTTAACACCCAATTGGTCCATGATCTCTATTTAAAGAGCATGGAGGGTCATTTGTCTATGACCGTTTATGAGAGAAGCTTATGTAAATTTTCTTTCTTTTTATTAATAATATTCCCTGAAGTGGTCGCGTTTGCTCAAGTCGTGGACTATTTCCCTCTTTGAGAGTTTTAACCACGTCAAGAATACTGGTGTATTGATCTGTGATCTGTTTGTGAGCGGTGTCCTTTGGTGTTCAATCTAAGGAACTTACCCTGTAAATTCCTACAAAACTCTTTTTGGATTGTTAGTTACTTTAGTTGTCCTCTATGGGTACAAAGTTTGGGGGAGCGATATGTCAGACAACAAGTGAAGACAGGTAGAAAGAATTCAAAAGCACTTAATCACTAGTAACCTTAAAGTCAAATCCACTGTCCCATATGAGATCTTGCTAGTGAAGGTTGGTTTGTTTCCGATGGAAGCTTTAGCAATCATCCGTTTGTTAACGTATTTAAAAAAGGTGTTCGGCATGGAAGAACACCGGTGGCCCAAGTTAATCGTGGTAGAAGAGTTAAAGCGTAGGAAGAAAACTTGGAGGAAGCAGAATGACAAGTGGATGGGAAAATGGGAAATCAATTGGCAGGATTGTCCTAATTCTAAAGTGGAAATAAAAAATTGGGTACTTGAAAAATTCAGGACTGCCATGTGGAAAAAGCAGGTTGGCGGAAAAAAAATGATATATGTCAATAATTTCAACCCAACATGGTTGCATAATGAAAAGACCTATCTTAGTGCCGCAATCAAGGGAAGGGCTAAGATTTTAATAGCACAACTAAGGACTGGATCCCATCATCTTAGATGCGAAACAGGTAGATGGGTCGTTCCCAAGGAAGAGTGGGAAGAAAGAAATTGTGTCCTCTATGAGGAAGGAGCGGTTGAAACCGAATGTCACTTCATCATGGAGTGTCCTACCTATAAGGATATTCGTAGTCAGTTCGAAAGAGACCTGATAGTGGACAGTCTTTGAGAGCTATTTGTGGAAGGAAAGCTTCACAAGACAGCAAACTTTTTTATCATGATTCACGCCAAGAGGGTTGTTATGGAGATAAACCAGATAGTATGATGCTCTGTTGGATGGATATCTGGGTCCCTTAGGCCGTTTTGGTCTCGTGGACGTCATTAAAATTCTTCAATTCAATTCAATGGTTTGGTGGTGAAGGGGGCCCCGAGCTTCCAGCCGCCAGAACCTGATGGCTCCACAGCAACTTCTTTCTCGGAGATAGCGGGTCTGGTGGCAGATTGGACCGAGTAGTATAAACTATGGTAAGTTCTGACCCGGAAGGGCCTGCAATTCTCTTTCAGCGACTACAGTAGCTTCCTCGACCTCCCACGCCAAAACTTGGCCTGCCCTGAATCCATATTTATTTTTTCCCTACGAATTAAAACCAGAGGAAAACAAACCCACAGCTTTAAACATTCATGTAACCGGATATGCTGTGCCATCAAACCATGCTGCAGGGGTTAGTATGGCTGTCTACCTGAATTAAAAAAAAAAACGAACTCTCTCCAAATATCTCTGTGCACTTTGATTCCTTTTTACAGATTTCTCCATCACCAGAAAGTCATGCTCTAAGAATTTTATCCTTGTATACAGTTTTCTGAACTAAATTTACAAAACACTCAACAGCTTCAGTCAGACGACCCAAGTCCTGTTTCTCTGTGATTGGTCTTAGATAAAATTCCTGCACACCCAAAAAGTCTGCAGCTAAGTTGGCAAATTGTAGAAAGTTAACTGATTAGGTCTGTTGTGATATTCCTTGAAAATCCTCATATTGTGAGACTACTGATTCAAGAAAATCAACAGATGCCACTTTCTGCCTCCATCCTGTCATTGGCAGACAACATTTTAACAGGCGAGAGGAAGGAAAATATATTTTCCAGAGGACCATCAACATCCAAGTGCTCCTCATTTCCAACGAGGTCACTGAAGGTCAAAACACAGAGAAAGTTATATCAGGGCACTGATCAGATGGACTCGTAACTAATTTTAAGAATCCCATCATACTCCTTGAGCTGTCCTATGGCATATTCATCAATGGAATCCACCATGAACAGACCTTCATACCCTTTCTTTTTCATTTGCTGGATATCATGGCTAATGGGCATCTGAGGGTTTCATTTTATAGTATTGTAAAACAGTCTCACTAGCAGAGTCTTCACCAACTGGCTTCACACAAATCCTTTAAAGACACATGATCAGAGCAATTTCCACGAATTCCGTCAACCTTTTTTGGCATTTCAAATAACTTGATGTTGTTATCCATCACAATACTTGGAGCTGGACTATTTTCTGAAACAGGAACAGTAGCCAAAATGAACTGCTCTATTCTGTGGAAAGGAGCCAAGTGGGTGTCAAAGAACTCTTCTCCTGCCTTGCTTCCAGGGCCAACCCACAACTTTTCAGGCCTCGTTTCCACTTGAAAGGAGTATCCTCAAATACAACAACTGCAAACTGAGATCCTCTAAGACAAGACTTGGATGTCCAGCATCCCATATCCCATGCTGTTCTCTTGGTTCAAAACTCCATACTGGAATGTGCTACTATACGCATAATGCCAGCTGCTGAGTATTAGTATTTTATGTCATACTCTAGCTCAAAAATCATTCTCAGCTTCTTCTCACGCCTCCCTAAGTGCATCAATTAAATGGCCTATACTGGAACATTCCATATCAGTCCTAATAACCATGTGCCTGGCCCTCAGATAAGCTTGACAATACTGCTGTATTCAGTCCTTCCTGCTGGATCTGACCGGTGGGTACCTCGGGAACTATTTCCGTAGTTGGTTGTTCAAGGCCCAAAATAGCAACATTAATGCTTGCTATGAGGTCATTAACAGTGATATAAGCTTCATACTGCCACAGTAGGCTTTCATTATATCTAATAACTGACAAAGCTGGAGCAGATTTATCTAAACAGAATGCTGAACGATAGGCAACATCTATGCTTCTAGAATATGTAAGACAACAGAGCATTCAGACAGTAACTTCACCACCCCCAAATCCCAGAATGTGGACTGCTCAAGATAAACAGACTTCTGACAATGATGTCACCTTATATCCAATTGTGAAGCTATACAGGTATTATGTGTACTGAATTCTATGATCAATTGCAGTGACACAATTGCAGGGAGATATGAAAACTTTTTACGGAATCTCTTAAGCATGAAGCCTCCAGTATATACTAGTAGAATCTTCCTCTATATCTTGGCTGAAACTATTGACTGGGACACAGATACCTTAGACGCTATCGATGACAGTGAAACATCCATCTCCTGTTAAAATAGTGGAAACAACGTATCCTGTTAAAATAGTGGTAACAACTAGCACCAACTGCAGGACACTTGCTCCACCTAAGAGGATGTGAGAACCACAGAACTTCCTCATTGTACGTGAGCAAAAACCAAAAACAAACAAAATATTGGAACTATAGTCCAAGGGGACTTATTCATCTACTGCCTTACTCCAACTTGCTTGAATTGGCCCTACTCAGTGAAAACAAAAAACTAGTCTGACCACTTCAGCAGTGCATCAGTCCACCAACTTTTGCCTCTGTGCTTCATCATCACATAGAATAGAGACACCAAAAATCAGCTGCTCGTATGCTGAAGTTTCTGTGACGAGCAAGCTGACAATCATCTGGACACCAGCATAACAGCAATGTTTTCTAGTGAATCTACAAACGAAGAGAAGTTATTACACAACCTGTTAATATATTCCTATAATGGACTGATATAATTGTTCTTTATATCTGAAAACTTCAACAAATCTGTAATTTCTTTTTCGCTGCCATCTATTTTCAGACCTGCAATCTTGTTCACTGTTTGGATGATCACTGTCATCAAAATTCTAGACTATAAATTATTTGTTGTCCTGCTGCACACCATCATGGATCTGATCTTTTGGGCTGGAATCTTCATGTACAAGTTGTGCCGCATGATTGGCCTCCTCTTCTACACCAGAACTGTTTACATTCTCTTCCATAGGAGGTCCATGACCCTCCTGATTGAGCTTTTTCCAGTTACAAAAATTTCTCATATTTTGAAAAGTGGGAAGTTAGTCCTCATCATCATAATCCCAATGTGCGAAAAATGCCTCCAGAAATTCTGCAATACAAAAGTCCCTGTGCCAATGCTGTTGAACCAGTCCCTTGCACACCATTACAAACCAAGAGCGAAAAATTTCATCATAGTGTCTTCATAAAAGAGGGCATTGTTGTCGGAGTTTTGTAAATGCACAATAATACTGCTGACCACTGATGTGAAAACTGATGATGTGAAAACTTCTTGATAAACAGAAATATATATATAAATATCTTATTAATAAATGAATACTGAATCGAATGATTACATTTTTAGAGAGAGGCCTGGTTATATACAACCTTAGGTGCCTCTTGGTGAAAGGGCATGATCTTTGGTCATGCCCTTTTGCCTAAATAACTACAACTAATCTAATTTTATATAACCATAACTAATTTTTACATAACATTCACTTCCTCTCGAAAGAATGCTTTGTACTCAAACCATACGTAACGATGGATGTTGTTGACAAAATGATTCATTCTCCCAAGAAGCTTCTTCTTCAGGTAAGTCCTTCCACTTGATCAGATATTCCTTGATAGTACGATGTCGAAGCTTTCTTTCTCTAGTAGACAAAATACCTTCTGGTTCTAGAATGACTCTTCCCTCATCATCTAGGGATGGAAGCGTTGTTTGCGCTGATTGATCGTTGCCTAGTGCCCTTTTAAAGCAAGATACGTGGAAGACATTGTGAACACGACTTGTCTCTGGAAGGCTTAAACTATACGCAACTTGGCTAATCTTTTTGTTGATCTGATAAGGTCCATAGAACTTTGGTGCCAATTTGTTTTTTCCTATCTATTTTAAGGATAACTGTTTGTATGGTTGGAGCTTGACAAACATCCATTCTCCGACTTCAAACTCTCTTTCGGTTCTGTTACGGTCTACTTGTTGCTTCATACGATTCCTTGCATTATTCAAGTTTTCTTTTAATATTTGGACGATTTTTTGGGTTTCTTCTAGTTGATCTTTAACAGCAGGTAGATTCGTCTGGACAATAGCTAGATCCTTCCATTTTGGGGGTTCATACCCATATAAAGCTTGAAATGGCGCCATTTTTGCTGACGTATGATAAGTGGAATTATACCACCACTCAGCAAGATGTAACCATTGAGCCCACTTATTTTGTTTTTTTGTAGCGTAGCAACGTAGGTAGGCCTCCAAACATTTATTGACAACCTCTGTTTGAGGGTGATAAGCGGAACTCATATTTAGGTAGGTTCCTATATGGTTGAACAATTCCTTCCAGAAATTACCCTTGAACTTGGCATCTCTATCACTCACAATGACTTTCGGAAAATCGTTGTAACTATATTATATATTATATATATATATATATATTTGCAAAATATTTCAGCGATTTCTTTTGCTGAGTATGATTTCTTTATTGCCATAAAGTGAGCATATTTGGTGAGTCTGTCGACTACTACGAAAATCTTGTCCTTGCCTTTAGATATTGGTAATCCTTCGATAAAGTCCATCGAAATTTCTTCCCATTTCTGATTTGGAATGTTTAAAGGGTGAAGTAATCGCGGTGTCGTAATATTCTCACTTTTATTCCTTTGACATGTGTCACATTCTGCTACATACTTCTGAATATCACGATTCATTCCCTTCCAAAAGAAAGATTGACGTGCATTGTAGCAAAGTCTTAAAGAATCCTACATGTCCAACTGACGGTGAATCATGTGATTCCTTGAGTATCTTCAATTTAAACTTGGAATTTGTATTTAGATAGATTCTTCCCTTGTACCTTAGGATATCATTCTTCCATTCAAATTTTGAGTTGTTGGGAAGGTGATTGATTATTGCCATTATTTCTGGATCCTTGGCATACTCACTTCGAATTTCGTTAAGCCACTCAGAAACAACAACCGAAATTGCTAGTGTTGGTTCTTCATCTTTCCTGGATAAGGCATCTGCTACTACATTGTCTTTACCTCTTTTATGTAGTATTTCCAAGTCAAAAGCAACAATTTTTTCAGTCCATTTTTGTTGTTCTTTGGAAAGTGGTTTTTGTTGAAGGAGATGCTGGAGACTATTGTGGTCTATTCGAATGGAAAACTTACTTCCATATTGCCTCCACTTAGCTAGTGCGTGCATGATAGCGAGCATTTCTTTGTTGTATATGAATTTGAGGCATTCTCTTTTGTTGAGCTTCCTACTTTCAAAAGCTATTGGATGTTCTTGTTGCATTAATACTGCACCTATATCGAACCGGAAGCATCACACTCAATGATAAATGGTTTAGAAAAATCTAGTGTTGCTAATACGGGAGCATTAGACATAATTTCCTTTAATTTTTCAAAACACCTTCCTGCTTCCTCATCCCATAGAAACGAATTCTTTTTTAAAATATTTGTCAGAGGTGCAATTATATGTGCATAGTTTTTAATAAACCTTCGGTAATATCTAGTCAAACCTAAGAACCCTCTTAGCTTGGATATATTGACAGGTTTGGTCCATTCTTTTATGGCTTTGATTTTATTAGGGTCCACCTTTACGCCTTCATGAGATATAATGTGTCCAAGGTATTCTACTTCTTCCTTTCCGAAGGTGCATTTGGATTTTTTTGCATAAAAATGATGTTCTTTAAGTAGTGTAAGAACTTTGTCCAGATGTTGCAAGTGCTCTTTCCAAGTTTTACTGTAAATTAGAATCAAATTGGAAGACATACCAAAAACGGCATTCCGAACACACAAAGATCACTATGAATTTAAAGTAATGTCGTTTGGATTAACCAATGCACCAGCAACGTTCCAAGCAACTATGAACGAATTATTTCGTCCACATCTTAGGAAGTTTGTATTAGTATTCTTTGACGAAATGAAGCAAACAAAGTTCCTTCTACAGATTAATTACTCCAAAAGACTTGGAATATCAAGATATCCATTTAGGATATAAATATTATATATTTAAATGAATAAGAATGAATGATTTACAACGAGAACGAGAGGCCTGCTTATATACCAAGCAAGTGTCTCTTCATGAAGAGTCATGTTCTATTAGACATGCCTCTTCAACCTAATTACTAGCTTAACTAACTATTATTTATGATTATTATCTTTTACATTATATTTATATTATTTATATATTTTATTCATTACATTGCCTCCTTCCTCAAAAAGCTTTGTCCTCAAAGCTTGTCAATGAAAAAGGCTTAATCTCTTCGCTGCACTTTCTCGGTACACTAAATAACATCATTCTATGGAAGTGATGATGGATGTAGAGAATGGAAGAAGGAATCCATTCTCTTTCTCTCCTCAACCTGTCGCTCAATTATTGTAATTAGTTGTTCTATATCTCTTGCGATTGATTGTTTTTGTTCCTTACTCGAGGATTCTATATTTTTCTTTTTCTTCACTTATTTTAACTTTGTATAGAATTTTTTTATTTATTTTTTTTTTAATATTTCCAATATTCTCTCTTAATGTGGATTGTTAAAAACTTGAATACCCTTTTATTAAAAAAAATACTCCTTTATATTGTTGCCCTCTATATATGTATGTATTTCTTTATATTAAAACCCCTTTTCAAAATAACTTTATTATCTTAAAATAATAATAGTTTCAATTCTTTTTTTTAATAATAAATTGGTCCCTTTTTTATATACTTAATTACTCCCTTGATAACTTTTTAATGTCACCCCACTTAATAAATATAAAGGTCACGTCTTTTCATATGACACGGTCACGATGTTCACAATACTTTTTAAGTAAAAAGTAATATTTACCTTTCACGTAAGAGCTTTTGTATCCCTGTTTTTTCTTTAACTTTTAAAATACCATGGGCTATTACCATGGTTGTTTTTAAAACCTCCTTAAAATGTTCTCCACATAAAAAGTAAAACGTATTCCTTTTGCTTTCTCTTTTTTTTTTTAAATACCATGGGTTTTTTAAAACCATGGGCTTCTCCACGTAAAAATTAATATGTATTCCTTTTGTTTTTTTTTTTTTTTTTTTTTTTTTTTTAAGCAAATGGCCAAAGGCCTGAAAAATGGAGAATCTCCCAATATGTAGCGAAACGCTTCAAGTATGACAACAACAAGGTTGATTGATTTGACGGTCAAAGACCTGGATCGGAGAATGAGCTCTGTGCACCGGTTAAGCAACCTAGAGGACCGAACTGCTCTAATACCAAATGAAACGAACAAAGTTCCTTCTACAGATTAATTACTCCAAAAGACTTGGAATGTCAAGATATCCATTTAGGATATAAATATTATATATTAAAATGAATAAGAATGAATGATTTACAACGAGAACGAGAGGCTTGCTTATATACCGAGCAAGTGTCTCTTCATGAAGAGTCATGTCCTATTAGACATGTCTCTTCAACCTAATTACTAGCTTAACTAACTATTATTTATGATTATTATCTTTTACATTATATTTATATTATTTATATATTTTATTCGTTACAACCACATCACCATATCTGCTGAATCTTGGGATTACTTCTGAATCTGTGCAAGGATGTCCATGGGGAAAACCCGGACATCTTGAGAAATCAACTAGAGCATAGCATTCTGCTAACCATGCAAAAAATCTCTATCTTTCTACACGTAAAACTTCACACTATGGCTGAAAGAAATAACTGCAAGAAGTATTGATCGTATCTCACAAAAATGCCTTAATGAAGTCGCCAAGATGAGCTTGTTTCTCGAGCCTTCACAATTGTTGGATGTGCTCATCTATACATCCAACAAATCTTAAAAAGTTGTAATGAACAAGGGCTTCATTCCTTCGTGGCGTCGGAAAGCAAGAATGTTGAGAAACACACTTATGAATGCCATTGGAATACCAGGTTGATTGAAATTTGTCCCTGGCAACAACACCAAAAAATGTCACTGCTCAAATTGTACGTTAAAGTGATGAAATCTCCAACACACATTGTACAGTCTGAGTGGAACCTTGATAGGTCACCCATTGTCACCTCCATCTCCTATTACAATGGCGGTATCAGCTGGCTCCAACTGCAGGATGTGTGCACCACCTGAGACGATGTGAGAACCACAGAATCTCCTCATTGTACATTAGCAATGACCATAAACAAACAAAATGTTGGAACTACTATCCAAATGGACTTATTCATCAGCTACCTACTCTAATTTGCCTGAATTGGCACTGCTAAGTGAAACCAAAAACCTAGTGTAACCACTTTAGTGGTGCATCATTCCACCAACTTCTCCCTCTGTGCTTGATCACCATATAGAACAGAGTCTAAAAATCACCTGCTTATATGTTGAAATTTCTATAACCCGCAAGCTGACAATGCATTTGGACACGTGCATATTAGCAATGCTTTTTAGTGAATCTACAAACAAGGAGAAGTTGTTACACCACCTGTCAATATATTCCTTTAATGGACTGATACTATTGTTGTTCAGATTTGAAAACTCCAACAAATCTGCAATTTTTTCTTCGCTGTCATCTACTGTCAGATCTGCAATTTTGTCTACTGTTTAACCCAAATTACTGTCATCAAAATTCTGCACTATAAATTCTTTGTTGTCCTGCCACACATCATCATGAATCTGATCTTTTGGGCTGGAATCTTCATGTACAAGCTGTGCCACATGGTTGGCATCCTCCTCTTCTACATGAATTGTTTTCATTTTTTTCTAACGGAGGCCTAGGACTCTCCTCAATGAACTTTTGCCTGTTACAAAAATTTCTCATATTTTGAAAAATGGGGTGGAGGCCATTGTCACCTCAACACTCCAACTCCTGCCTTTTAGTGGAATTTCACCACACAGGAGGCTTCCCAGTACAAGTCACCTAAAGGATATTCTAAATCAATAGCTCAAAGGTGACAGCTGCAACAGGCCCTCAAAACAACCTATAAAGAAGAGCTTATAGCCTAGGGTTTGAATAATATGATGCAAAAATAGCACAATTAGGCATATAAGACAAAGAAAAGGTTTGCTAGAAAGATATGATCAGCAAAGGGAATCAACAAAACTTTGATTAGCCCTAGTTGAAGCCTTAACAAAATATTAGGGTTAAATAGCCTATAATTACTTAGAATTTGTGACATCAGCCCTAAGAAGGCTATTTCAACAATGCAAAATGCAAGATTCAGGTGAAATAAGGTTCAACCAGGAGCAACCTTAAAATAGCCGAATGCTTCAAAAGTTCAACCCTAGTTGAATTTGGCCTCAAGGCCTAGCCCTAGTGTCTTGCCTTAAAGGGCCAAGTTAGGTGAGGAAAGAGGAAAGGATAAAAATTGTGTAATTTTGACCACCTCCGTGGATGCCAATGCCTTCTAACCAATGTTGCGAACATCAGCATTGGGATTAAATCAGCAAGGGTCAGGAAGACCAGAAAATCATAAAACTCGGGAAAATATCGGTAAAAATCGGCAAACAACGGCAAAATTAAGATAACATCAAAATATCTTTAAAAATCGGCAAACATCAACTAGGCCAAAACTCGTGATTTCGAGATAAAATCGGGATGTTATCGAGATGTTCGCAACACAGCTTCTAACTAGTTCAATGATGGAGTCTACGGGAAAAATTACTATGGAAATATGAAACCCTGGAAGGGAGTAGGGATGAAAACCCCAAGTTTTCAATTTAAAACCCTAGCTACCATTGAATACGAGGATAAAAACAAGAGAAAGCTCTCTAGGAGGTTCTCAAGGGAAGTTAAAGATTCTTAATTAAAGCATGCAATATTTTCACCAAGAATTTCATATAAATAATAAATATAAGCATTTAGACTTGGAATATAGAAATCGTAGTAAGATACATTGCATACAATAACCATAAAAGCTACTCAATAAGAAAAGTACCCACAAGATATCAATGAACAATTCTTCTTTATCCCAAAATGACAGCTCCACAAGAAGGACTAGTTTCCAATAGCAAAAATACACAAAGACCACATCTCCACAAGAGTAGCGAGGTACAAGGGCTAGGTCAAATCTCTTGAAGAGGCTGAATTAATCCAAAAGTGATGATGCTAAAAAGAAATGGAGTGATCCTCTATAAATATGAGATCTATCACTCCATTTGATCTCTAAAATCCCCTAAACAAGTTTGATAATGAGTAAACATAAAGTAAAACTTGGGTTACAAACCAACCCACTAGCTCAAACATTAAACCCACACATGTGAGTCATAAGCCTCTAATATGATGACATCATGCCCAATTTCGGCTCCAAACGTTATGTCATAATGAAAGGAAAGTTGAAAGTGTCTTCAAGCATCATGATCATTCTTCATTTGAGTAGCAATCCTCGAAGTAACTCCAAAGGTCCCAAATCAAGTTGGGTGTTCCCCACATCATCTCCATGGGTCTCCAACGATCAACATAGTGCCTCCTTTCTCCAGTGTTAAGGCTCCATCAGGTGCAACAAGCCCTCCTCAATCATCCTAAGGATGACCATCCTCATCTTGGCTCTGAATCATGGTTTTCCCATTAGGTAGTGTCAAGGCCAACCTGGGGGCATGTTGGGTCAAATGGTGCAATCATCATGAATCCTTTGTCCTAGGAAAAAGAAGCTCAACGTCGTCGATCTTGGGAGTACTCTAATATGTATAGCAGTTGTTCAAGTCATCTTACTTCCCAACGCTCTACTACAAGTAGGTAATGTTGCATCTGCTAAGTCATCAATCTCTCTATAGGGCCTGGGCACATATGGAGTGGGTGCCCTCAAGGCATGTGTTGTTGTGGGCCACTTGGCAAGACCAACTTAAACTCGATTGAAAGCAACCATTCATTAGAGGCCAAGATCATAAAAGCATCTAAGTGGACCAAACTTGTATGTTAAGGGCATACAAATACTTCAAACTGGGATCACCTTCCAATATCTAACTAGACCAAGTCCCGTAAAGGTGTTCCCTACAATGATAGGGGTGGCTAATAGTCAACCCGATTAGGTGCTTCCAGCCCCCAAGGGGAGGTGGCATTTCCAAGGCTATACCTTCAATCAGTAGGTGTTGGTGTAAGTGAGTGGCAGTGAATGGTAAAGACTTCATCATCAAGTGTCATGGTCAAGGGACCAACTAATGGGAATCCACATCTTGAGTGTATAGATGTAATGGAGGGAGCAATTGTGGATGCATGAGTTACCCTGCTCGACCTACTTTTTGATAATGCTTTGTAGCATGGTGCATTGCTCAAGGGCCAAAGCTTGCTCTTTACGATATAGCATTTAATTTACCTCTTAAGATGAGGTGGTTTATCGCCCATCAGGGTTGGGACATGCAAGGGTTCCTTTTGATGACAGCATCAAGTGCCCAACAACTGAGTGATGGCTAATGAGGAGGGTAAAACTCATGCTAGTCTTTTTCCCACAGACTAACTTATGTCCCAACCATCTTTTGCATTTTGATTTTCTTTTTCTTTCATTGTGGCCATATTATGCATTTCCATTCTTTAGTTGCATCAACCTCTAGGGTAATGTTTTTTCAGCCCTACTCAAGGATGTGGGCAAGAGGGTGCCAAATCCTAATGAACTAATGACTAGTTAGACTCGAAGAATGGAGATGTTATATAGGGCTTATAATGTGACATGCAAAGTGAGAAGTACAGTGAAAGGGAGAATGAACATGCTAATTTAATCCAGGTATTTTGAGTCATGCCCTCGCATTAACCTTAAGGCCTCAAGGGAGGTCCCACTAGACTAGAGCTAAAGATTAATCCCCCTGGTAAGGTGAGAGAATAAGATTACAGTCAAGATTAGTCAATTATCCAAATCACCCCTTTATCCGTACTAAATGCCCAAAATATCAAGTATAAGCACCCGATTGCAAAATGATCAAAGTACTTGTTGAGTAGCAGCTCACCTCTATTTAAGAGGAAAGACAGATGGTGAGAGATGCATGGCTAATACAAGTGACGGAAACATATGGCATATCATTATTAAGAAGTGAATGTTAGGGATTATTGGTTGACTTGCTATCAAATGTAGGATAAAAGATTTCTCCTATAGAGTTACCCACTTTGGTGGGTAACATTTGGTTCCAACTCGAGGACATGAGCTCACCGTAGAGTGCATGATCCATATGCTTGAATGGGGATTTCATGAGAAATCTAGCAATCTCTAGGCTCGTAGACTTGTTACCTACATATTCAAATCAACTTGTTTGGGAGCATGTGTATTGGGTGTCGATCATCACCCTGGTTTTATATGACATAATAAAATTTGTACATAAAATAAAATCTAACTAAATGCAATTAAATCTACAATGCAACACAACAATATGAAAAGTGAAAAGTTAGGATACTCACAAAATATGCAATGCAACTAACTATATATAACATAATTAGGTTCCATTAAACAAAGTGAGGCTTGTTTCTTCTACCGCTAAGGACAAGACTTCACCATCAAGTTTAGCAATATAGAAGTACCCAACCCCTACTTTGACTTGGATCTTAATTGGGATAGGGTTCCTATTGACGAGAACAAGATCACCTACTTCATATTTTTTAATTGGACTCTAAACCCAACGTTTCTTATTTTGAAATGTTCGTTTCTTATGGGTACTTTTGATATGACAATCATTTTGTGAAGGATCAACTTCTTTCAACTTTTCATGGCCCTTTGGCTTGAAATGATTTTGATCTGAACCCTTAAAAGGTTTGGTAACCTTTGGTTTTCCAACAGGCTTAGGGAATGGGAAAGGCTCTATATCCTCCACATGCCAGGCATGTGTGGTTCCATGTAAAGAATAAATGGGGCTCCATCAACAGTAGGTATAGTTGCTTATGACAGATCCATTTGTAATTACCATCTGATTGAGGCACACTACTACCTAGATAATAACATTCTCCACACATCTGGCACATCTATGACAACAATACCCAACATAGGAAATAACTTTATTAGCAGCCAAAGTCCCGTAGACATCCTTCATGAGGCCATAAAAGAGTATAGATTTAGAGTCAAAAACCACATACATTCTTATAAGGTTTGGTGATCACCATTTCTAATGGTTGCATGACTCTTAAAGGAATTACATTAGCAAAAGCACCAAAGTCAAGCATACAATTGTGAAAAATGAGATTGTTTATCACTAAAAACAACAAGAATGGCTCATGCCCTCCATTTCTTTTATCATTGTACATGTTTTGTAGGATAACAAGAGGCTCCTTGGGCTCCTTTTCAAGGTTGAAAGCCCTCCTAACTTGTCCCCTTTGGGGCTCAAGTTTAGCTAGTTCCAAAAGAGGGATCTGCACATTCATTTTAGCCTAAACATTTCCTAAGTCAACATCCAAAGATATATTAGGGTCTTGGGAATTTGGCTTAGGGACATTTTCAGGATGTACGAGTGGCCTGTTCTTGTTACTTGAAGCTATGGTATCGTTAGAAGAACTACTATGGGACTTAATTGGATTACTATCAGGAGTCGCCAAAAGAGAAGCTATTTTGTCATTTCAAATATTCTCTTCAAAGGGAGGTGAAACTTAATCTTCAGATAATGAGGAGATTGATTCAAATCCTTTCAGGCAGTGATGGTAGAAACGTTGCCTCAAAATATAGCAGGTCTTGTGAGAGGCCTCACAAGATGAAAGCCAGACAAGATACAATACTAGGGTGGAGGCCATTGTCAATTCAACACTCCACCTCCTGCTCTTTAGTGGAATTTCACCACAAAGGAGGCTTCCCAATATAAGTCACCTTAAGGATGTTTTAAATCAATAGCTCAAAGGTGACAACTACAAAATGCTTAGATAAGGCACCAAGAGTAGGAACAAGACTCAATACTGTGTAACAAGGAAAAGCGTACCCTCAAAAAAATCTATAAAGGAGAGCTTATAGCCTAGGATTTGAATGATACAAGGCAAAAATAGCACAATTAATCATATAAGACAAAGCAAATGTTTGCTAGAAAGATATGATTAACAAAGCGGATCAACAAACCTTCAAATAGCCCTAAGTTGAAGCCTAAATGCAAGATTAGGGTTAATTAGCCTAGAATTACCTAGGGTTTTGACGTTAGCTCTAAAGGTGTTATTCCAATGATGCAAAATGCAAGATTCCAGTGAAATAAGGTTGAACAACCAAGAGCAACCTCAAAATAGCCCAACGCTTCAACCCTAGTTGAATTCAACCTCAAGCCCTGGCTCTAGCAACTTGCCTTAAAGGGCTGAATTAGGTGAGGAAAGAAAAAAGGACAACTTTTTTGTAGTTTTGACCACCTTCATGGATGTCATTGCCTTCTAACTACTTGAGTCACGAGTGATGGATTCTAAGGGAAAATTTACTATGGAAATATCAAACCATGGGAGTAAGGCAGAAAACAAAAAGTTTTCACGTTAAAACCCTAACTATCATTAAATACAAGGATAAAAACAAGAGAAAAGCTTTCTAAGAGGTTCTCAAGGGAAGTTAAAGATTCTTAATTAAAGCATGCAATATTTTCACCAAGAATTCCATATTAAGCATTTAGACATGGAATATAGAAACCCTAGCAAAATACATTGCATAAAATAACCATAAAAGATATTCAATAAGAAAAGTACTCACAAGAAATCAATGAACAATCTTTCTTTATCCCAAAATGAATGACGTCTCCACAAAAAGACTAGTTTCCAATAGAAAATATCCACAAAGATCACATCTGCACAAGAGCACCAAGGTACCAGAGCTAGGCCAAATCTCTAGAAGAGGTTGAATTAATCCACTAGTGATGATGCTAAAATGAAATGGAATGTTCCTCTATAAATATGAGGTCTATCACTCCATTTAATCTTTAAAAGCCCCTAAACAAGTTTGATAATGAGTAAACATAAAGTAAAACTTTATGGGTTACAAGCTAACCAACTAGCTCAAACATTAAATCATGCCAAAATAGACCCACACATGTGAGTCGTAAGCCTTTAATATGACGACATCATGACCATTTTGGGCTCCAAAAGTTTTGTCATGGTGAAAGGCATAGTTTTAAAACCAGGCCAGTCTGACTCGGATTCGGCTTGGTAGACTAAGCCAAAGCCCTGCCCAGGTCGGCTCAACCAAAAAATCGGACTAGAAACCAGTTCAGTAACAGACCAGTTGGCTCAGTCGAGCCCCTCTTAAACCGGCCAACCTGGGCAGCATGAAAAAAGGGCGACAAGGCGAACTGGAAGTTGGGTTTCTTTTTTTGGTTTTTTTTCCCTAATGCCTCTACCCCTCTCCCAAGCCTATAAAAGTGACCCAACACCCTCATATTTCATCACAACTATCTCATTGCATTTGTGTGAGCATTTGTGAGGAGTTTGTGAAGAGTTGGAGTTGGTTTTTGGAGCAGCAATGAGGAGGTTCTTGGGCAATCATTGGAGCAACAATGAAGAGGCTACAAGTTTTTTTTTCACTTCTGAAATTTGCCCTTGTTTTTTTCTGCAGATATGGAAATTGAAAAGAGTAATTTTTCTAGAAGAAAGGAAGAGTTGTTTTTTTTTTTCTTTTCATCTTCAAACTTTTGTCCTTTCATTTCCAATTCCAAATATCAAAAAATGGCTCCTATAATGAGAAATGTTGCTTGGGCATATGCTAAGATGATTGACAATCAAATGTATTGCAAATTTTGTCATAAAAGAATTAAGGGAGGTGGAGGGGGCATTCACATGTTGAAACAACACTTGGCTAGTATTAGACGCCAAATTGTCCCATGTGCAGCACCAGCAGAGTAGATTGGGGAAATTAGGAAGGAGTTGCTAGAGAATTTCGAGAAGTTTGAGGAAAAAAAGCTAGGCAAAAAGGAATATAGGATAAAATAGGGAGGAAGAGGAGTCTAAAACACATGATGGTTGCCAACCCCAATTTTGATTATGAGGGCTCTTCATCTATCCCTTGTACTGATGCATCCAACCCCTTTCGCTATGTTCCTCCTTTGGAGTATATTCAAGACAAAGGTAAGGGTAAAATTAAAAAGAAGGGTGATATCAAAATTTATTTCACACCCTCCTCTCCCCTCTGATAGTGCACATAGTCCTCAAGCTAATAGAAATCAAATCCAGCCTACTTTAGATGACCATTGGAAGAAAGAATTGAGAGAAACTGCCTGTGATTACATAGCTAGATGGTGGTATGATGTTGATATCCCCTTCAATGTTGCCCACTGACTGTATTATGAACATACGTTTGATGCCATATTTGATGTTGGTGAGGGCTTCAAAGGCCCCACTATGCATGAATTAAGGGAATCTCGTTTGCAAAAAGAGGTTATATCCATTGAGGAATATTTGAAAGATTTCAAAGGCTCATGGGTGAAAACAGGATGTTGTTTCAGCTTTTGAATCAGGTTGTTGAAGAGGTGGGGGTGGGTAATGTTGTTTAGATCATCATAGATAATGCCTCTAACTATGTTCTTGCTGGTAAAATGTTAGAAGAAAAACACAAAACCATCTTTTGGACCCCATGTGTTGCACATTGCATAGACCTCATGCTTGAGGATATCGATCAAATATAATGGATCAAGAACACTATAGAGTATGCCAAAAGCATAATAAAGTATATCTACAATCACTCATTCATTTTGAACCTGATGAGGAAAAACACAGGGGGCAAGGATCTTGTTAGGCCTGCCATCACTAGATTTGCAACTCATTTTTTGACATTGCAATCTACGCTTTCCCAACATAAAAACTTGCAGAGGATGTTTTCTAGTGATGAATGGAATGGATGTTAATGGGCTCACAAACACAATGGCAAAGATGTAAGACCCTAGAGATGGAGTGGGATGATGAGAAGATAGGGAGGCACGAGAAGATACGGGGACAACACACATATCCGCCTCAAACTGTGTCCGCTCATCGAAATGGAGGCAGTCTTCTGGAAGGGAGACATAGAGTGGGTAGTGGAGCTGTGTGCATCAGAGGCAGGGACTACAGGGCAGACGGTACATCCAGAGATACAGTCCATCCTTGATCGGTAAGCCATAGTGTTTGGGGAGATTCCACCAGGACCGCCACCGGATCGGGGGTTTGAGCACACCATCGAGCTTGAGCAGGGCATACAGGCAGTGATCACTGCCCCCCTATAGGCACCCCAAGCCCTATCGGGATGAGATTGAGCGGGCTATCCAGGAGTTGCTGGCTCTTGGGCACATTCGACCGAGCACGAGTCCTTTTGCTTCTTCTGTGGTGTTGGTGAAGAAGAAAGATGGTACATTGAGGATGTGCATTGACTACAGGGCCTTGAACAAGAAGACCCTGAAGAACAGGTACCCCATACCTAGGATCGATGAGTTGATGGACGAGTTGAGGGGAGCACGGTTCTTCTCAAAGATTGATTTGAGATCTGGGTACATAGCAGATTCGCGTAGAGGAGCAGCATTCCCAAGACCGCCTCCAGGTGTCACTATGGACACTTTGAGTTCTTGGTGATGCCTTTTGGGCTAACCAACGCCCCCGCTACATTTCAATCCTGCATGAATCACATCTTCCATAGTCACTTGAGGAAGTTTGTGTTGGTATTCTTTGATGACATTCTCAGTTACAGCAGGACTTGGGAGGAGCATCTCCAACACATTGAGACGGTATTGCGTATCTTACAGGAGTAGCAACTCTATGCCAAACTCTCCAAGTGTGAGTTTGGGTTGATGGAGATGTTGTATCTGGGAAACATCATAGGGGTGGATAGAGTGAGAGTCCACGAGGAGAAGATCAGGGCCATCAGAGAATGGCCGGAGCCGAGGAATGTGACGGAACTTCGAGGATTCATTGGCATTTGTACTTACTACCAGAAGTTCGTCAAAGGTTTCTCGCAGCTTACTACACCCCTGACAGATTTGACGAGGAAAGGGGCATTCAGTTGGTCGAATACAGTGCAACGAGCCTTTGATAGACTCAAGGAGGTTATGAGCGCTGCCTAGTGCTTGAGTTGCCAGATTTTACGCAGCCATTTGTTTTGGAGTGTGATGCGTCGGGAGAGGGGATCGGCGTAGTGTTGATGCAGGGAGGTCACCCTATAGCCTTTGAGAGTCAGAAGCTCCTTCCGTACGAGAGGTTGTATTCTATATACGACAAGGAGATGCTGGCCATCATGTATGCATTGGCTAAGTATCGGCAGTATTTGGTGGGTAACAGGTTCAGGGTGGGGACTGATCACAACAGCCTCAAGTTCTTTTTGGAGCAAAAGCAGCTACAGGAGAGGCAGCAGAAGTGGATCAGCAAGACCCAAGCATATGACTTTGAAATTGAGTATGTCAAGGGTAAGAACAATGTGGTAGCAGATGCCCTTTCACGTAGACCAGCCACGTTGTCTCTTATGAGCTTGGATACAGACTGGAGGGCTAGACTCTTAGTAGAGTACTCCAAAGACAGATTTGCATGTGAGGTTCTGGACGGGCAGATGGCAGATGACAGGTACAGGGTGGTCGACGAGATCATCTATTACAGGGACCAGATTTTCTTGACTGAGGGGTCTCATCTCAAGAAGAAGATACTCCAGGCATCACATGATTCACCATTGGCAGGACATCAGGGGTTTACCAAAACCTACAGGGCCATTAGGGAGAGGTTCTCATGGAAGGGCCTCAAGGAGGACGTACT
>APFE031621730.1:98472-136538 GCA_000404065.3 Pinus taeda
TTTTTTTTTTTTTTTTTTTTTTTTTTTTTTTTTTTTTTTTGCGGCAAAGACTGAGACTGTTACATATCGTGCAGGGTCATATAGTGCGGGCAAGTCTGAATACGGCTATATTTTATAACTTTTTTGGCGGCACGAGCGAATTGCCCGTTGTTGGTTGGAGGCGGAGACCAATATTGATATGCGCCACTCTCGACCCTCTTGCTGTACAAATTCTGCGACTCACATTTGTCAGCCCAGTGGTTGATAAGATAAGATAAGATAAGATAATTTTATTAATGTCCAACAAATGACCATAGTAGGTCAACGAGACTGTCGGTTACAATGATTACATTATGCAAGTCGGTGGACCAAACGGTCCCCTTCAACATTTCTTTAAAAGCAGGAAATACATCTAAAATGTAAATGAAGTAGCAAGGTGCTCTCAGCTTCGAAGCAGAGCGCTGCGATGAAGCAGAGACGAGAGAGAAGAAGAAGAGGAAGAAGAGAGGGGGGGGATCCCCTGACTATTCCCTACTCCTAACATCCAAGGTCGAGAGAAGAAAACTAAGGGAATCTTGTCAAAGTCTGTTGTCTTTTAGATACGCTGGGTTGTCGATGATGCCGCCTGGAAGTTCTAAGGCGCCTCCCTGGGGTGGAACTAATCCTGGGGCGCTGTTGTAGTCTGGTGGGTCGGCCCCTTTGGGACCGCACTGATCTGTTTTCGGTATCAGTGGGATGGTCCATGTTTCTTTTGGTGCCCTGTGCTGAGGGTAGCGCCCTAAAGAAGTCCGTGATCTTCTGCGTAGTGTCTGGTCTGGTGGGAGGCTGGAGAAAACGGGCCCGAAATCTGAAAGCCTCCTGGAGGTAAAGTGCTAGGCATCTCAGATCAATATATCTGAGGAAGCTGGACAAGGTCTGAGAAGACCTGAAGAGACAATGGAAACGGCCTCGGATCTCGTAGTATGCAGGGCATCCGAAGATGAAATGTGTTTCTGTTTCTATCTCCTGTAAATGACAGAGCTAGCAAATCTCGTCTGCCCTATCGATGTGGTGATATGTTTCCACCCGGAGTCTGTGAGAGCCAACTCTGAACTGCCCGAGGGGGATTCTAAGGGCATGCATCCAATGTTGGAGCATGTACTGAGGTTTGATGATGAACCCATCCTTGATCTCCAGGCAGTGCTCCGCGTAGATGGCCATTTTTGGGCGCAACCCATTGGGAGGATTGATTCATATAGTCTGAATGTATTGCCCGTAAATATCATCCTTAATGATTTTATTCAGCTCTTGCTGATTGGGAAGAAGATGGCCAAGAGCATTCAGAGAGTACTGAAAAGGAGGGAGGTGGTCAATATGAATCCCTGAGGCCTTAAGAATATCTGTCACCCCAGTGTACCAACATTTGGATCGCCCTGTCTGCATGCGGGCGATGTGCTCTGAGGAGCAATATGCTAAATACGGGTATCTGTCACGACCCTTCCTCGCATCTGCCAATCCTCGAAGTCTGTGCAGGAGGGACACTAACCTGAAAATTACCTCTAGACGGAAAGGCTGAGCCCCGAACTCAGCTAGAATGATGTGTTGGGGAACAGTCTGCTTGCATCTAATGAAACGGCGCAAAAGGAGGGTCTGGACACGCTCCACTGAAGCCCAATCAGGCTCTAGAAGAGAGGGACCCCAAATCTCTGAGCCATAAAGCACTGTGGGGCGAATCAAGGTGTCCATGATGCTCATTTTGGACGAGATGTCCTGGAAGTGGTGTCGGAAACACTATCTCTCCAGAAGTGCTAGGGAGTCGTACCCTTTGTTGATCCGAGGTTGAAGGGCTGGACGTAGGCTGAAGCGAGGCCCTGAAAACTGAACTCCCAGATATGTATAGGTGCTAACAATCTCGATCTCTTCCCCTTTAAATAGGAAGCGGAAATCTGAGGATTTCTTGACTCCATTGAAGATAATCACTTTGGTCTTACTCAAGTTTACAGTTAGATGCCTCCGGTCACAAAAAGCAGCGAGTGCATCTAGCTGTCTCTGGAGGCCTTCTTGGGAGGAGGCAATGAGAGCAATATCGTCAGCAAAGAGGACAAAAATCAGGTCCTGGTGGAGAAGGCATCCATCTGTATCCTTGATATGCTCTCGGAGGAAGGACTCAAGCTCATCGATATATATCCCGAATAAAGTAGGTGAAAGGGGGCATCCTTGCTTGACTCCAATGGTGTTTCGTATGAAATTCGACAATCCTCCTACTGTACAGAGATGGCCAAGGACGGCCTCATAGAGATGCATGATAGCATTCAGGAGAGTCGAGGAAATACCAATCTCCCTTAGCCTCTGGAAAAGATCTTCCCTTGGAACTGAGTGGTTGAATCTCTTTGAAGAAAGATTGGAGCATCATATTTGGGTTGTTCTTGTCTCTCTGATAATTCACATTTTTTTGGCAGAGATCTGTATTTAGCGCCTGAACTTTTGGGTATCTGTTATCAGTGGCAAGTTCATACGGGGCGGCTAACGCAGAGCCCATGACCACTTACCCAGCTTACCCACCGCACAGGTCATTCTTGCAACCGCCGTCTTATCCGCCACCAAATAACCGAGGCTGACAACCATCAAACGCCTCAGCGGCACTGTGCTCGACGTCAAGCACTGCAACGCAACGCATTAATAGCAAGTTCCAAATCTTCATCAAGGACCTTTCTATCATCATTGTCGCCTGTCATGGTAGAGTTGTCGTGGCAGCATGACCGAATCTTGTCAATCTAAAGATTTTGAAACCAGACGTGATAACACGTGGGCCCATCCTGGTGGGTTACGTATTTTTTTTGGGGAACAGTCAACTCTGGTATGTTATATAGTTTTTTTTTTTGCATAAAGAAGTAATTGTGGAGACCACGAATTGCTGGTAACCTGCCCGTATCAATTTCTCAGTATATATATTTTTTTGATTCTTCCGAAAATATAGATTTTTTTTACACGTTAGTTTTTGGGCATACAAATATTCTCCAAGTTTCTCCCTGCCTAAGCCTCTTAGAGCGATTTCTGGTTCTATTTGCACCAGCACTTGTCAGATTTTGTCCAGATCAATCGGCATCTGCACTAAAATCCGTGTCGGATTTCTTTAGTGTTTTCTGTGTCTTGGGAAATGTGCAGATGGCTTCATTAACCAATATGATGTTGGAAAGTCGTCATCGCTTTAATGGCACCAATTATAACATCTAGAAACAGAGAATGTTGACCATTTTTTAATATAGACGTCTTAACCAGCTCGTTTTGGGCAAAGAGCTCCGTCCTGGTACATCCGGTACAGATCAAGATAAGTTTGATGATCGAAATTGAGAGGTTGTTATGCTTCTCAAACTCTCTGTAACTGATCAATTACCGCAAATTCCTTCTGGCAAGGCAGCTGCCGAAATCTGGCAACATTTGAAGGAATTGCACGAGACATCCGACAAGAGCAGAGCTTTTTTTTCCTCAAGAATCAGTTGTTCTCCGTCATGATGGAAGAACATATGTCTTTACAGGAACATCTTAACAAGATTAAAGACATTCGAGATCAGCTCGAAGCCATTGGTCGGACCATGGAGGAAGAAGATATGGTAGTCATCACTCTGAAAAGTCTACCAAAACCTTATGAGCACTTCATAAAAACACTCAACATTACCTCCACTAATGTTGATCTGAAGTTTCCAGAGTTATGCACCAAACTCATGCAGCAGGATCGTTGGAAACAGCAGTTTGGTAGTAGTGCTTCATCAGCCTCCTCAGAAAATGCTTTTGCTGCCAAATATCAGTCCTTTCAGCAGAAAGGTTCTTCTCAGCCTTATGATCCCGCTAAGAAGAAAAATGTGTAGTGTAATTACTGTCACAAGTTTGGCCACATGAAGAAAGATTGCCGACAGAGGATTGCTTCTGAACAGAAGAAGCAAGGAGGGTCTTATCAGCAAACGAATGTTGCAGAACATTCTGAGCAGAAGGAATCTGCTTTTTACGCCTTTATGGCTAAGAGGTCCTCAGATCATGCCCCATCTTCTGCCTGGTACATTGACTCTGGTGCATCACGTCATTTTTCTCACATGTGTGATTGGTTCATTGACTTCTCCCCTTTCAGTGATTTCATGGTATTCAGCGGAGGTGAAGAGTACACAGTGGTTGGCAGAGGTACAGTTCAAATCCAGTTTGGTGGGCGCACACTCATCTTCCTGAATGTGTACTATGTTCCTAGTATGGAAATTTATCTGCTATCTGTCAGCCAGATTATGAGGAACTCTCCTTAGCTTGATGTAGTGTTCAATGCGCAGAAGTGCTCCATTATTGACAGGGAGACTTGTCTTACGGTTACTGTTGGCCTAGAGGATCATGGTCTATACAGGCTTCTTGACACTAGTGATTCTCTAGAAGTAGCTCTAGCAACTCGTGTTTCTCCCATCAGCACTCTGTGGCATCAGCGATATGGGCATCTAAACATTCAGTATCTCTCTCAGCTCTCTCGGGAGGGACTTGTGTCAGGATTACCTGATATGCAAACTCAGCAGTTGGGAGTGTGTGACACCTATCAAGCTGGAAAGCAACATCGGTCTTCATTCAAAGATGGAGAATCTTGGTGTGCATCTAAGATACTCCAGTTAATTCATGCTGATATTTGTGGTCCTATGAATACATCTTTAGTTACTGGTTGCAAATATTTTTTTCTTATTGTAGATGATTTCAGTGGAAAGATGTGGGTGTACTTTCTAAAACATAAATCTGATGTATTTAGTATCTTTCAGAATTTTAAGTCCTTAGTTGAAAAAGAGTCTGGCTATAATATCATCACTCTTGGGACAGATAACGGGGGGGGGGAGTTTTGTTCTTTTGCTTTCTCCAACTTCTGTGATACCCATGGCATCAAACGCCAGTTAACTACACCCTACACTCCTCAGCAGAACAGTGTTGTCGAACGTCACAACCATACGGTTGTTGAAATGGCGCATTCCATGTTACAACATAGGAGTGTTCCGAACAAATTTTGGACTGAAGCAGTGTTTACCGTTGTCTATCTTCTTAACCGATCACCTACTCAGGCTGTTAAGGGGAAGACTCTAGAAGAGGTTTGGTCTGGCCATAAGCTTCAGAATCCAGATCAGTCACCTCAAAGTGTTTGGCTCGGTTGCATATGTTTGGATTCCAGCTGCTAAGCGCTCTTAGTTGGATTCCAAAAGCCAGAAACTCATGATGATAGGGTACAGTGACCACCACAAGGCCTATACGTTGATAGATATAAACATTGGTCGTCTTAGCTTCAGTCAGGACGTAGTGTTTGATGAAGACAAAGGATTCTTTTAGTCTCCTACTTCTCAGCAATGTTCTGAGGATCAACCTCATAGTGTTCTTCCATAAGGTCCACTTAATGGGAGGGATGATGCAGCATCAGTATTTAATGATGCACTACCTGAGCTTCCTCCCCTTGCTGCTCCTGTTGTTCCTAAGCCTCCTCCACCCACTCCTAATATTGGTTCTTCTACTCTCCGGCCTAAATGGTGGGCTAAAACTATTGGTGATCTCCAGGATAATGAGCTCCTTGAAGGTAGAACTTCCCGAAATAAGAGCAAACACCAGCCTACAGTAAATTTTGCTCTTATGGCTAACTTACACAGTGTTTTTGAACCTCAAACCTATTCAGAGGCTAAGGATATACCTGAGTGGGAACAGGCTATGGAAGCAGAATTCCAGAGTCTTCAGAAGAATCACACTTGGACCCTTTCTAATCTTCCTACAGGGAAGAAGCCCATTAGCTGCAAATGGGTGTATAAAGTAAAATACAAAGCTGACAGGACCCTCAACAAGTATAAGGCTCACCTTGTTGCTCGAGGATTCTCACAGAAGGAAGGCATAGACTATGAAGAGTCCTTTGCTCCTACAACCAAGATGAGTACCATACGGCTTGTCCTTGCCTTAGCAGCTCAGTTCAGTTGGAAAGTCCATTAGATGGATGTAAAGAGTGTTTTTCTGAATGGTGACTTACAGGAAGAAGTCTACATGACGCAGCCTCCAAGATTCAAGGTTGCCGGTCAAGAACAGAAAGTTTGTAGATTAGTCAAAGCACTCTATGGTCTGAAACAAGCCCCTCGGGCTTGGTACATGAAAATTGATAAGTACCTAACAGATCATGGTTTTCAACGGAGTCCATCTAATGCAAACCTGTATATCAAACATACTGGTGATGATATTCTGTTTGTAGTTGTCTATGTGGATAATCTTATCATTGCTGGCAGTTCAGCACATTTGATCCATGGGATCAAACAAGATTTGTGCAGCACTTTTGATATGACAGATTTGGGACTTTTTCATCACTGTTTAGGGGTGGAATTCTGGCAGACTGAGAACAACATCTTTCTCTCTCAGTCCAAGTATGCTAGAAATCTTGTGGACAGGTTCAAAATGCAGGATTGCAAACCTACCACGACTCCTATGGAACCAGGGCTCAAACTTTCAGTTCAATCATCCTCACCACTTGTGGATGAAACTTTATTCAGGCAATTAGTGGGCAGCCTCATCTACCTTACTGCCACTCGACCTGATATCAGTTTTGCAGTGAGCTACATTTCGCGCTTCATGTCAGCTCCTAAGGTTGATCATTGGATAGCAGCAAAGCATGTGCTGCGTTATGTAAGAGGCACTCCTAATTATGGACTTTTGTACACTCGAAGTTCAGATCCTACACTCAGTGGTTACAATGATTCAGACTGGGCTGGTTCGGTTGATGACCGTAAATCTACCGCTGGGTATGTCTTTAGTCTGGGATCCGACGCTGTCACATGGGCTAGTAAAAAGTAGCAGGCAGTGGCTCTCTCCTCAACAGAAGCAGAATATCGGGGAGCAGTTAAGGCATCTTGCGAGGCAGTTTGGCTTCGACACATGCTTGCGGATATGCATGTTTCCCAAGCAAGTCCTACTCCCTTGTTCTGTGATAATCAAGGAGTGCTCAAACTCGCCAATAATCCAGTCTTCCATGAACGAACAAAGCATGTGGAAACTCATTGTCACTACATTTGACAGCTTGTTGAAGACGGATCCATTCAGTTGCTATATGTTCCCACAACGGAGTAGCCAGCAGACATCTTCACCAAGCCTCTTGGTCCTGATAAGTTTGTAAAATTCAAAGGGTCTATAGGTGTTGTAAATAGATTGAGCATTAAGGGAGGGTATTAGAATAATGCTATTTTAGTGTTTATTGTTCATCTATGATTGTAATTAGCAGTTTCTTGTTAGAAACTTCTTGTTTCTATATTCTTAATAGAAACTTGTTGTTTCTGTAAATACAGTTGTATTATTTATTGAGCTTTACTGCTCATTGTAAATCAATTCAATACATTCATTGATTAAGTAAAGCCCCTCGATTAACCCTAAGGTCTCACGGGAGGTCCCACTAGACTAGGGCTAAGGATTAACTCCCCCTAGTAAGGTGAGAAAACAAGATTACAGTCAAGATCGGTCAATTATCTTGATCACCCCTTTATCTGTACTAAATGCCCAAAACATTAATTATAAGCATCTGATTGCAAAATGATCAAAGCACATATTGAGTAGCAGCCCACCTTTATTTAAGAGGAATGTCGGGTGGTGAGAGGTGCATGGCTGATGTAGATGGCAAAGGCATATGGCATATCATTATTAAGTGAATCATAATGTCAGCAGCTGTTGGCTGTCAAATGTAGGAGAAAAAGTTTTCTTCTATAGGGTTATCCATTTTAGTGGGTAATCGTAACATAGCCCTAAAACCCTAACCTTTGACTATTAAATAGCCACTTCCCCATTCTAAAACACAAATTTGAGTTCCTCATTGCAGTATGCATCTCAATGTTTGAGCAAGCAATTTTGAGTGAAAATTGTTGCGAGCTCTAAATTACCTATGTTTCTGGTTCATGTTTTGTTTTGACAATACACATACATATATATGTTGTCTCCTTGTATCCGAATCCTGGTAATTTAAAAAATCTGGCAGATCCATACCTGCATGCAAATTCAGACTGATTTTATACAACTTAGCTCAATTGTGTAATTTCTTTTTGTTTGGTCTAAAATTCTTAATGGATCATGTACTTCTTGTTCTATTTCTTCCACATTGGCATGGTTTAGTAATACCTTATCATATCTAAACAGCCATTTTCAAGAAGCTTAAATCAAAGACACGATACATTTCAATTTCTATTGGTAAATGTATTTTGTAGGCAAAAGCATTTATTTTTCCTAGAGTGTTGAATGGTCCACAATATTAGGTGGTCAGAATTGTACATTTGAATGAAAAGCTAATTTCTTTGACTCTTAAGCATATCATGTCTCCATATTCAAATGATCTTTGGGTTTGACATTGATCCTGATATAAACTGGCCCTTGATTGAGCTCTTCCCGTGTTACTTTTACATCTTTAATTCTTGTCTATGTTACCTGATCCGTCAGGCCCAGCGGCTGGATCCGCAGATCCCCGGATCAGAGACGGATTCGGATCTGGATCCACGAAGATATGCCCCGCCCAACATTTGTCTGTGTATAATATGGTTTGATGTCAGCACATATTTCCAAATTATATCTCAGCGCAGAATCTAGAAAGAAAATGTCAGCAGATGAATAGCCTGATATTGGAAAAATCAGCCATGCGGGAGTTCACTAACTTGTGCGTAATATGGTTTGACGTCAGCACATATTTTCAAATTATATCTCAGCGCAGAATTCCAGAAAGAAAAAGTCAGCGGATGAATAACGCTATATTGGAAAAATCAGCCATGAGAATAATTAACAAGGGCATTCATTAATTTCAAGATTATAAACCTGCGGTTGACCATATTATAAACTTTATTTCAAGATTATAAGATGCAGATGTTTGGATATTCTAATTAAATTATATGTTTATTTTAAAAGTTTCATAAAGTAAGTTTATTTAATTTAAATATAATAACTAGTAATTAATGTTTCAATATTATGATACATTAATTTTAATATATTAAATTAATAATTATTTTTTTTTACCTGAAATTAATAATTATTTTAAAATATTATATAGAAGTTTAATAGTTTAAAATTTTTAAACAGAAATTATAATTTTTTTTTATTTTATACAAATTTAATTAATATTTATAAATAATATATTAATTCTGATATTTATTTATCTGATATATCTAATATATATTTTTATAGTTACTAATATATAAAAACTATATATTTAAAATTAATATATGTTTTTATTTTATTTTTATAATAAATTTAAATTTTTAAAAATTATAAAATATATTATATTGTTTGTACTTGCCGTATCCGAATCCTGGCTTTTCAAAAAACTGGCGGATCTGTATCCGAATCCTGGTAACTTAGATTCTTGTTTCATTTTTGCAGCAGTCATAGCAAAATTTTGATTTACATGCCACCTATTTTATCT
The DNA here is from genome assembly GCA_000404065.3 of Pinus taeda. Lineage (NCBI taxonomy): Eukaryota > Viridiplantae > Streptophyta > Pinopsida > Pinales > Pinaceae > Pinus > Pinus taeda. Next base: position 107,855 of record APFE031621730.1, read on the forward strand.
TATTTACATAGTCATCTAATCAATACAAACTGTTTCCTTCCTTGCTATCGTGGCCATATTTGCACTACGATCTATAATGTTGAAAACTAGTCAGTATGCCCTAATTTAGCATATGCTGGAAATGAAGTTAAAAACAAAGATAAACAAGTTATGCATAGTACAAATATTTCCTCCATGCGATAATCAGTAGCACTACAAATACCAGCCAAAGCTTGAAACAGACCAAAGCTAACATAAAACGACAATATTCTTCCAAATAGTAGAATGCACCTATTCTTCCTGATGTACAGCACATGGAATAATGCTAATGTTTTCTTATTTCTATGCCTCTTATTATGATGAATGAATGCAACCAAATTAAAATACCTCATGTGTATACCTCATGTGTAGCTAGATAATCCGCATCAACTGGAAAGCTGAAGGACCAGGAGCTTAGCTGCACGTGACAGACATAAAAAGAAGAATAAGCAGTGTTCCAGTTTTATTAGATATACATAAAACACGATAGATGAGACAATGTATTTCTACAATGCATCACAACATACCTGATGAAAAATTTCATCCTCGGGTTTAATATATATGAGTTCACCCTTGTCATCGTTTTGATCATCTCCGTTTCTTAATCTGCCCTTCTTTCTCTAACATTTATATACAATACCAAAAAGAAACAAATTTACTGATGATAACACACCAACTATGATATGTTCAACCAGCACTTATAGAACATCATAAATTTAAGCCATGGAAAACTTGTTCATAAGCTAGAGAAATTAAAAATGGAATAGATAACAAAGAAGAAATGCATGCTAGAACACTTGTGATACATCCTACAAACTATAAGCAATTCAAAAGTGAGGATGTATCACAAAGCCACTTTTATCAATGATACCCATTATTAAAAGAAATAGCAGCTAATTACCTTTTTCTTTTGTGTCTTTGCCACCCTGCATTCTTTCGGTATCGTTTGATACACTCTAGTGAGCAGTAGGTAATGTTTGAACCGAAAGGAATCTCGCAATTCTTGTGTTGGCTGAGTACACAAAAAACAGAAAAAGCATTGCTCTTCACCCGATCTACATTCATAACTTCAAATTCCTCTACTGAATATTAATCAAGCATGGTATTTATTTCCAGATGTATGGAGAGTAAACAAGATTTCAAAGTACAAAAATAAAAACAGAGGAATGTTTCAAACAAAACACCTCATCTTCTACAGCCCATGACACTTCATCAAAAAGGCCATCATAAAGAGGTGGTATAAGTTCAAACGGAAGATTAACCACGCGTTCACAAACCAAAAGACCCACATCATGAGGATGCTTTTCCCAAAGTGCATTAAGCTGAACAGCCTCAGCCTTTTCAAAACTTTTATCAAGGAGAAAATCTCGAAGTTCCATAATGCAGCGCTGATCCTGTAAAATAAAGAAAAGCTCAATTTAAAAAAGCATTCCTGCCATTAAATGATATTCATTTTCTCTTTATGCATACATGCAGGTGTCCACTTCATTGTATCAACAGAGTAAATATAAAGAAAGCATTCTAGGTTCTACCAAAGACTAAATCAAGACTGGCAACTGATTTTATATCAACCATACTCTTTATACTTCACTGCCATTAACACCAAAACCCCACTCCCCACATCCCTTGCAATAGGTACCAGAATTCAGATTCACCTGCTTTATTTCCTATGAACAGAAGTAAATGGATATATTATACCCGTAGTCTATCTGTTCTACGTTTTGGAGGATTTTCCGGCATATTTTCTGGTCTAGTTTGTCCAAAATTAGGTAGGGAATTCTTGGAATCACAAGTTTGAGTTGTAAACTCTCCACAGTCCAAGTGCCCCAGGGGTTTTTGAGGGTGGTGAATCCATATATGCAATCAAAAACCCATTTTAAACAACAAAAACTAAGATTTGGCCAAAACAAATTCGCCGGATACCGGCATAAAAAATCCAAAATATAGCATGTTTAGACAATGCCTATGTTATACGCTAATTTAAAAACAAGATGAAACAAGTCAAACACTCCAAATTTCTTGGCAAAAAGAGAAATAATATGAGGATTAAATGCTTCCTAGAGTCATTAATTACTCTTGTATGACATCACACTGACACATATGCCATCAATGTCCAAACAATTTGAACATATAAAAATGAATCATAAATGTGCCCTAAAATCAAAGAGCCCTTTAAAGAGGGACTCTAACTGTAGCCATGAGGGACTAAAATGGGGTTATTTGACACTCAAGTTACACTATAAAAAAACAATCTTCACTGACCAAGAATTTGGAAGGTTCTAAACAAAGTACCCTTGATTGTTATCCCAACTCCAGTAATTTCCATGCCCTTAGAAAATGAAATGACTCATTATAGCATCTTTCCCTGCATCCAAGATGGTGGATTTCATGTGAAAATTCCTTCTATTTTATATATACCCAAATCCTGGCCCCTCTATTGTCCTTCCAATCATATTTTAATAATTCCATCATGACTTTATTGAAGACCTTCATCTGATCTTGACTTCTCCAGTTATTTGTGTCTGATGGGCTCATTAGTTTTGCTAGAGTTCGAAAATTTAGTGACATAGCTATAAGCCCTATTGACCACTACGTGTCAACAATCCATAGCAATACACCCCTTTTTTTCACAAAAGGCATAGCGCCTAATCGATGTGTTCATGCTGTACAACTATCATCATCAGCTTCACTTCCAAGATGTTATGTAAACCCTTTCTGCATGTGTATAATGTAAATAATCTCAGCAGATCTGTGTCATGTCTATAACAACCTAGGTAAACCTACTTTTCTAGTAACGATCTCCATTCATGGAGGTTTTTTGTCTCACCGATCCATTCTCGGATGGTCAACAGAGTTTTCCTCCAGTCTTACCCCAAAGCTAGAATGGATTTTGTCGCTAGGATCTCAGGCGAATCCTAGTGTTCTAGATCGAGTCTATGTAAAAATAATTTGGGAATAATCCTAACTATTTGGTTAGGTTATTTTATTACAAATTGCTTGGTTTGTTGAATTATGTTTGTGTCGCATAAATGGGTAGTCCGTGAGGGTCTATTTCAAATTGGTTTTCCCCCTTATGATGTAAAAAATAATAAAATCATGATGTAAAGTGTCTTAAGGGTTGGAAAAATAATTTATCCCCTCATAGGTTAATTAATTAAATTTTCTGGCCAAAAATTAATTAAAATCCTGAGCCAAAAATTTAATTAATTCTAGGTCCTAGGTAAATTTAAATTCTCCAAAGGTAAAATTCATTGGTCCTTCAAAAAATAAATTTTAAAAGGTCCTGGGACTAAGGTAAATTAATTATTTTGCCAAATTTTAAACCTTTGATCCCTAGGGGTTGAGTCAAAGTCAAATTTTTTGGGAAATTAACTCAAAAATTTTATTTTTTAGTTAATTAAAATGCATTTAATGGAAAAAATCGAATTTACCCAAATATTTAAATATTTCGACGGATGAGATTAAAAGAAATTTTAATCTTCATCAACGGTCGAGATTGCTTTGACAAGGATCACTCAAACTAGCCATTAGAGGATTTATCTTTAAATAGGAGGCCATTTGTCAGTCGATGGATCTGACCTTTGAGTCGTGTGCTTAGCGAGAAGCTCCGGTATAATCTTTTTTCTAGATAATAAAGACAGACTTTAGGGTTAAAAAAATGAATAATATTCCTGCAAAGTTATGTTGATAAGCCCCAGAGATCCAGATCTTATCCTCCAGGGCCCAAATCTAGACTCTACATAAATTTCCACCTTAGATCTGTAGCTGCATGACAACAAAAAAACATCCAAACGATATGTACAATGATAAAAAACTAAAACCCAGAAAAACCCATGTCAAAAAACCAAAAATAATTTATAGATCTATACATACGAATGGTAGATCTATCAGATCTGAGGAGTATGAGTCCAACTCCGCTCCCAGATCTGATAATCTAAGGCTCAACAACCAGATCTATCAATTTCCCACATAAAAATTAAATTTTTAAATTTTAATGAGGTGCTAACTCGAAACCCTTCGTGCATCACCAACAAAAAATCTTATGATAAGCCTGGGATTAATTTTACTAGGCTCCTCAGAAAACATGGATCGGGAGTTGTCTAGTCCAACTGAAAACTTCCCCTAATGCCCGAGGATCTAAAATCAAGATTTTCCTACAAAACTCAATCCAGCCATTAAAAATAGAGCGAGAAAATAATAATAAAACTCAGACAAATAAAGATACCTACTATTACGTCCAAAATTTAGATTATTATTCAAACCCCAGCAACTAAGCAAGATATTTGTACTCAAATCACTCTTTAGAAGCTATCATCAATGGATTTAGAAAAAATTATGCATGAAAACAACACATCTTAGAGTATTCCCATGAAGAGTAACACCAGCAAAACTTAACCCCAAAGTCTTTCTTTACTATCCAAAAAAAAGATTACACAAGAGCTTCTTGCTAAGCACATGACTCAAAGGTCGGATCCATCAACTGACAAATGACTTCCTAATCCTCCAACGGCTAGTTCAAGTGATCCTCGTCAAAACAATCTCGATCGTTGATGAGGATTAAAATTCCTTTTAATCTCATCCATCGAAATATTTAAATATTTGGGGAAATTCGAAATTTTCAATTAAATGCATTTTAATTAACTCAAGAATTAAATTTTTGAGTTAATTTCCCCAAAATTTTGACTTTGACTTAACCCCAAAGATCAAAGGTTTAAAATTTGACAAAATAACTAATTTACCTTAGTCCTAAGACCTTTTAAAATCTAATTTTTAAGGACCGACAAATTTTGCCTTTTGAGAATTTAAATTTACCTAGGACCTAGAATTAATTAAACTTTTGGCTTAGAATTTTAATTAATTTTTGGCCAGAAAATTTAATTAATTAACCTATGAGGGGATAAATTATTTTTCCAACCCTCAAGACACTTTACATCGTGATTTTCATATTTTTTACATCATAAAGGGAAATCCCATTTGTAATAGACCCTCACAGACTACCCACTTTTGTGACACAAATATAATCCAGTAGACCAAGCAATTTGTAATAAAATAACCTAACCAAATAGTTAGGATTATTCCCAAATTACCTTTACATAGACTCGATCTAGAACACAAGGACTCACCGAAGATCCTAGCGACAAATCCATTCCAACTTTGGGGGAAGACTCTAGGAAAACTCTGTCGACCATCCGAGAATGGATTGGTGAGACAAAAAACCTCCCAGAATGGAGATCGTCACGAGAAAAGTAGGTTTGCCTAGGTCGTTACATACATGATATGGATTTGTTGAGATTATTTACATTATACACATGAAGAAAGGGTTTCCATAACATCTTGGAAGTGAAGCTAATTATGATAGTTGTACGGCACGAACACATTGATCAGTTGCTATCCCTTTTGTGAAAAAAGGGGGTGCACTGCTATGGGTCGTTGACACGTAGTGGTCAACATCTGGCTCTACTTGGGGACACGTTGTTGCACCAGAGGAATGTGAGAATCCAGAATCTGTATCCATGCAACACACAATATAACATAAGTAGCGTCCATCCAAAAAATCATCATATAACATTACGCACATGAAAGATATAAGCTCTTCATTTATTAACTATCTTAATAACATGAAAAACACAAATCTAACTACAAAATGAAATACTGAAATAACAAGGTATAAGGTTAGAAATACAATACAAAGATACCCCATGGCATCAGTGCATTCAATAAAGTGCATACTGAGCATTTGTCTGCTTTCAAGCAAATCTGTTGGTTGTTCCTCAAATGTGCCATGTCCAATCTTGCACACGATAGGACTTTTTCCTATCCGAAAATCAAGTTGCTCGCGGCCATCAGATGAATCAAACTGCTTTCTCATTCTCTTTCTCTTACGCTTTTTCTTTGTGATAGGTTGTGGTGTTGATGATGATGAGGTCGGCGTACAACTTCCTTCTTGATCCGAAAAACGCTCGTATGGAAAATTTGGAATGTTCAAGACTTTTGTGACCTGCGCTTCTTTATGAACCTGATCTATTATGACTGGTGGATCAACCATGTGAACATCAACCTGATTCTTATTAATTTCCATTTTATTCGGGTCACCTTCAATTAGCCACTTTTCAATGGAACAAATGACCTCCTCATAATAAGATGGAGCTTATTGTAGCAGACAAGGAGGCTTATGATCTGTTGACGTTTCTTTGTTTCTTTCATCCTCTGACTGATGTTGAAATTTCTATACATGTATCTTTTCCATTGTTATGGCATCCATCTGGTTAGAGTGTTCCACCTTCATAGCACTTAATTTCCATGCGATGGTTTTCCTCCATGGTCAATAACCTATTCTGAAGACATATTTGACCAGCTTCCATGTCCTTTATAATTTTATCAATCTTTGCTTTCATGCCCATGAAGCAGTTTTGCATATAGTTTAACTCTTTCTTATGATTTGCTTGCATGGTAACTAACTGATTATTATAATCGAATCTCATGATGGTCATTTCTTCATCCATAGTTGACAATCTGTTCTAAATCGAGCTTAGTTCTTCTTGATAACTTGCTTCCATGGTAGTCACTTGATTTGAATGATTAAATTCCATGATCGTCATCTTTTCCTCTAGGGCTAATAACTTGCTTTGCATAGAATTAATTTCCCTGGCATGATCAGTTGTTAATGTTGCTTGATTAAGTTCCGCATCTTTAATAAGTTGAGCATGATTAACTTCTGCATTCTTGCTTACTTGACCCTGATTTAACTGTATGTCTTGAACCATGTGAATTAACTCCTTGAAATCATTTTCTTTACTTCGGCTTTTTCTTTGACTTTGTCTTTATCTCCATATTTATCTTCAAAAGCATCAATGATTGATTGTAGAGAACCAACAGTGTTATTAGGGAGACACTTACTTATACAGAGGCTGACATTCTGAAGGTGAGTTTCGAGTCTTCGACAGTAAAAGCATTGTCGCCTTGAAAAGGAGGAAATTCATCGATGGCGCCACAAAAAAGAAGGATAACCATGTAGAGCTCCCTGAATATTAGTAAAATCACAAGGATCAAACAAGTCATAATCCATGATGATTTGATTAACGAGAAAAAGATGGGCCAAGTGGATATCAGAGAGAGATCCCTGCTCAAGAAAATGAAAACATCTACAAGAAGCGAGCTTCTAGCAGAAATTTTTGTAAGAAATGGAAGAAGTGGAGTCGCCACTTGAACAAGAATATCTCACAAAGTTTCCAAAGGTGAAACCGGAAAGTTAGTGGATGGAGGTAAGATGGATATTCAGGGAGGGCTCCTTGTCTGGGATTAAATGAATGAATAAGTGGAGTGGCCACCCAAATAGGTAACCAACCGGAATGTCCAGGTGCAAAAAGTGAAGATGAAAGGATTAGATGAGAGAGATGACGAGAGCTAGGATGGTGAGAAATGAAAAGATGAAATGACGCCGGGAAAATGATATGAAATGTCGTAAAGCCAAGGCTAATAAATTGGTCCTCGGTAGCAACACCGAGAAGTATCAGCTTCGCCGGCTCGAATGAGAGATGAGAAATGAGAAGAATGATGAGGAAATGTCGTTGCTGGGGATAGAGTTTTTCTGTCTTTAGTCCTCACAACATTTTCTAATCATATCATCTTTTTCGACATTCATTAACCCAAAATGTTGTGTCGATTGACGGGTTAATGAATGTCGGAAAAAAAGAGATGATTAGAAATGTCGTGAGGACCAAAGACAGAAAAATTTTATCCCCGGCAACGACATTCCCTCATCATTCTTTTCATTTCTCATCTCTCATTCGAACCAGCAAAGCCAACTCTTCTTGGCATTGCCACCGGGGACCAATTTATTAGGCCTTGGCTTTACCGTTTACGGCATTTCATATCATTTTCCTAGCGTCATTTCGTCTCTTCATTTCTCACCATCCTAGCTCTCGTCATCTCTCTCATCTAATCCTTTCATCTTCACTTTCTGCACCTGGACATTCTGGTTGTTTACTTGTTTGGGTGGCGACTCCACTTATTCATTCATTTAATCCCAGACAAGGAGCCCTCCCTGAATACCCATATGCCTCCATCCACTAACTTCCCGATTTCGCCTTTGGAAACCCTATCTAGATCTCTAGGGTTTATCAACATAATTTTGCAAGAATTCAAATTTTTTTTTATTTTTTTTGCAGTCCAAGGGTTCCAAAATTCTTAGATCTGGAAATTTTTCATAAAGGTTTCAACGCTAAATCTGAAGCATAAAAAATATATTGACATGGAATTCGATTTTCTGGGTTTATTTTGGGTTTCTTGAGGCCAATGTTCGTTGCCTGGAAATGCTCGTTGGGTTCTTCTTTCTATTCTTCTTACTACAAAAATTTCGAAATTTTTTTAGGAAGGGCCACAGCCCTTGTTGCTGCCTGCATTCTCCATTAAAACTACAAGAAACGCTCATCTCATTCAGCCGCAGCATTAACCCTTGCTCATCTGCAAACCCATTCTCCATTAAAACTACAAGAAACCCTCATCTCGTTCAGCCGCAGCATTAACCCTTGCTCATCTGCAAACCCCTCACGCTGCCTGTCCTTATCTTTTCCGTCTGCTGCGCCCTCTCCTCTTCCCTGCAGCACTCCCACAATCCTTGTTCTGCTTGTGTTCTTTTTATTTGTTGGTTGCATCTCAAGCTTCATCGTCATCCCATCGCAGTTTCCCCCTCCATGTTACCTCCTCCCAATTACTGCTTTGAAATCGCAGTCCTTTTCCCTTGCTACCCACGTCCTTTTCCTCGCAGCTTCCTCATCGCTCCTCCCACGGCCATACTTTCTCTCTCGACCTGCGTCCATCCCCACCTACGTTCTCCTCTTCCCTGCGATTTCCATTCCTCCACCTACAAACCCACAAGCCCTCATTGCTATCCTTGTTTTCCCTCTCTTGTTGTCGTCGAACCCTCCTCACTGCCATCTGCGGCTCCCTTCCTCACTCTCCTCTGTGTATCCTTCTCCTGCCACCATCAAAGACCTGCATACGCACAACCAACAAACAAAGCATTCGACTTTTCTTTTATTCATTTCATTTGTATTTTATGTATGCTTAGGGTTAGTTTTCGAAATTTCATTTCTTTGTTTGTTTATTTTTTTTAGTTAGGTTTTGGTTTCACATTTAAATCATTTTTTTTGTCTTGGTTGACTTTCGATTTGGTTTTATAAGATTTGATTTGTTTTTAGTTTACATCTTTTTATTTTTATTTATGATTTAAAAATGTGTTTTGATTTTTCTTTTCTATTCTCATTTGAAAAACATACAAAAAAAAAAATCTAAAACATTAAAAAATCTAAAATATTTAGAAAAAAAAATATTCATTTTTGTGACTTGAGATTACTAAAGAATTAAATTAAAAGAGGATTTGCACTAATACATTAAAATTTTAATGTGGCCCATGGCCCATTAAAATTTTGATTTATTAACCCTTTTATTTTACTTTTGTCACATTAAAAACTTAATCTCTTCATTTACCACATTGAATTAATTTCCTAAGGAACAATTAAAATTCTAATCTAAAGTTCGTTGGTGTCTTTTGTGTTAAGTGTAAGATTTTAAATTTTGTGGTAATATTTTTCTATTGTCAAGTGCGATTAATGTTTTAAAAATTATTGGCGATAGGAGAAAGATAATTAATTCTAGATCTGGGTTATTGAAGAAAATCATTTTTAATCTAGAATCATTGTTTAGTATTTAATTTCCATAAGTTTTCATGGGATTTAATTGCTAGATATATTGCAGTTTTGAGCATTCATACTTAAGTGTTCATGATCGTCGCTTTGCCACATATATAAATTACTTGGGATATCTTGTTTTTGTTCAGTCTATGGTTAATCGAATATTAAGGCACTGGTCTATAATCATTTCTATCATGTGGTTGTGTCTTGTGTTTAATCTATTCATCTCAGTTGACCAAGATTTGTTCCAAATTTATCAGGTTGTCCATTTTCAAGTCTCCTAGAGCCTGTGTTTCACAGGCTATCCTCATTCATTCACCCCAGGGACTACCCCCCTTGACTTGTCTAGGAGAGAGTCTAAACGGAGTGAGTAAGGATTAGTGACAGCCCTTACTCTAAGCATTGTCGCGATGCCTAGACACTTTGTGCAACAACAAGCCCATCTAGTTTGTTGCGTATCTCTTTAAACAACCCTTCATTCTAGTCATTTTTTGTTGAAATCATGTGGCTAATGTTCACTTGAGGCCACATGCCAATCCATAGTACTGATGTATTAATAGCTTTATGGAGCCCACACATGCGTATCTATCTATCCATTTACTATATCTTTCTATGACTCTCTAGGTCAGCCTAGTCACCCCTTTGGAACTAGCACCCTAACCCTAATGGATGTCTATAATTACAAGGTTACACTCATCAATTGCATCAACTCATTATGTGAATTTATTCTCCATTCTTTGCCTAAGGGCACTCCTAAAAGGTTCACTATTCTCATGGAAATTGTTCATGGTTCTGGTTGATCTCTTTTGGGTGCACAATGGTATGAGTAATCTCTCTTGTGATCTGTATTAAATTTTGTTATAAGCCTATCATGATTACTTGACTGCATTAGCATTTGTTGAAGTGTTCACTGTAGATCTATTATCTCCTTATGACCTCAAATCAACATGGTGTCAAGGCTAGTGCTCACCATAAATCTATTATCTTCCTACTGGATCAAGTCCTCTTTTACATCTGTTTCAGGGGTATCAGCTAGGATTTTTCAGGGCTTCTTTGAGGACATCAATCTGTTCTTAGGGTTTTAAACCCTTTTCTCCTCTAGTGCCCTCCTGTTTTTTCCTTTCTTATTGACCTCTCAGCAAGCTTAAAAAAGTATTTTCCTTCTAGGGCAGCGCATGCACCCTTCTCTTCTCCCAAAATTTCTGAGTTCAGTTTTCAAAGTATATCATAATTAATTATCTCAGTCCCTAAAGGCAGCAAAGTCTGATGGACCCTCACAGTGCATATTGGTCCTCCACTTCTTCACAAGAATAGGTCGGCAACTCTGGAGCCATTAGGCATAAGGACAAAACACCAGCACTTACTCTCCAACTATCAACAGAAATATAAAAGAGAGGAAATTGTTATTCATGATAACTCATCCCTAACAGTTTCTGGATGAGGCAATATCTTTCTCAGCAACACTCCGTTTGGAAAAGCTCTTCATGTTCTCGGAATAGGACCAAATCTACTTTCTATATATTATAATTATATCACTCACACCAACAAAAAGGTGGAGGTTTGGCCAGATCAATGGGTTATAAAGGACATAAATATGGTTTTAAAGTTGTTGCTTCCAGCTATTGTGATGAATCCAATCATACATATAAGTTTGGGAAATCTTCACCTGCTTCAAACAAAGCAGATTCACTACAATGACGGCCAACATTGATGACAAGAGCAAAATATGGTATCAAAGTTTGGGTCATACCAATTTTGGGACCTTGCATCACATGAGCCATTTAAGGATAGTAAAAGCCCTTCAACAGATTAAACCACCTAATGGTGTCTATGAAGGATATATGCTAGGAGAACACCATCATGAATCCTTTCTTCAAGACTTAGCAAGGCAAAACTCTCACTCCCTTGAGCTGGTTCAGAGTGATATTTGTGGACTTATGACCATTCCTTCACTTGATGAGGCCAAAGATCACCTTACCTTTATTGATGATTTCTCCCTTGTTCGGATATATACTATTCAATCCAAAGATGAAGCCTTTGAGAAATTCAAAGGAATTTAAATCCTTTTTGGAAAATTGCAACAATTACAAGACCAAATCTATCAGGATTGATCATGGAGAAGGACATTTCAAAGATAATTTCATCCATTTCTCAAAACTCATGGCATTGTTTGCCAAAAGTCGATCCCTCATCAAACAGATACTGACTTGAGATGTTCGTCATATGACTAATTTTGGGAACAGTTATGGTTACAAACCTTCAGCTTTTCACCTTGGATCACACGCATGGGCCCATATTCCCAAAGAAAAGTGATGCATGTTGCAACCCACAAGTCAACACTGCACCCTAGTGGGCTACAGTTAACGTCCAAGGTATATCACCTATATAATAGTTCCACCAACAAGGTGATTGAACAAAGGAAGTTGTCTTTGATGAGCTTATTTCCCACTGTCCACCAAGAACCCATCCCACTCTTGTCGCATAAGATTTGTCTCCAGTGATCTAAATGGATCTCTCTTTTTCGCAACCTAATGATGATCCTACTCCTTTGATTGTTTCTTCTAGCACCCTCTCCATAGTGGTTCAGTCAACAACCCATGATGAGACCCGCGTTGATGACTCGTGTTACCTCTTGGAACATTTCGTGTGCAAATTTGGAGAATGCCCATTGTTGGGGTGAACTTAAAATACATTGACATGGTCAAAGACCACTTAATCAACAATTTGGAGGAAATAAATAACCTTAAAGAAGGAAAACCTTAGCAAAACAAAGGTCAAACACAATTTCAAACATGAATTAGGGTGTTAGATTGGTTGATCATAAGGTCAACTCTAATAAAAAGGGGCCTTAACTTTAAGAAGTTCATAATAAAAAACCCCATTAGTTAATGTATAGGTCAGCCTTGACCTTATGCAAACAAGTGTCTTAAAGGAGAAAAAAATCATTTACTATGGATCAATTAGATAGAGAAAAGGGGATGATGCAAGGGATTTTGAAAGGCTTTTGGAGGTGTGGCTAATCCTTAGAGGCTACCACATGGTTCTTTTATACCCTTGACAAACTTTAGTAGGGCTTCATATAGGAGTTTCCTAATTAGGGCTTCATCAAGATAGAAACATACAGAAAAAAGTTCATTTTCCAAGAGGGCATGAAGGAGTGTGAAAAATTTCCGCTTAGTTGAAGATCTAAGTAAAACAAGGAAGTTTAAGAGCATTTTCTACGTGAGTTTCATTATCTTCATCTTTTTCATGGCTGAATTTGATTGTTAAAGTTACAATAGTAAATCTGTGGCAATGATCTTTGGGAGAAGGGCAATCATTTTCCAAAAGGAAAGAATAAAGCTAAAGTGAAACACTCCTTGTGACTCATTTATCATTGTTCGATAGTTGATTTGGTGGTGTCATTTTTGTATTTTGAAAGGCTAATACTATCTTTTTATTGTTCATTATTGCACATGATTAGTCCTGACTTGTAATTGTAAAAGAGGCACACTTTTGGGAGGGCCCTCTCTTTAATTTACACATCTTAGAGAAGTCCATGTGGTTAATTAGAACATGTTAATAACATCCTAATTACGCCTCCATCCATACAATTTGATCGACTCGATCACCCAACTAGGTTGACATTGCTCTACTTTTTCACCCATTTATTTCAAATAGAACATTAAATCTTTCCTTAGATTTCCCCTTTGTGCCAAAAGAGAGCCAGTCTAAAGTATTAAGAAATAGCACACTACAAGACAGGACCACCAATATGACAGAAAAAACTAACTAGCCATATCAACAAACATTCACACCGATGCAACTATAATATATAGCACAATGGGTGATGCCACCTCATAGAGAGAATTGCTCTAGATTCTAACACCTTGCATGGTGACTAGGCTAGGAATCTTAACTAAATCATTGAGTCATCATTTGAGGATAAATCACTATTATCCTAAATGAATAATACAATTTAAGGTGACAAGAAAATTTGGTGATTAGTAAGGTAAGCCATAGACTAACATTCCCCCCTTTAATCACAAGTCTATATCTCTATATCAACTAAGCAATAAACACCAACGCAAAAGATGATTTATGGAATCTTTCAAAAGCCTTTAATCTAAGCTTCAATGATAAATCTACCTAAAAAACCATCAAATCTAGATGTTTGATAGTTCATCTAGAATGAATTGGATAAGAGCTGAAATCCAGAAGTGGCTAGTTGTCAATTTCAAAATATTTCTGAATTACTTCACATTCTGATCATTTACCACGTTAGCTAGAAGAAGTTAGTGTCTTTTGTTAATTGGTGAACATGTAGTATCACTGCTGAAGTGCTCTCTAAATCTGGTGGTTTGAGTTGACCACTAACCATTTTGACACTTTTAGGTGTCAAATAGCATCCTAATGTATCCCAATTGGATAACAAAAAGTTAAATGAGAGAAGCCCAGATTCAATGCTCAATCCTCCCAAATGCCAAATTGATGAAGACTGAGGTTCTTGATTCCATGCTGAAACTTCCCTCACTTGTGGATCAACTGTTAGATTAAAGTGATGAAATATTTGCAACTATCTTGTGGTTGATTTCACCCCTTTGGCATTATCTAAGTCTACCATCTTTAGATAGTTGTTGCCCATCTCTCAATTTGTTTTTTTCTCTCTTTCCCTTTTTTTGTTTATGTTGTTGAAACTAGAAGCTTGACAATCATCATTAATTATCATCAATTCCCCTCTTTTTCAACTAAAAGGAGAGACAAAATGGGTTTTCATGTGGGTTACCCTTAACCATTTTGTTAATTTTAGTTAACAATGGTATGTTCTATGCTTAACACAGTTTACTTCAATGTTCCTTAGCAGCCCAATAACAATTTCCAATTTCCAATAGCAATCACAATAATCACATTGACAGTAAAAGCAGATAGAACATAAAACAAACTGCAGAATACAAGCGAAGACAAGAGGACACCAAATTTGGCGGATGCCAGGGAAAAACCCCAATGTGGGGAAAACTCTTTGATCAATTCTTCTTATTATTAAATCAAAAGTTCTGCAGAGAGAGTACAAAAGTCAAAGTGACTTGTCCAATACAAAGTCAAAACAGCCCTGTAAATTTCTGCAGTCAACTGCAGTAAAAGTTCAGCCCTAACCAGAAAGTCAACTGCAGTCAAACTTCAGCCCTAACCAGAAAGTCAACGCTGGTCAAAACGGCAGCAATTCTTCCTTGAAGCAGCTCGGTCTTCCTTGGTCAAACTCGGCCTGATCAAGAGATCAATTTCAGCCCAAAACAGCTCGGTCAAATTCGGTTAAAGGAGAGAGAAAACTGCTGTGATTTTTCTGCGGTCAAACAGCAGTCAATCCTGAAGTCAAAGCAGGTCAACCAGCCCAAAAATGCTCGGTTTTTGTGCCCAGCAATGCGGCCTGAGAAAATCGAACTTTTAACCCAAAAACCAAAGTCAAACTCATTTAAAAACACCTCAGTCAGTGCTGGTCAAACCTGTCTCTGAAGTCTGAAATTCGGTCTGCAATTTCTGCTCAGAAAATCCATCCTCCTTGCCACACAAGTGAGAGAGAGGCTACCCAATGTTGTACAAACCAATTAGATAAAGAAAGAGAAGAATGTGTGAGCGATGATGGTGCCAAATGAGGTGTGAGTTTACTTGTATTTATACAGTTCATTGTGGGTGAAGAGACACATCCATTGGGCTTCTTGAGCCTACATGATGTGTAGCCGACCTGAACAATTTGCACATGTGTGGGCATAAATTCAAAATCACACTTCCACTTGTCCAAATGAGATGATCTTTATATCAATTTTGGTCCTCTCAAAATGAGGAATTTAATGCAATCATCATCTTCATCAAATGAGTTGTCCCAAGGTGGAATTTGGCCCTAGTTGCCAATTTTAACACTCCCTCTCAACTATGGAGAATTCCACCTGACAATCCATCAATCGTCTTTGTCATCTCATCTCTGCTCTGCTGAACCATGAAGTAATAACGAAGAAGAATCGATAGAGGGTGAGTCACAAGATCTTACCACTCTCCACTGACAAAAGTCAGTCTAGAGGTAGAACCTCAAATGATCCCAGATCAAGTTGTTGAACACCATGCATCCTAGACATAGGGAGTACGGCAATACATGATGCGTCCATCGATTGTGGTATGGTCCCTATCCACGTTTCCCAACTCATTGGCCAAATGAGAGGTACTTCCCATGAGTCCCGGACTACATGGGTAGGATGTATGTTGGGGCATCAGCAGGAGAAGGTGAACCATTCATCTTGCTCATATGCCATAGGAGAAGGTGAACCACTCATCCTATGCATATTTCAATCGTAAGGGAAGGTGAACCACTCACCCTACACACGTGTCTGTAATCGCAAGGGAAGGTGAACCACTCACCCTACACACGTGTCTGTAATCGCAAGGGAAGGTGAACCACTCACCCTAGACACATGTCTACCATCATGGGGTAGCACGGGGGAATGTGAACAACTCTCACTGGTGAACAACTCACCCTCTAAACAGTGCACCAATAGGGGAAGGTGAACCACTCACCCTAAGGTCGCTCATAGCTCCAAGAAGTAACCCAAGCCCCCAGGAGCTCCCAAAGCTCAATGTCCAACTCAAGCGGGGCCCTCATGGGAGGGTCTTTCCACGACTCCAAGTCTCTCTCGAAAGGTTAAGAATTTGACCTTCCCCAAAGGCTTCGGAGAATATCTGCGACCTGCTCATCAATCTTGATGTGTTGGAGCAATAATTGCTCCTCGTTGTACCATATTCCGGATAAAGTGGTACCTGACATCAATGTGCTTGGAGCAGTCGTGAAACATGGGATTCTAAAAGGCAAATCCCACTCTGGTTGTCGCAGAAGATCACGGTGGTATCCAGTACGTGCTCAAATAGCTCATTGAAGAGCTTCCTCAACCAAACAGCTTCACAACAGGCCATACTAGCTGCAAGGTATTCGGCCTCGGCAGTGCTTAGAGCAACCGATTTCTGCTTCCTCCTCATCCAAGAAACTGAAGCAGACCCCAATGAGAAGTAACATCCAGACGTGCTCTTATGATCCATCACACTGCCAACCCAGTCAGCATCAATATATCCATGTAGCCTCAAATTCTTGGCAGTGTATCTCAGTTCATAGTTGATTGTGCCATAGAGATATCCCAAGAGATTCTTAGCAGCAATCCAATGTATGTGATGAGGCACGACCATAAATTGACTCAACGTATTCACAGCGAAGCATATGTCTGGACAGGAGTTTACCAAAAACATCGGGGCACCCACAAGTTGTCTATATTCGGAAGGATTTGCCAATTCGGGCCCAGCAGCACTTCCACATAGCTTCTTGAAATTGAGTTCCATCGAAGTAGAAATAGACTTGCAATCAACCATCCCACATCTCTCGAGCAGCTTCACAATATATTTTCCTTTGGAAAGGAAAATCTCAACTGGATTTTGCCAGACCTCCAGGCCTAGGAAGTAGTGCATCAAACCTAGGTCCTTCATCTCGAACTCAGAAGCCAACTCCCTCTAGCATTGATAAATGAGAGGGTTTGAACCTGTCAGAAAGAGATCATCCACATAAAGGACTAGAATGAGATGCTTGTCCTTTTGAACCTTGAAATATAGGTTAAGGTCAGCTTCGCTCCTTGTAAATCCCAGCTTCATAAGATAGCTATCAATCTTCTCATACCAAGCTTTGGGGGCTTGCTTCTACCCATAAAGGGCTTTCTTCAACCTGCACACGTGTGTCCTTCGATCTTGTACTTCGAACCCCTCAAGTTGTTCTACGTAGACTTCCTCAAGAGCGAGCCATGCAAGAAAGCAGTCTTAACATCTATTTGGTGTAGGCTCCATCCTTGAGAGGCAGCAAGAGCAATATAGATCGGATAGTGGTGTATCGAGCAACTGGTGCAAATATCTCATCATAGTCCACTCCTTCCTTTTGAGAGAAGTCTCGAGCAACGAACCTGGCCTTGTATTTTTCAGCACTACCATTAACTCCATGTTTGATTTTGTAAAGCCATTAGCTCCATGTTTGATTTTGAAAAGCCATTTCGAGGTGACCATAGACTTGTCCTTGGGTCTAGGAACCACATCCCAGACATCATTCTTCATGATTGATTTGTACTCCTCATTTACCGCATCCTTCCATACTTGGTGTTTCACAACTTCTTCAAACGTACATGGCTCAGATTGAACAATAGCACTCATAGCAGCTAAGTACCCTTGGTATCTGTTCGGCTTCTTACTTTCACGAAATGTCCCTCTAGGAGAAATATGTCTTTCAGCATCTTTGAGAGTATCTTTGAACCACAAAGGTCTTTTCCTTGACATAGAGGGATCACCAGGAGGTGGATCAATGGGATCCATCGGGCCTTCAACATCAGGCATCGGTTCATTTGTCGGAGATTCATCCTGCTTTCCTCCAACATCATCATTGTCCTTCCTTGGGGTAGGGAGATCCTTGACTTTCCCAAGGGCAGAATCTTCATCGAAAGTGACATCATGGCTTATTTCCACTTCTCTTTGACTAGGCACATAGATTCTATATGCCTTCGAAGTTTCACTGCAGCCCACAAATGTTCTTTTCTTCCCAGAAGCTTCTAACTTGTTTCTTTTCTCTTTAGGCCCATGAAAATATACGGGAATCCAAATATTCTAAATTGAGAAACATCAAGTTTCTTACCAGTGAAAACTTCTTTGAGTGTCTTGAAATTCAATGCTTGATGTGGACACCTATTTTGAACATATAAGGTGGTATTTGCAGCTTCTCCCCATAAGAACTTCAGTAGACCTAGATCATGAAGCATGGCACAGGTGGCTTCCATGGTCGTTCAATTCTTTCTTTCAGCAACTCCATTTAGCTCGGGAGTGTTTGCAACAGTTGTCTCTCTCTTAATGCCAGCTTCTCTACAATAGTCATTGAATTCAATTGATTCATATTCGGTCCCATTGTAGCACCTTCCTTTTCTTCCTTCTTTGAATCCCTACCTGAATCCTTGACCTTGTCTCTTTGGACCAGCACTGCTCTTCCTCTTTGCATGAGCGGAGAAAGCAGTAGGTTCATTTCCATTTGAAGGCTTGTCTCTCTCCATCATCCTTGTCTCTTCTTGTGTGCATCAAGCCAATAACTCATCAAAACTAGGAATCATGTCATTATTAAGAATGGTAGTGTTAAACACATCCCATGCTCTTGTGAGACCTCCAAGAGCAATGAGAGTGAGCTCCCTATCAGCAACAACTTCTCCAATAGATAGAAGATCATTCTTGATATCGGTAATCCTCATAAAGTAGGATTGAATAGACTCTCTATCTATCTTGATGTCCTTCAACTTGCTCTTGAGAAAGAGGATTTGATTTGCATTGTTTACTTTGAATATCCCAACCAGCTTATTATACATCTCCTTAGATGTTTCCAAATCAGAAATATAGGCAACCAAATGCTTTTGAATGGAACCAACGATAATTCTTTTAGCTTTGACCTCACCTTTCTTGTCTTTCGT
This sequence comes from Pinus taeda, assembly GCA_000404065.3. Classification (NCBI taxonomy): domain Eukaryota; kingdom Viridiplantae; phylum Streptophyta; class Pinopsida; order Pinales; family Pinaceae; genus Pinus; species Pinus taeda. The sequence continues at coordinate 127,062 of APFE031621730.1, forward strand.
CTTTTGCAGCAGCAGGTGCATTTGAAGGAGGCTCCACCACTCTTCCCTTTACATATAGTCCATAGCATCATTCTCTTCCAAAGTCAAATCGAAAGTCATCTTCCATAAATGATAGTTAGATTTGTCCTTGAGCTTATCCTCGGATTTGAAGTATGATGTATTCGTCATTGAAGCTAGATCAATATTCTTGTCCAACAACTCTTTTCTTAGTGATTTCTTTTCTCTCTCTTGCTTGCGATTTGTCTTCACCTGGGCTCTGAGACCATGTTAATTTTAGTTAACAATGGTATGTTCTATGCTTAGCACAATTTACTTCAATGTTCTTTAGCAGCCCAATAACAATTTCCAATAGCAATCACAATAATCACATTGACAGTAAAAGCAGATAGAACATAAAACAAACTGTAGAAGACAAGCCAAGACAAGAGGACACTAGAAAACCCTTTGATCAAATCTTCCTATTATTAAATCAAAAGTTCAGCAAAGAGAGAGTACAAAAGTGAAATTGACTTGCCCGATACAAAGTCAAAACAATGCCGTAAATTTCTGCAGTCGACTGTAGTCAAACTTCAGCCCTAACCAGAAAGTCAGCATTGGTCAAAATAGTAGCAATTCTTCCTTGAAGCAGCTCAGTCCTCCTTGGTCAAACTTAGCCTGATCAAGAGGTCAATTCCAACCCAAAACAATGCGGTCAAAGGAGAGAGAAAATTGTTGTAATTTTTCTACGGTCAAACAACAATCAACCCTGAAGTCAACACAAGTCAACCAACCCAGAAATTCTCGGTTTTTGTGCCCAGCAATGCGGCTTGAGAAAATTGAACTTTTGACCCAAAAATTGATGTCAAACTCAATCAAAAACACCTCAGTCAATGCTGGTCAAACCTGTCTCTGAAGTCTAAAAATCGGCGTGAAATTTATGCTCAGAAAATCCATCCTCCTTGCCACAAGAGTGAGAGAGAGACGCTGCCAAATGTTGTACAAACCAATCAGATAAAGAAAGAGAAGAATATGTGAGTGATGATGGTGCCAAATGAGGTGGGAGGTTACATGTATTTATACAATTCGTTGTGGGTGAAGAAACACGTCCATTGGGCTTCTTGAGCCTACATGATGATGTGGTCGACCTGAACAATTTGCACATGTACGCATAAATTCAAAATCACACTTTTGCTTGTCCAAATGTGATGATCTTTATATCAATTTTGGTCCTCTCGAAAAGAGGAATTTAATGTAGTCATCATCTTCATCAAATGAGTTGTCCCAAGGTGGAATTTGGCCCTAGTTGCCAATTTTAACACATTTCATTGTTGCAGCAAGTAGTTTTTGCTTTACCACTAAACATCTTCACTCAATTTGGTGGTTTTGGACCATTTTCACTTGATTTGTACACTACCCCCTTAAGGTTTAGGAGGGTTTCATCATTGTACTTCCCCTTTGACATGCTAGAAAGTACCATTTTCATTTCACTCTCCACTGCAAGATGTCTTTACTCAAGATTGAATTCTTCAATACGACTAATATAACTTCTTAGTTGTTGATGACCACTGCCAAGGATCAATCCACCCAGAGTGAATCTTTAATCTTGTAGGTTTGTTTTTCTTTGAACATCTGTCCAATAAATTATTTTGCTTGTCGCAATGTTGACACGAAGGGAGAACATAGCACTTCAATTTTTCCTCATTGATTTCTAATATTTCTTTATTAAGAAATCCTCCACTCACAAACATAAGAGGTTTGAATTAATCTGGAATATGAAAGCTATTGTCATCATCATATCCTAAACCCTGACAATTTTTGTTTAACTCTTCCCAAGGCCTTATAATGGAATAGGAAAGATCACATTCAACTTGATTATATAAAACTTCATCTTCATTTGCAATTAAAATTAAAATCAACACTGATAAAAAAAATTATTTTACACTGTTTGGTTATCTTTATGTCCACATCCTTGTTAACTCATCCCAATGGATATGGGCTAGAATGGTCATGAACCTCTAATTCAAGTCCATTAACTCGATTTGTTGCTATGAGATTTACCTATGATCCTGAGTCGAACAAAGCATCAACCTTTGTCTTCTTGACTTGCATCTTTATATAGAAGATTTTGGTCATTTCCTTCTCTTCCTATTGCTAATAGCTACAGATTACCCCCTTCTACACTGGTGTGCAGACAATCTTCTCATCCACATCAAAGTTGCTTTCCACCTCATTACTCGAATCTATAGCAATGAAAATTTTCTTCTATGTGTCCTTACATTTCTTTGGATTGAGCTTTGGATGCAATTTCCAACACTTCTCCTCTGTGTGACCATCAATGTTGCAAGGGTTGCACTTCTCCTCTTTGGACCAGTGTGTTATGGTTGTTGTCTTCTTGTCCTTCCCTCCTTTCCACTTCTTCCCCTCCTTGGAAGCTTCCTAGTGTTCTTTCTTCTTTGAACCATTTAACTACCCTTTCTTTTGGCCTATGTTTTCCAGGTATCATGCCAATATGCAAGCCTCATCCACCATTCTGAGTTTGAACAGCATCACTTGCTTTTGAAGATGGCTATGTAGACCCCCCAAATACTTGAGTACATATGGGCTCTTGAGAGAGACAACCAATATTATTGGATCTTTTGGAGCTTTATGGCATACTCTTGTACACTGTCCCTGTCTCTACCCAATGTAATGCCCCCAGATCCACTGTTCCTCTACATATCCAATAGGGTAGAATTGGAACTTTATGTGGGTTTCAAAATCCTCCCACTTAGTTATTGGAGGACGCCCCTCCCCAACCTAAGGGTTTTCATGTGGCTTTCCCACCAGGTCGAGGCATGGCCCTCTAATTTCAAATGAGCAAATGAAATTTCCTACTCCTCCTCTATATGGTGAACACTAAAATAAACCTTTACTAGTTGCAATCAATGTTTAATTTCAAAGCAACTATCTCACACTGATATGGCTTGATATCCACCTTGTTGGAAAATGTAAAGTGGCAACTTGTAGTTCTTATTTTCCTTAACATTAATATTTGCTTGTGAACTTTATTAGTCTTCTATATGTTCTTTAGTTAGATATCTTCATCAAACAAATTATCAAGAATGAAACAATAACAATAGAGGACACAAACCCCAAGGATTAGCTCGGTCAAAAATCGTGCCTCGCCATCAGGAGGTCACAGGGTCGAATCCACCCGAAGCCCTTGGGGTCAGGTCTTGCAGTAGGCCGAGGGGCGATTTAGCCTAACTATCGCCCAAGTTTTTCCGTGGGCATAGCAATCACTCACTGACCAGGGTGCTCGTGAACTACATGCAAAAAAAAACAATAGAGGACACAAGAATTAGGCTCTCAGCCAGGGCAAAACCCCTACAAGGGGAAAACCTGGAAAAACTCTTCCCTTCTTAGACTTTGTTTCAAATGAGATACAAAGACCCAACCCTAGACCAAGTCCTTCTTCAAGTACCAAGTCAACCCTTCCAACAAGTCCTTCCTTGAACCTACACCAACCAGCTGCAACTTCGACCTGCCAGCCTCAACCATGCAATTTACACAGCTACTTTGACCCTTCGGTCTATTACCTCAATTTTACACCTTCGGCCTATTTTGCACCTAGTTTTGTACCTTCGGCCTGTTTTGCACCTGGTTTTGTATGTTTGGCCTGCTATGCACCTGGTTTTGTACCTTCGGCCTATTTCCCACTCGGTTCTGTACATTCAGCCTGTTCTGCACCCGGTTCTGTACTTTTAGCATGTTCCGCACCCAGTTTTGTACCCTCAGCTTGTTTCGCACCCGGTTTTGTACCTTCATCCTGTTCTAGACCAAGTCCTTCTCCAAGTACCAAGTTAGCCTTCCAATAATTCCTTCCTTGAACTTGCACCAACTAGTTGCAACTTCGACCTGCAAACCTCAACCCTGCAATTTGCAAAACTACTTTGACCCTTCGGTCTATTACCTCAATTCTGCACCTTCGGCCTGTTTTGTACCTTCGATCTATTTTGCACCTAGTTTTGTACCTTCGACTTGTTTTGCACTTGGTTTTGTACCTTCGGCCTGTTCCGCACCAGGTTCTATACCTTCAGCTTGTTTTGCACTCGGTTTTGTACCTTCGGCCTATTCTGCACCCAATTTTGTACCTTCAACCTATTTCGCACCCGATTCTATACATTCGGCCTGTTCCGCACCCATTTCTATACCTTCGCTAGAAACTTCATATGTGATAATCGAATTTTTGTGTTGGTTAAATGAGGTCGAACTGCTCCTTTATATAGCCTTCTTAAGGGTCGAATTCCCTCCTTTAGTCCGACTTGATGTTTCCACGGTCAGCTTGTACTTTAGGAGATTTTGGGGCTTTCAAAAATAATTCTTTTTATAAATACATTTTGCCCGGAAGGGTATTATAAACATGATGTTGACTCCTTTGACTCATGAAGAACATGTTTTTACCTAGAAGACCATCAATAAAGAGCATGAAAACCATGCCTTAATAGTAATAACTTTTTCTTTTATTTTCTTGTTTGTTATATAGGATACATATTGAAATGAGTACAACAACAATTATGAAGACTGAAACTAGTTACATTTTCAACACACCTTCACTTACATCTTGAAGAGAGACTGAGTGGTTCACGATGCTTGAACTCTGCTTCTCTTTTTTAGTTTTCTTGGACTCCTCCTCTAGTTTGTCCTGATCCCCCGATTTTCCCTCTGATCTGACCTCTGAGTTGGAACACCCATCTTCTCTAATCAGCCCGAGCTTACTGGTTAGGGCCACCAAGAGGAGGATCAAATTACACTTTATATTTGCAACTTGGGCTTCTAAGTTCTAACTATGCAAGCCTCTCCTTTGCAAGATCTGTACGATTATAATAAATTGATTTGTCGGCCATGGCTAGGGTTTTATGACTTTCTACTTAAACCAATCTGATCCCCTGCAACTTCCCATAAAATACCCAAAGAACCCTACTATGATACCAATATGATCTATAAACTATCATGGATATTCCACTAGACAATTTGTCACAACTATTCTATGAAAATGAACCAAATTCTATACTATGAAGAGTTAATTCCTTTTAGATTCCAAATTTGTTATTGTTTTGTTGTTTATGCATGCAATAGATACTATGCAGAAAATAGAGAACAAGTAAATACAATCACTCACAAATCATAATGAACACCAAGATATGCTCTAGTAAACCCTTTCGAGAGAAAACCTAGCTAGAAAGTGAGGTTGCTCTGCTCTCTTTTGTCTGGAATAGAAATGATGCAAATACAAACAAGAAGGCAATCTCTATGGAGTTACCTGAGACCTGTGAGCTGCTACAGAACAAAAACACCCTCTATTCTACTCTCTCTCACTATCGACTCTCTACTATGGAGCAAAATGCACTCAAATGCAATGGAACCCCTTTTCCTCCTAGTTGTTTGGTTATAATACAGTCTCGTAGTCAACTAGGGGTTAAATTTGACTCTTTCAACTCTCAACTAGAGTTACAAGTTTGCCCTTTCGAGAGCCTTCGTCATAGTCTCCACATGGCTAGCCCCTTTTCCATGAGTAAAGGAACTAACATGGCATCCTCTCAAATCATGGTGAACAAAACAAGAAGGTCAACTTCTAAGAGGCATATCATTTGCAAATGGACTCCATTTGTCATCTTTCTTACACCGTTGGAAAGGTCTCTAAGTGTAGAACAATGCCAAGGAGTCTAATGCAAGCTTAAGTTTTTGGACCCAAAAAACTTTGTTTATTGCCCCAAAGTACCTCTAAAAGATTTTAGACCTCAATTCACCAATTGGGACCTACCAATAAAAATGACCCTCTAAGTTGATTCCTCCAATTCTTCCACTTTGAAAGCATCAAATGGGTGACAAATAGTATAATGATCCAATATGGATCAAAAAATGTTGCAAAGATATCCTTGGAAGACTAGATTGTCAAGTGCTCTCATTCCTTCATACAATGAAAAAGACAATCAAAGTGATGATGGCATCGACGCATTCTGGCCCACTGGGAGACATAGAAGGGGCATGTTACCTCCAAGGAGGTACCCTATGTTTTTTCATGACAACACCATTGCAAGACAATTGAAATGCAAGTCCCAAAGCTCTATAGGCCATGTGATGATTATGAATATGGTATCCAAGGCCTCTTATGGTCAATTATGCCTGGTCCCTTTAGTCCCTGTTACCCACCAAAAAGTGGGCAACCCATAAGAGAAATTTTTCTCCTCCTTGGATAGCCAACCAATCAGCAACCCTAATGGTCAACCCCTAACATGATCCCATAGATCCTCCACCTTTTGCTCCATCCAAATTTCTCTCTCCCATCCAACAAGCCATCTTGAAGGAAGGTGAGTATATTCCATCGGCAGGTACTTCAACCATTTTGTAATCATGTGCTTTTACTTGATGTTTCAAGCATACTAATATGAATCAAGGGTTGATTTAGATGATTTACCAATCTTGATTGTATTCTTGTTCCCTCACTTCACCTAGGAGATTAGATTTTGACTCTAGCCCAATAGGACATCCTCTGAGGCCTTATATTTTAGGAAGGGTACTACTAGGCAGGCTCTAATTGAAGTAGCGTGTCTATGGTATCCTATACTTACCACTTTTCGGGCTAGTAGTCATCGGTCATCCTTGAGTTTAGGCCAAAAAACTTTGCCCTAGAGGTTAATTCAACTAAAAGAAAATTAATAGTATAAGAAAGTCACAATGAAAGAAAAATAATCAAATGAAAAAGATAGTTGGGACATTTGATTAGCACATGGGCAAAAGCCTAACATAAGCTCTACCCCCCTCATTAGCCATCAACGAGTTCCTCGAGCACATGATGCTCAATCTATAAAAAGGAACCCTTGTATTGTCCCAACCCTAAAGAGCGATAAATTATCTCATCATTAAAGGGTATTCAATGTAAAATCTCAAAAAGCAAGCTTGGGTTCCTAGGCTATGGACCCAAAGCAAAGCATTATCATAAAGAAGTAAAAGGTGCACTAGAGGGGTGGAAAAAGTAGGCCAAGGGAAGGGTAACTCATGCCTCCACAATTGTTCTCTCCTTACATCTATACACTCGTGATGTTGAACCACCATTGATTGGTCACTTGGCTATGGCACTTTGCCCTAAATTCATGCCCACTCTGTTGCCACCATCTACACACACACTTATGGGTTTGGTGCAAAAATATTCCACTTCCAAGTCAAATCCTTTTGACTAGACCTAGGGGTTGTTTCATTTACCAAGGGAGTTGGTTCCCTAATTGAGTGTAAATATTTAATTATTTGCATTTTTCCTAAGTTTGTAAAGAGATTCTAGAGAAATATGTAATAATCTCTTTTAAGAAGAAGAACTCGAGAATACTTGAGAATTTAGAGGGAAGTTAGAAGTTAGAACAGTGAGAATTTTGTGGATCTAAGAATCCTAGATTAGTGGATTAGGTGAGAACCCTTTGGATCTTAACTAAATTAGTTCTGAATCCTTTTTATGTATTTCTAATATATAAAAATGAGAGAAGAGAGTAGTAGGAGTGGTAGAGAGAGCAAGCGAGAGGCTTGTAAAGCCAAATGTGGCTTGAGGCCAGAATGGGCCTAATAATGTAAAAACGGGCCAAAGAGGGCCTCCTTTGTACAGTCTGTGAATATTGGTTCAGTTATTGAATTCTATATAATTGTTGTGTGGAATATCTGTCCCTTAATGGTGTATTTTATTGATAAGCAGAGAATTTGTACAAGTGTGTGCAATGTGGAAAGCTCATGAGAGATAGGACTTGTCGCGAGTAGGAGGCACACAGTGTTTTAATCATAGAAGCAGTCGAAAGCCAAGAGCAAAGCAGAACGAAAGCACAATACAGTTATCATACAGATCTAGAGTTAAAAAAGTGTGGACAGTCCTGAATGGAGCGTAGAACCACAATAGAGGAAACCTACAGGAGTTGTAGGGTCGGACCTGTGTAAAGGAGTCACAGAGGCAATAAGAAGCGAGTTAAACCAAGGGACCCTAGAAAACCTGAATCCCAAGGTCTCATGACTCATTTTAAATTAATGTTGGATCTATCTATTAACAAGCGCGAGAGGCAAAACCTTTAAGAATTGTCATCATTTGACAGCTTCGGGCCAGGTTCTTTAAGCCGGGAAGGCCCCTATGAGAACCCAAGTCTGTGCAACCAAGTAGACGAAGGGACCAGGGCACATCATCGAAGCATCATTCTGGCGGGTTGGTTTAGAACTCCAGTCTGTGCGACTAGGTAAAGGAAGGGACCGAGACACGTCATCCTGACGGGAATCCCCAGAAGGAGAGTGTCGAAGGCCTTCGCAACATACAAAAGCAACGGGTCGGAGATTTGTTTTACCTAAAGGATTTATATATTGTATTGAAGGTTGGCGCCAAGTTGGAATGGAGCGGGTGGAGCCCACCCAACCACTGCCTAACCCGGCAATACAAAGAGGAGCGCCTAGGCTACACATCGGGCAGAATTGAACGAGCTCATGTGGCAAAGTGAGTCCCGCCCGGTGAGCTTACCCTAGCGGTTCTCACAAACGTCAATTGCTAAAGCGTTGAGCTCTATGAGTCGAGCTTACGTGGAATTGATTATGCATCAATTACAATGACACCCATGTATATTGGAGGCATAGAAGCGGAATTGGAAGGTGAGCAGTATCAAAATGAAGCAGAGTAAGACAGTGTCGCGTAGGCCGACCCTAAGGGTTAAGTTGGACCATGGAGGTCTAACACATGTATTTGTGTTATATATAGCTACAAATTCGCGTAGAGTTTAGCCTCCCATTGTAAAAATAACACAGTCCACTCGTGTAGAGGGGCTGGCCCTTTGGCTCCTTCCACCAAAATTTGTTTTGTACAAAGAATTAGATCCTGATGGGGAAATTTATGCAAGGACTGAAGCAAGCACCCTTTTGGAAGAAATCTGGGCATTGTTGATAAGCAGGCTCAAATATTGGGCTTGCATCAGGATTGATGGGCCAACTTGGGACCTACCAATTCCCCTTAGGCGTTGGAAACACCTAATAGAGTTTTCCATCTAGCCATCCCTAACATGAGGGAACACTTATATGAGACTTGGTCTAGTTAGATATTTGAGGGTGATCTTTCTGTTAAGTATTATTGTGCCCCTAACATTAAGTTGATCGACTATGATGCATCCATGGTTTTTGTACCTAACCATGGTTGATTTTCACTTGATATTGAGATAATTTTGTCAAGTGGTTCTCATCACAGCTGTTGACCTCTACCGGTCAACTACCCATGCAGTACACCCCCTTTTTCTTCGCAAAAAGGGGCAGCACCTGATCAGCGTGTCCGTGCCATCCTGCAGTCATCAGCAGCTTGATCAATTTAATTGTAAACCTAGTCTGCATATATGAAATGTAAATAATCTTAGCAAGTCAAAGTCATGTATGTAAATTGCCTAGGTGGACCTAACTTTCTAATGATAATCTATGTCCCGGAAGGTTTTTCGTCTCACCGATCCACGGATCGGC
>APFE031621730.1:153883-204630 GCA_000404065.3 Pinus taeda
AATAATAAATAATAAAAATCATAAATGTTAAATAATAAATGATATTAAAAATATATGCAAGAAAATATATAAAAATAGTAATAACCATACTAAAGCTCCAAATAAGAATAAATAGAAATAAAACAAGAAAACTATCAACAAGAAGAAAATAAAACAAGAAAGCTAAAAATCAAAAGAAAAGTAAAGAAATAAAACAAGAAAGCTAAAAATCAAAAGAAAAGTAAAGAAATAAAACAAGAAAGCTAAAAATCAAAAGAAAAGTAAAGAAATAAAACAAGAAAGCTAAAAATCAAAAGAAAGTTGCATGTAGACACATGGAGTGTGTGCATGTGGTTCCCCTTCCAATGTTTGTTTTATTTAATAGATGGTGAAGAAGATGAGAAGCATTATGGCGTTCCATCATTCCGAAATTCTATCTTTCATTCTCTTGGGAGAATGGTGTTTTAAGACTTAGGAGTCACTGACAGTAGTACGTTGAATGAGGGCTCGAAGATGGCCAGTTGTAGCAAATCCTTGCGCAATTGAGCCTACGGTTGGGTGGAGAGTCGTCCCCAAAACCTTGTTGTGTTAAGCCTACTTCTACCACCGGTAAGCACAGGTAAACACTATTCATAGTTTGAATTTAATTGATTAATTACATGTTTATTTGGCTAGGTAAGTGCCACTTTGATTTAAATTTAATGTTAATTAGAAAGTTAATTAGATATTTATTTTGGCGCTGTTACACTCTTGAGGCATGACACATGAAAATAGTTATGGATCCTGCTCCCTGGTGGTAGCTCCAACTCATAAGCCACCTCTCCAACCCTCTCTATCACTCTATAAGGCCCAAAGAATCTCAATTGCAGCATCTCGGCCCCCTTTTGCTTCAGCGTGGACTGCCGATAAGGCTGCAATCAAAGGTAGACCAAGTCCCCCTCCTCAAAATGCTTCTCTACTCGATGCCTATCAGCATACATCTTTTGTTGGTTCTGAGTTGTCTGTAAGTTATCCTTAAGAGCCTTGAGGATATCTTGGCTCTCTAGGATCCAATCCTTGGCCTTCGAGGCCCTGCTGTCTCCAAAAACGATGTCAACAAAAGACAGAGCATCATAACCATATAAAGCACAGAAAGGAGTCATACCAATGGACATGTGATGTGTTGTGTTGTAACAATACTCTCCCATATGCAACCATCGAATCCAAGCCCTCTACTGCCCTGTCACATAGTTCCTGAGATAGTCCTTTAACCACTGGTTCACCCTCTCTGTCTGGTCGTCAGTTTGTGGATGATAGCTAGTGCTCGAGATGAGCTCAATGCCAACTAGCCTGAAAATATCCTACGAAAATCCTCCCATGAATCGACTATCTCTATCACTGACTATAGTGTCAGGGAGTCTGTGCAAACGAAAGACCTCCCTAAAGAACAATCTGCCACCTGTGAAGCTATATATCATGTCGGAATGGCAAAGAAGTGTGCAAACTTGGTCAGACAGTTGACCACTACAAAAATACAATCCTTCCCTTGCACCGAGGGAAGTCCGGTGATGAAATCCATAGAGATACTCTCCCATTTCCCTTCAAGGATGGGAAGAGGTTGCAACAATCCTGTTGGATGGGTCAACTCTCCTTTGTTCCTCTGGTAAGCTTCACACTCCAGGGACCTGCACATGCCTCAACATGTCTCCTTTGAGGCCCTTCCAAGTGAAGCACTCTCTCACTGCCATATTAGTCTTTCTGAACCCCTGGTGTCCATACAAAGGAGAAGCTCTAAGGACACGCTCCCTCAATTGGGATCGCGAAACCAAAAATATGTGCCTTTGTAATAAATGACCTCATCTATCACCCTCTAGTGCTCATCTACATAACTCCCCTCCAAGATCTCGCACGCCCGACAATCCTTGGAGTAATCTACTAATTACTGAGCCTTCCAAACATGGCAAATGCTCATGAGTGAAAGTCCTACTGGTCTCCTGGATAGTGCATCTGCCACGACCTTGTGCTTCCTCCACACATACTCAATATCAAAATCGTATGCCTACACCTTGCTGACCCACCTCTGTTGCCTGTCATTGAGGCCCTGCTTCCCCATGAAGTGGTGAAGACTGTTGTGATCCGTCTTCACCCGAAATCGGTTCCCCACCAAATACTGTCTAAATTTGGCCAATGCATGCATTATGACCAACATCTCCTTATCGTATATGGAATACGACATATCAAGTGGTAGGAGCTTCCGGCGCTCAAAAGCAATGGGGTGCTCTCCTTGGGACAAGACTGCTCCGATCCCCACACCCGATGCATTGCACTCCACTATGAAAGGCTATGTAAAATCTAGAAGTGTCAATACCAGGCAACAACTCATCACCTCCTTGAGGTGATCAAATGCTGCCTAAGCTCCCTTTGTCCATGCAAAAGCCCCCTTCTTAGTCAGATTAGTAAGGGGTGTCGCCAACTATGGGAAGCCCTTCATGAACTTTCGATAATAGGTACAGATGCCCAAAAATCCCCTCAGCGCTATCACATCTCAAGGCTTTGGCCAATCCCGGATGGCCTGAATCTTCTCCTCATGCACCTTGACCCCATCTACGCCTATGATGTGCCCCAAGTAAAGCATCTCTGTCAGTGCAAACTCGCACTTGGACATCTTGGCGTAGAACTGTTGCTCCTCCAATATACGCAATACTGCCTCTAGGTGCTGCAGGTGCTGCTCCCACGTCTTGTTGTAGATCAAGATGTCATCAAAGAATACTAGTACAAACCTCCTCAGTTGGCCTCTAAACACATGGTTCATGCACAACTAAAAGTAGTCAGCGCATTGGTCAACCCAAAAGGCATGACCAGCAACTCGAAATGCCCATAATGACATTTGAAAGTTGTCTTTGAGATGTCCTGCTCCCTCACCCGAATCTGATGATACCCCAACCACAAATCTATCTTAGAGAAGTACTTGGTTCCTCTAAGCTCGTCCATTAACTCATCAATGTGCAGAATGGGATACATGTTCTTCAGCATCTTCTTGTTGAGGGCCCTATAGTCAATACACATGTGGAGAGTCTCATCCTTTTCTTCACCAACACAACCGAAGAAGCAAACGGACTAGAACTCGGTCTGATGTGGCCCAACGCCACTAACTCCGTGATGGCCCTCTTGATCTCATCCTTATAGGCTTTGGAATGCCTATAGGGTGTATTAATGACTGCCTGCACACCAGGCTCCAAATCTATAGTGTGTTTGAACCCACTTTCAGGTGGTTGCCCCGGCGGTATATCTCCAAAGACTATCGGATATCTATCCAGTACTGCCTGTATGTCTGGATGTGGTGGCTTGGCCTTCCTACTAGCCTCTAAAATCCTCAGCTCTACAACCCATGCTATGTCTCCATGCATCAAATCAGCGTCCATCCTGTGGGCCGAAACTGTCTGAGGGGGGTATGAATGCATGCCTCGAAGAACCACTAGCTTGCCATCCAACCCAACAAACTCCATCACAGGTTGCTTCCAATCGGTGGTAACTCATCCAAGGGAATACAGCGAATACCACATTGGTGTCTGGAACATCCACCACGAAAAAGTGGTCTGTCATCGAATATTTCCCCATAGTCACTGTCAGAGAGGGAACATATAGAGTGCACTGCATAGTCTTGTCTCCTCGTATTAGGATTGAAAACAACTCAAACTCTGTAGTGGTGATGCCCCTCCTTTGGACCATCTGAGCATCAATAAATAGTGGGTGGCCCCACTGTCTACTAAAACTAAGACACGTTGCCTGTTAATTTTAGGTATGTTCTATGCTTAGAGCAATTTATTTCAATTTTTTCAATTAGCTCAATATCATTTCTTGATTAGCAATCACATCAGCATAATAGTAAATTGTAGATAGAACATAAACATAAATCGCAAAAGACAAGCCAAGACAAGAGGACACAAGATGTGGCGCTAGCGAGGAACAAACCCCAATGTGGGGAACCCTTGATCAATTCTTCTTATATGTTCTTCAATAGTTCACCAGAAGGAGAGAGATAGTACATATACAACAGAAGTCAACACTTTGACTTATCTAAATAAGAGCAGAGATCATTTCTAAGAAGATGATACATGAGGTAGCTGAACTCAGTTGAAGACATGTTGGTTCAACCGATTCTCCAAGGTGACTCCATCACCATGTTGCACCTATCATTGTGTTGCACGTCACTATGTTGCACCATGCTGCACCTATCATTGTGTTGCACCTCATCATCATGTTGCACCTCACTGTGTTGAACTCATCATCACTATGCTGCATCTCATCATACTTCACTAATCATGACTGTACCCATCATTGTGCTCAATGTATACTGCAATGTATCATCACTTCAACACGTTGCTTCAATACCTTTTGCACTATTCACATCATGCTCATCATCACTAGGATGTACCAATGTGTTGCATTGTACTGCATCCATGCTTCCTACAACAGTCATTGCATTTATCATGCTTCTTGATGCACTATCAATATGTCTTACTGCAATTTTAGGTCTACAATATAGTTGTTGTGATTGTGACTGGTTAGGGCATATTGGCAACCCCTAAACAGTCATCCAAACAACCCTCCTTGGCTGCGGCCTATACTAGGAGAGATGCTCACCTAACTTGATGTTGTTCTCGGCATGAACAGCCCTCAATATACCCTACGCTGCACTTCAACAGTGAGGTAGGGCCTACGACCTAACCACAACAATCTACGTTGCCTCTCCCAAGGCTTCTCCACCCAAGAACCACCACAAACAACCCTGAAACTTATCCTCCCTGTCTCGGCCTTCAAGAACAGACTTCGGACTTTGTTCAACCCATGAAATAGTCCTCCAACCCATGTTGCCCTAGCCTCCCATGTTGTGGCCTCAAAACAAAGATCTTCCTTTAGACTTGCAGCTAGGGCTAGGGCTAGGGCTTGAACGCATAGCAGTTTAGGGCATATAGAAAACCCTTATAGGATAGCGAGGGAGCCTACTTTAATCTCCTTCATAACAGCGATGACGGTCTCCCTTTGGACAGCGTATTAGACAAGGGTTGCCTTCTATGATAGCAATGAGGATTAGGGCATGTCTACTTCTTAATATGACAGAGTCCTGGATCTATGCGTAGGGCTTTCATGTGCTAGGGCATCATCCTCTAGGACTGCGTTTTTCCCTTAGCGATTCTTCTTTCCACTAAAACCCAAAACAAGTGGAGAAGAAGAAATCTCAAGCGAGTTGTGTGTTCAAATGACTTGCAAGGCACTTGTATTAATACTAAAACATGGAGCACAAGTGGGGCTAGTTTGGTTGTTGGCTGACCTTGATGAATTGTCCCATAACACAAATAAATTCATATCTCCATGAATACTTATCGAAATCAGATGATCTTTAGATCAATCCTACACCTCTCGATGAGAGTAATCCAAGAAAAATATCAGCTGCCATAAATAAGAAGACCCACATGGAGTTTGGCCCTAGTTGCCAATTTTAACACTCCCTCTCAACTAGGGAGAACTCCATCCGCTAATCCATCTGCCAAACTGTACTATCTCTACCATCAGTGCCTTGCACTGCTTTGCTCTACTCTGCTTTGCTAAACCATGAAGAAGAAGAATTCTTCGAGA
The DNA here is from genome assembly GCA_000404065.3 of Pinus taeda. NCBI lineage: Eukaryota > Viridiplantae > Streptophyta > Pinopsida > Pinales > Pinaceae > Pinus > Pinus taeda. The sequence goes on from APFE031621730.1 coordinate 159,479, forward strand.
ATGTCTCATACCATTCTCTACTAACCGAAGTCAATCCCATATGAAGAGAGTGTGTCATACCACTCTTACTGATCCCATATCAGTTCCAAAAGAGAGTGAGTTATATCACTCTTACTAACCCGAAGTCAGTTTCATTGATCCCAGATCAATATCATCCTAGCATAGGGAGTACGGTAGTAACACGATAAGTCCATCGGTACAACTATGGTCCCTCTCCTCATTTCCCTACTCATTGGCCACATGAGAGGTACTTCCCATGAGTCCCAGATTGCATGGATAGGATGTCTCAGCAAGAGAAGGATGAACCATTCATCCTGCCTACATGTCACAAGGGGTATCCGAGGCGAAGGTTGAACCACTCACCCTGTACACAACAAATCACTAGGGGAAGGTTGAACCACTCACCATATGATAGTGTCTCGGCAAGAAGAGGATGAACCACTCATCCTGCCTAAATAGCAAACCACTAGGGGAAGGCTGAACCACTCACCCTATGGTTGCTCATTGCTCCAAGATGTACTCCCAAGCCCCCTTGAGCTCCTAGAGCTCAATTTCTATATCATACAGGACCCTTAGGAGAGAGTCTCTCCACGACTCCTAGTCGTTCTCGGAAAGTCAAGAATTTGACCTTTCCCAGGGGCTTCGACAGAATATCGGCGACCTGCACATCAGTCCCAATGCGATGGAGCCTTCTTGCTCCTTGATGTACCATATCCTAGATAAAGTGGTACCTGATGTCTATATGCTTGGAGTAATCATAGGACACAGGATTCCTTAACAATCGAATCCCCCTCTGGTTGTCACAGAAGATCACAGTGGTATCCATCATGTGTCAAACAGCTCACTGAAGAGCTTCCTCAACCAGGCAGCTTCACACGAGGTCATACTCGTAGCTATGTGTTCGGTCTCAGCGGTGCTTAAAGCAACTGACTTCTGTTTTCTGCTCATCCAGGATATTGAAGCAGAACCCAAAGAGAACCAGCACTCAGAAGTGCTCTTGCGATCCTCCACACTACCTGCCCAGTCAGCATTCAAATAATCATGCAGCGTCACATTTCCAGCAGTGTATCTCAATCCATGAGAGATTGTCCCTCGAAGATATCTTAGAAGATTCTTGGCACAAATCCAGTGAGGCTCAACCATATATGAGCTCAACATGCTAACTGCAAAACATATATTCGGACGGGAGTTCACCAAGAACGCCAATGCTAGAATGAGTTTATGAAACTCAGAGGCATTTCCCAAATCAGGTCTGGCATCCCTACCACATAAGTTCTGAAAGTTAAGCTCCATCGAGGTAGTCACGGGCTTGCACTTCACCATTCCAAATCTGGAATCCAACTCCCTCTTACTTTTGCAAATGAGAGGGTATACACCTGTTAGAAAGAAGTCGTCCTTAGAAGGTGCCAGTATGAGAGGTCTATCATCCACAACCTTCAAGCAAAGGTTTGGATCAACTTCACTCCTAGTGAATCTCAGCTTCATCAGACAGCTATCAATCCTCTCATATCAAGCCCGGGGTGTTTTGTTTCAAGCCGTAAAGGACTTTCTTCCACCCGCATTCATGAGATTCCCAATCATGAATCTCAAACCCCTCGAGTTGTTCCAAACCTGTGGACCTGCTACATGAGGGCAATGGTCCCATTGTAAGATTTTCTTTCGGTACATCTCAGACATGTACCTTCATGCTCTTCTTAAATTCAGGCATCCCTGTCATCATCTGACTCACAACGGGTAGGGCCCCATAATAAGCAGACCTTCGTTGTTATAGAAGAGATGTGTCAACTGACATGGTCCCCAATGGACTTCCTGCAACTTGATACAAATTGCCAACCCTGAACCCAAGAATAAAAGCATCTTTGAAAATTCCATTTTCAAACACGTACCTTTCTATCCATGAATGCCACCTTAAAACCTTTGACTTCCATTGTCGAAATGGACATCGGGTTCTTCTTGCAATCATGTTCATAAAAAGATTCTTATAAATGAATCGTGTTACCCTCATTCAATTGAAGGGTAACGTTCCCTACACCCTTTCCGAGATAGGTGGCATTGACTCTAAGTATAATCCCACGATTGTTTCCATCTCTACCAAATTAGAGAGAGCACCCTTCTATCCGATGAAGTGTCTTGAAGCACTACAATCAATAAGCCAAATTCCCAAAGCATAGTGGAGAGGGCCAATATAGGATAACACTCTTTTAGCTTATCAGAAACAACATTTGATTCTTCATACCTGGGGTCCCTTGCTTTCTTTGAAGAGTCGGCCATTTCCTTGATGACCTGCATTACCCGTCATTCCTCCGATCATTGAAGATGTTCCTGAAATGATTGTTATCATCATCAAGTGATGTGTCCCTACTTTGGACACTCCTTCGCATAATGGCCGAACTTATTGCAAGTAAGGCATCTGCCTTTCCTTCCACCCTTAGATCTGGACTTCCCATTGAATTGATCTTTAGGTAGGCCATCAGATGCTTCCGCTGCGCCACTCAGATATTATTCTCTGCTTCGACTTCACCCTTGATGAATTTGAAGAGGGATGAGGAACCTCTTGAGTCTTTTGTCCTTCCCAACTGTCTTCAGTGATTGCTCTTTCACTCTTGCTTGGGCTCTGTCTTCACCTCAGCTCTGATACGATGTTAATTTTAGGTATGTTCTATGCTTAAAGCAATTTATTTCAATTTTTCCAATTAGCTCAATATCATTTCCAGATTAGCAATCACATCAGCACAATAGTAAATTGCAGATAGAACATAAACATAGATTGCAGAAGACAAGAGGACACAAGATGTGGCGCTAGCCAGGGACAAACGCCAATGTGGGGAAACCCTTGATCAATTCTTCTTATATGTTCTTCAATAGTTCAGCAGAGAGAGAGAGAGATTGTACATATACAACAGAAGTCAACACTTTGACTTATCTAAATAAGAGCAGAGATCATCTCTAAGAAGATGATACATGAGGTAGTTGAACTCAGTTGAAGACATGCTACTTCAACTGATTCTCCAAGGTGACTCCATCACCATGTTGCACCTGTCATTGCGCTGCACCTCATCATCATGTTGCACCTCACTGTGTTGCACCATGTTGCACCCATCATCACTATGTTGCATCTCATCATGCTTCACTAATCATGACTGTACCCATGACTGTGCTCAATGTATACTGCAATGTATCATCACTTCAACATGTTGCTTCAATACCTTTTGCACTATTCACATCATGCTCATTATCACCAGGCTGTACCAATGTGTTGCACTGTACTACATCCATGCTGCCTACAATAGTCACTGCATTTATCATGCTTCTTTATGCACCTTACTGCGTCATGCTTCCCATGCATCTTATTGCACTATCACTATGTCTTACTGCAGTTTCAGGTCTACAATATTGTTGTGGTTGTGACTGTTTAGGGCATATTGGCAACCCCTAAACAATCATCCGAACATCCCTCCTTGGCTGCGACCTATACTAGGAGAGATGCTCACTTGACTTGATGTTGTTCTAGGCATGAACAGCCCTCAATATACCCTACGTTGCCCTTCAACAGTGAAGTAGGGCCTGCAGCCTAACCACAGCAATCGATGTTGCCTCTCCCAAGGCTTCTCCACCCAAGAACCACCACAAACAACCCTGAAACTTATCCTCCTTGTCTCGACTTTCAAGAACAGACTTCAGACTTTGTTAAACCCATGAAACAGTCCTCCAACCCATGCTACCCTAACCTCCCATGTCGTGGCCTCAAAATAGAGATCTTCCTTTAGAACTGTGGCTAGGGCTAGGGCTTGAACGCACAGTAGTTTAGGGCACATATAGTAAACCCTTATAGGACAACGAGGGAGCCTACTTCAATCTCCTTCATGACAGCAGGACAGCGTATTAGACAAGGGCTATCTTCTATGATAGCGAAGAGGATTAGGGCATGTCTGCTTCTTAATATGACAGCGTCCTGGATCTATGCGTAGGGATTTCATGAGCTAGGGCATCATCCTCTAGGACTGCATTTTTCCCTTAGAGATTCTTCTTTCCACTAAAACCCAAAACAAGTGGAGAAGAAGAAATCTCGAGTTGTGTTCAAATGACTTGCAAGGCACTTGTATTTATACTAAAACGTGGAGCACAGTGGGGGCAGTTTGGTCACTCGCCGGCCTTGACGAATTGTCCCATAACACAAATAAATTCATATCTCCATGAATACTTATTGGAATCGGATGATCTTTAGATCAATCCTACACCTCTCGATGAGAGGAATCCAAGAAAAATATCAGCTGCCATAAATAAGATGACCCACATGGAATTTGGCCCTAGTTGCCAATTTTAACACTGCCCCTACATCGTACCTCTGATACTCATGGTCAAAATTTTGAGAATCTCGCACAAAGAAGCTAGGACTCCCCTGGCTGGTGCGAAAGATGCTCCTCCTTGTGGTGGTGGTTGTGCCCTCCCTGTTGGATCCTCGTTGTCTCCTCCACCAAGCTCCAACTCCACATCGTCCTCCCGGCCACTATCGGAGAAGACCTCGATGTAATGGGCCTTGCCCGTTGTGCACCGATGGCCTGGTGCCCAAGGCTCTCGACATGTAAAACACAATTTCCTCCTCCTAATGTCCTCCTGGTCTCATCATCCAACTGTTCTCGCCCTTGGGCTGCTCTCTGCGATGCAGGTGCTCTAATGTCACCTCCCTTTTGAGTGTAGGAAGTGCGTGGAGGAATGGTGCTCGGGCCTTGGGTATGGCCCCTTGCAAGTCTCGCATACAGGTCACTACCTCCAAAAGAGTAGATGGCCTACGTGACTTCACCAATCCCCGCAGTGGTTTTGTCAACCCCTCCACAAATGTGTATACTCTCCTAGCATCTACAAATCTGGCACTCCGAAATATAATGCTACAGATGTCCTGTTTGCCTGAGCTGAGTCAACTCTCTGAAGTGAGCCTTTGGATCCCTCTAATCAAAATGCTCTACCACTCTCTGTGTGAAGTCCTCATAGGAGGTCAGGTTGGCATGCCCCAAAGTGGACAAGCCATGAAACCACCAACCGTGTGCTTCCCTTCCAAATGCAATGTAGCCATCTTGATGGCTTATACCTCCGTCATCCTGTTGAGCTAGAAGTATGTGTCCAGCTTCTATCCAAGCACGTGTTGTGCACTTGGTAGTGCCATCATAGGTGGGAAAATATATTTTCCCAATAGTGCAGTGCAACTCATAATTTTGCGTACCATAGCCCTTCCCCTTCTCATTTTGTTTGAGCTTGCAAAAATATCTGAAAGTTAGAGCCTCTCTAAAGTTTGCCCCCATGGACTGCCATTCCTTGAAATGTTCTCCCATTAGTGACGAATCCTCTCCTCCACCAATTTCACCCTGCACCAAGGGTAGAAAAGAAGGTAGGGTGGCTCGAGTTGACTCACTCGAGGGTGGACTCTACGCAGTGGATGAGAGATGATCGAATCGTTGAGAGGCCCCTGAGTTCTCTCCAAATACAAACTGTCGATGAGTGCTCCGCTCCCGGTTCTGCATCTTGATCTCGTCCAGCATCTCCTTTGCCCCTTTGCTAGATCGATCAAGGCCTTCAAGAGGTTGTCAAAGTCAATCTCCTCCCTGCTCTTGGGCTCCCCCATATCTTCCACTGCCTTCCCGCGATCTTGTGTCTAGAGTAATCTCCAACTCTCTCTCCCTGCTCCAGTACCTTTGCCTTCTATAAGTGATATTTTGTTGGTCTTCTTCACTCATAGAAAAGTTCTCCCATGGCTGAGCCAGAATCTGAGCTCTGATACCACTGTAATGTGCCTAACTTAAACAAATAGTGATATATAAAGCAAAAACGATTCTTAACACAGAAAATTTTAATAAACAGTACATGCTCATAAAAACTCCAAAAGTAGAACTAGCTGAGCCATTTTATTAATCAATGGAGCGAGTACAATAGTATGGATGAATGCACTTGGGCTTGCCTCAATGGCAAGCGTGACAGAATCCAGGTGATGAGACAGTGATATCAAGTACTGGAAAATGACTGCTCCTCTAATGCTCTACGCTGCCTAGTAAACTACATTGTTGCCTCGAAAGGAACTGCGATAAACTCCACTTTTGTTGGTCAGAAAATGCTACAAATTCATCCCCAAGCTCCTTGACTAAAACCCACAAAAATTCAGAAAGAGTTTGCTCTGAATCCAACCTCCCAAATTCAGCCTCCAATATGCCCTACGCCCTCCAAATTGCTCAAGAATATGGCTTGTAAAGAATACTAGCAAAAACTTCCTCCCAAGCTCCGAAAATGCAGCAATTTTCTCCACAAATGCCTCTCTTAGCTCCCCCTGCAAAGTTCAGCCTTAGAGACTAATGCTCTACCTCCAACGTGTGCACCAACTGCTACCTCTGCACTGGCCCAGGAAGTGCGAAAGTCACACTATCAAGAAGCACTCTCCTCCAACTCCCAAACTCTCCAAAATGGCATAACCTCCTATGCCTCCTCTCCAGAAAATCTCCCAACCAAACTCCACTTCTAAACACCACAAGCAAACTTGGCCTCCTCTTCACTACATCCTCCATAAATACACACCACCTGGAGATGAATGCAACTACGGGAAACCACAATGAAATCCTCCTCCAGAAGGAAGAAGAAAAACCTCTCTAGGGTGGCACTCGAAGTCCCCCAAAGAAGAAGGTGACCTCTTCACTTGAAGAACTCTTGTTGAGCAACAAGTGACTCAGCTAAGCAGCTCGAGCAACCAAAGAGAAATCGATATGCCAAAGAATGAATGAAATGAGGAGAATTGCCTTCCTTATATAGATTTCGTGGAGCAATTTTCCCACCATCGCGGGCCCTCACTTAACCATCTCCATGCAATTCAAACTAGGGAGTGTGTTTTCCCCTAGTGTGGGTGGCCCCCACGTGGAACTTAACCACAACAAAATAACTTTCTCCGAAGTCTAATCTCCTAATAAAATCGAATGGGCCCCACTATTTCCAAAATTGGCCCCAAAACGCAATAATTAATCTTGTTCCAAGTTAATTTAGGAAGGGACATGACAGCAAGACACCTCTAGATAAACCACCCTAAAGTGCAGGAAGGCTAGAGGGTACTTCAAAGGCTTTGGGGCCTCCCCTCTCTCAAATATTTCGTCGAAAATTCAATTTCCAACTAGTTAGAAACAGTGTTACCAGGACCTGACCAAACCGGTTTGAACAAGCCGATCCAACCGGTTTGAAGCCAAAACCAATACGGACCAGTGACCTGAACCACTTTTGGCTAAACCGACCTTTTTTCACTGAACCAGTCAGTTTGGTACATCGCTACCAAGGACCCTTTAAACACAATATTTTTTCAACAAAGCAATGATTTATGAAAGGGGAAGCCTAGTATTTCACCATATTCCCTACTAATGCTATGCAATTCATGGTAATGTTAAATTTGACCTCATTGGATTTCATATGGAGAAAATAGAATTTTAGATCTCACTCAAAATCTAGCAGACTTTAACAGCTTTCCAAGATTTCAAGAATGGGGGGATTGCAACACTCCATTGGATTTTATCATGTACAAGGGTATGGAACTAGTATTTAATCAAGAGCACCAAGCCCTCTATGTACCTTGATGTTAGTGGCATTGATTGTCTAACTCCTCTATAATAAGCCTATCAAAAAACATACCCATCACTCAAACAAAATCTTGACTTGACATGCTATGTTTTTTCTATCTTATTTTAATGCTTAGAGGGTGATATTGATGACAAAGATCCCAATATAGGCAATGATTTTGATGATATGTAGGTATTCTTCTTGCATTATTTATTTTGGATGCTAAAGGCCATGTGGAGCTTGTTTGTTGTGTTAGAGAATCTAGGGCAAAGTGGTGTTGTGATGATTCTCTGAGACTTGATAACAATTTGTGAAGTCTTTTTACTTTTCTTAGTTAGCTTATACTTCTTATTATTATTATTAGTGCATATGTGTGTGCTTCATCAAACTGTTACCAAAACAAAATAACAAGAACACCGAGTTTGGCTCTCTACCACGGACAAACCCTCTCCACTCTTGAGAGGGAAACCCTTTGTAAGTTCTCTTATTGAAGCTTCTTATTTGAACAACTGCCAAACCCTAGACCCTTGACTAAGATCTCCTCCAAGCATGAGTCAAATCCTTCCTCTTTCTACACTATCACTTCCGGCACTTCTTCCAGCACTTTGTCCTCTAGGTTAGGAAACCCTAGAATATTAGGTCTTCTCTTCTTTGCTATAAAGAGATCCTTTTTCACCTTTCTTTGGATACCTTGTGGACCTTAATGCACAACTAAATGAGACCGTTTATGTTGTTGCCCTTGACTGCTATTGAATCCACAAAAATTACCTTGCTGAAGTATTCACATGCGCTGACAAAAACCCTAGAATATCCCTCCTTTCTTCGCTTTCCTTTTCTTCCTTCTTTGTTGGATGAGGAGGCCTAACAGCCCTTGTATATTAGCCCAAAACAAAGAGATGGTTCTTGCTGCACTTGACTGCAGACAGACCTCTTTTTCCCTCGCACGTGTGGTTGTTGATGCCCTAGAGAATAGCCCTGTATCTTCGCTATCCTTCCTTGTCTCTTCTCTGCCCTAACAGACTTCTTATCCACCTTTACTCAGTTGTCCTCCAACGCACTAGTCACCCTTCTCTTCGCGGATTTCAGAGCTTGTGTTATATGTCCAAATGAGGGGTGGACAGCCTCTATAAATAGAGGTTTGTCCCTCATTTCTCAAGCCGACATGACTGTCCATTAGGACGATTTGACTGTCTTCTAGGCCGACTAGACAGTTGCATTATATTTCACATTTATTCATCGTTTTTGCTGCTTGTAGACTTCGTTGGTGCTAGGAGAGGATTTGACCATGCTTGAAATTATTTCCTTGACCTTGTATGATGACTTACATGATGTAACATGCCCTCAAAGGGTCTTTTCATAATTACATTTTGATTTTGACTCTCTAGAAGCACTTCAAAGTGTGCTTAACCTATTTTCAATGAGCAAAAAACTCATTGACAAATAATACAAAAATAATTTATCTTTTCTTGAATAAGTACAAATATCAAAATTACATTTATGAAGACCAAACCTAGTTACATTTTCTCTAACATGTTGATGTATTTTCAGTTTAGAGATGGATTGCACTCGGTTCTATTTTGGTTATATGCACCCTGAAATGCTATATAAATGAAAACTTTTGCTTATTTGTGTATAAATGGTTTGGATTCATATGGCTGAACATGAATATATATGTTTTTCTTTAAAATTTGACTATTTTGTGGTTTTGGTTGACCAGTTTTTTGGTCCTGTCTTTTTACCAATTTCGGTCTGGTTCTGATTGATTCCTGGTCCAGGGGGTCTACTAACTCGATTGCAGGTCCAGTTCTGATAACATTGGTTGGAAATTTCCCTTTCAGATTTCTAGATGTATTCACTTACCCACAAATTTTTCCATAATTTAAATTGTCAATTGTTACAGTTGGCAAATAAAGAAAATTCGACTCTTTCACAAAGATATTGACCATAAATGATTATAGAGTTGAAAATATTAAGTCCTAACTGATGATTCTTACCAAAAGGCCTTGGGAACTTACTTTGGAATCTGGATGGTTGTAGAATGTGAGTGCAGCAAGAAAAAACCCGCTCCACTATAGATTTGCAATCAATTGACTAGATAAAGTATAAAACTATGGGAAATGAAACTTGTATCTAAGTGGGAGCTTAGACTCTAAAAATTTGACACTACTTCCCATTAAATAGCTTGCTGAAAATGATAATACAGTAATAACGAGCAAGAAAAGCCCTACCCTAATGTAGAAAAATAAAAGAGAATATAATTTTTTTCAATTTTTTTGGCTGTTGCAATACATGTGCCTTCAGAACTTCCTTCTTGCTGGCATGTGAAGTCAAAGCCCCTCTAAGTCGTCAGGCACGACTTGTGGACAAGGAAGTGGGTTTGGTCTCGGAGGAAATCGCCCCCGTTGTTGCTTAATTTACCATGAAAAATTTCGACCCTCCTTAGGAGTGGTCTATCTTTGGCGTCTCCAACCTTTATTCTCTATGTTCAGCAAAATAAAAAAAATCCTTGGAATAATGAAGCCTTCCTTCAAAGAAGTCCAGAACTCTTGGATCGATTCACCTGCAAGCAAGATCAAACAAATAGAAGAAACCCTCGTCGCTTGTCTCCACGTAGCATATTAGTTCTTCGATGGCAAAGATTATTAGTCTTTGGATAGATTTACTTATATGCAAAAATAAATTAGAATTTTTATAAATCATGCCCAATAGCCATAACCATAACAAGAAAAAGAACAAAGACGAAAACCATCCCACAATTGTAAAGAATTACAAGACTTTGCAAAAAATAAGCTTTTTATGTGTGATAACATTTGTCTCAAATGACCAACAACCATTACAATGGAGGAGAGTCTAGCCTTTTATAGAAAAATTCTAAAGGCTAATTGACTTCTCCTCGTTAAAATATTGTTAGTCTTCCACAATCCAGGACTTAGTAATTTTTTATTTTCTTAAAATATTACAAAAAAGCATGAATTTCCCCTAAGGCTCGAATTTGTCCACACATCCCAAAATAATTCAAGATTTCCATTTGAAAATGGTCTTCAATGGTCAAAAATTGAAGTAGCATCATGACTCCCCCCAATGTGTAGCATTTTTGGTCCATGACTGAGTCGATTTGTCCACATAAAAGAGTGTGAATTGACCAAAAGAAAACAACTTCGTCTCTTCAGAAAAATTAGTTGTAACAGCCACTTAATAGGTCCATCTTCCAACTTCTCAGTCCAATTTAGTTACAACAGCTAGTAGACTTTTCTCCAATGACTAGATTTGACTGAACGATTGTTTTTTAACTTTGACTTGGCATTGAATACTCCCTTAAAGATTCGACTTGAGCCCACAACAGTACATCTCCAATGATTTAGCCCTCCTGGAAAAACTGGAACCTAGGTTTTGCTCAGCGTGTCCTGATTTATACAAGGTTTGTCTATGTTTCCTCATATCTGCTAGGACATTGCTACATCATCACTTTGACTACCACGTCATGTTACCCCTATGCCTGATCTCTAACAATGTTGATGATCTCAAAATTCAAACACCTAGGTTTTCTTTGTGTCATCGAGCTGATCAATTTTGACGTAATGCATGCATGATTCTGACCAATGCTCTACCTAAAAATCCCTTGGAAACATTTCTCATATTGTTGACCAAGTTTGACTAGACAATAACTAACCACCAGATGCTCTAGTTGAAAATTTTCCACATGGCATGGAATCCTCTAGTCAAGCTCAACAATTTGGGCGTAGGTTGACTTCTTGACCACCTTGATAATTTTGCATTGGGAAACGTGAATTGCCTTGGGAAACATGAAAGTTGAAAAATGAGATTGTTATGTTGTGAGAGATGTAACTAGAAATACTGCACCAAGGCAAAGGTCACCTACATAGTCTATAGACACGAAACCATGTGAAATGACATAGTTGTACCTTGGCGCAGGTTGGATTGGCCCATACACCAGTGATCACCCCTACAAAGACAAGTAGACATAGGGGGGTCATGTATTTTAAGGAATTTGAATTCCTAAGTGATGAACTAATGTAATATTTAGGCTTTTGAGGGAATGGAATAGGAATTAATTAGATAATGTGAGATATCTTGTAAATGCTCTCAAATAAAGGAGAACATGAGTGGTTAGTAATGACAAAAGAGTTAGAAGTCAATTATAACTCTTAAAGCAGTTCACAATTCGAGGAACTAGAGAGAGTTCTTAGGAATTAAATGAAGTTAGAAGTGAACATGGAGGATAGAGGACATTTAGGAGTCAGTTCAGTAGATCTAGGATTTGAACCAAAATTAGTTCAAAGAACCTTTCTGGTATAAATGTAAGCCTACGGATAGAGTGAAAGGAGGGGGGCCACTGATAGTTGAAGATCAGACCTGTGAGAGACGCAGAGTCTCGAATGTAATCATTTGTTTATACTTATGTATACAGAGGTTTATTCCTAGTTGTGTAAATGTGTGAAATGAGTATTTTATGAATGAATTACATATGAAATCGTAGGTTCTGTGACAAGGTTGCAAGCAGAATTTTGTAGACCACACAGAGGAGAGAATGATTCAGAGGAATCATCACGGGTCTTTGAATCCAATTGAGGAAACACAGTGAAGCTCTGGAGAGGTAGCGAAGTGAGAATTCGCTAAGGAGTTAAGCTCATGAGTGAATTGAGTAGCGGAAGAACAGAAGTCAAAACCCTGAAGAAATAACCCAAAACCAAAGGACAAAGGAGGAAGCGAGTCGTCGAAGTTTAAGTACCGTTGGATCTTATGGATCAACGGTGTAGGCAACAAAGGATGAGAGCCATCGATCGTATAGATCAACGGTCGTTAAATAAGAGAAGAGCGCGAGAGATAACTGGTGAAAAAGGCATGTTTATAACCTTAAGTAGTATTTCAGGCGGCAAAGAAGTGGTAAATGGTATCGAAGGTTAGTCCTCTGATTCCATTCATAACACGACAGGTAGCAGCGGAGGAGTGAGGGGAAACTACTTTATCGGGCGGTTAACCTTTGTGCGTGTTGTCAACCCGAAACTAATGTAAAGCGTTGGATCTTGCAAGAGGAAGATCTATGGCGGAAATCCATCGTTCCATTCTGTTGATCGAGTGGAAGCCCTGTCGTCGGATCAAGTCTAGATCGACGGTCATAATTAGATCGGGGATCAGTGAATGGAAAGTGACATGTGATAATGTGAAGGTCAATATGCGAACCCGACGAAGTTATATGGTGCAGTTAATAAAGTTTGAAATCCGATATCATGTTATCGCATATCGGATGCGATAGCGATTTTGTTAATGAAACCCGCGGAGGAGACCTCATTGCGATCAATGAGAAGGTAAACCTCGGTATATGTGTGGAGGCCGTACCAAGGTGGAAATTGTATGTTTATGAATGTTTTATGGGATTTCCTTTGTAAAAGGGTTATAAAGGAATATAGCACTGATGGAAGGTTTTAAGCATTAACTTATATGTAAGTCCCACATTAACAAAGGATATAAGGGTTTCATGCGTTAAATATATGTAACCAATGTTAAGAGGGAAAAGTTATATATATGCGGGCTTAAGGGTTAACGAAGGTTTAAATGAAGGTTATGAGGGTTTTAAAGTCCCGAAAGGAGGGATTTCATGAAGGCTTTAATAAAGTCATAATTGAAGGCTTGAGGGTTGATTAATAAGACCTTAACCATTGATGGGTGAAGATTTGACTCCTTTGAGAGTTAAATACCTCGGACTAATGTGCTTATGCATTTATATGCATACTGTGGGTATAAGCAGAGATAACCCTGGCATCATTTTGGTATCAGAGCAAAATAAAGAAGCTCTATGTGAACATTTCTTTGAAAGAATTGAGAATCGAGTTAAGTGTTAAGGTGTTTATGCAGACAAGAGGAAGGATCAGATTCTAATCTAACAGACAGTAGGCACACAGAGGTGATGTGTAGCAGAACTTGCAGATGCAAGAGACAAAGGAAATCCACTCAAAGTACAGGTGGAATGGTGAAACAAGATCATGCTGAGATCTTGGAAGTGAGATGACATGTTTGTTTTAATTTGATTGAAGACTAGAGAATGTGTGTTTTTACACTAATGCACAGGTAGCAGCATAAGAAGGTGAAAAGATTGCAGCAATCTAGAGCTAGAAGTGCTCATATGGTTCCACAGGAGAGAAAACCAGAGAAATGCTACCAGACTAAGCTCAAAAGGAAGAAGCTTAGTGAGGCATATGTAGCAAGAAGAAGACTTGTTACAGAGGTATTGTTACAGATCGCAAAGGCAATTCCACAGAGAATGTGGGTAGAGTTGCTAAGGGATGAAGAAAGCCGGTAAGACTTTCTGAAGTGAAAGAAGAGGTGGTCAGAACCAAGTATTTCATGGTGATTGAAATACAAGAGGACAGTTGTGTTCTTAGAAGAGGCAAATGAGTCAAAGCCTAGAGGGAGCAGAGAAAAGTGCTCAAAGGAGGTTCCAGAGATAGAGAACCAAGGGCTTGCCAAAAGACCAAGTACAGAGGAAAGCTTGGTGAGGTAAGTTGCAACAAGAAGGACTTGTTGTTGCAGAGGCTTTAATGCAGCTCATAATGTGCGAGTGAGGAGCTCATGAAGATAGAAAAAAAGAAGATGGCTATTGATAGTCATAGTAGAGGTTCTGAGGAAGACCACAGTAGAAGAAAGATGAAAAAAGAGGATGCCAAGGCAAATGGCAAGAGGATGAGTCGAGGAAATTGACAAAGAGATTGCATAGTTAAAAGAACAACTCAAAGCATCAAGGAGAATACTTGAGGGAAGTCAAAGACTAGGTTGGGTCTTGAAGAAGAAGCCAGTGAAGTGGCATAAGTTGCAGAGAATGCTACAGCAGAGGCAAGTAAGATGGCTGATGGAAAAACTCAAAGAAGCTAAGTTGGAAATGAAAATGGAAGTGTCCATTTGTGAAGCAGAACATGGTGAAGTTCTGAGAGAAGATGAAGACTTGAAGACTGAAACTTCATGTGAGGCCAAAGGGTCACATGGTTTTAAATCTGACAATTTGTGTATGTTGCAGGTGAAACATGTAAAGAAGGACAATTTGTTGATATTGTCATAAAGGAAGAAGAAGAGAAGCAGAATCTTAATTGTGTTCTGAAAGAAGATGAGATAGATAGGTCTCATATACAGTTGGAGAAAGATATCAAGCAACCAAGTGAAGGGCTTGAGAAGATTGAAGAGGAGACCATCGAAGAATTTCTGAGTCATAAAAAGAACTTGGAACAGCAAGGAGATATGGTGGCTGAAACATCAAGTGAGACCACAAGGTCTTATGTTTTTAAACTGATAGTTTGTGTATGATGGCAGGCATTGCAGGAGAAAAGCAATCTTTTGAAGATATCTTCAGAATAGATGAAGGTCTAGAAGTAAAAGGTGACAAAGAAAACTTCTCAGAAGAAGAAGAATTTGACTGCATAGAGAAAAAAAAAGTCTATGGATGAGTCTATAGAAGCTATCATAGAGATGAGGAAACAGGGTCTTATACTGATGAAGAGTGAAGGAATATTGTCTCTGAAAGGTAATCAAATGAGTTTAATTAATGATTTTGATGAAGAACAAATGCAGGAGAATATTAATGCAGATGGTGAGACAAGGGTAGCTCTTGGAGAAGGTAAACAACAAGAGATTAAAGGAAAACTTGAAGAAAAGACTATGTTAGCTAAAAACATAGTAAAGGATCATCAATTCACCATGATCATAGGCACAGAAGAAACAACCATGGAAGCTGTTGAAGCAGTCAGTAAAAGAGAAGGGCATCTACTAATAGATGTTAAGGAAGAAGAAGTCTATGCAAAGAACTTAGCAAAGGGAAAAAGGACATCTGATGATTTATCATTAACAAAGGAAGGTATGAAAAATTGTGTAAAATTTCCAAATTCTACTCCAATTGAAATTATTGAGTTATATAGAAAATTAGACTTTCAAAGAAGGGAGTTGGAAACACAGAAGATATATAACCAAGATAGATTGTTGAAAAAGAAAGACAAAAAAATTGGCATGAATGACAATCAAAAGAAAAAGGAGATGGTAATGAAAGTTCAGCAAATTGACACTGCAAAAGAAGAAGTTCACTACGGTGGACAAGAGCAGGAAGACATCATTAAAGCAGATGATGTGGAGGAGAGACTAGTTGACAGTCTCATGAGTTCTTTTCAGAATTCAAAACAGCATACTAATATGCTGATAGAGGAGAAAGAAACAGAGTAGCAAACTGAATTGTTGCCAAAGGAAGATAAGGCACAGAAGCCTTGTGTTTTTTATTTTAAAAAGTGTTTTGTGAATACAGGTTTAGTTGCAGATGTTGGAGGAAATTTGGCACAGATGAGCAGCCAAATAAAAATGGAAGAAGAAGATTTTGTGGAAGAATTTAATTTATGGAACAGAGATGCTCAATTGCTGGAGAGAATGCCGGAAAATCATGATTCAGTGCAAACAGAAATAATCATGAAAGAGGGCAAGGATGAAAGGGAGGCAGTAAGTAAAAGTAACCAACAACAGTTTGAAGAGTTGGTGAACAGCAGCAACAACCTGAAACAAAGAGAAAGAAGAAGATGTAAGTGGCAAAGTATGGACCAACCCAAAGATGTGATGGAAAAAGAAGTTGAAGATTTGTGGCAGCTAATGATGACACAGGCCATAGGGAGAAAGTTGATGACAGCAGGAAGGATGATCAATCAGAGTATGAAGCTAATTGACAAGGAGAAGAAGATGGAGCAAAAGACAACAGAAGTACAGCAGCAGCAAAGGAACAAGACATTTGGGCAGTTACAAAACAAAGTATGGAATCCAGGAAGACAAAGATCAAAAGACACATGATCACGAGATCATGAATATTTTCTACTTTGGGAGTCTGATGCAGGAGCATTCAACCCAAGGAAAATCATTGTAAATTAGTAGACATAGGGGGGTCATGTATTTTAAGGAATCTGGATTCCTAAGTGATGAATTAATGTAATATTTAGGCTTTTGAGTGCATGGAATCGGAATTAATTAGATAATGTGAGATATCTTGTAAATGCTCTCGAATAAAGGAGAACATGAGTGGTTAGTAATGACAAAAGAGTTAGAAGTCAATTATAACTCTTAAAGCAGTTCATGATTCGTGGAACTAGAGAGAGTTCTTAGGAATTAAATGAAGTTAGAAGTGGACATAGAGGATAGAGGACATTTAGGAGTCAGTTCAGTAGATCTAGGATTTGAACCAGAATTAGTTCAAAGAACCTTTCTGGTATAAATGTAAGCCTACGGGTAGAGTGAAAGGAGGGGGGCCACTGATAGTTCAAGATCGAGCCTGTGAGAAACACAGAGTCTCGAATGTAATCATTTGTTTATACTTATGTATACAGAGGTTTATTCCTAGTTGTGTAAATGTGTGAAATGAATATTTTATGAATGAATTACATATGAATTCGTAGGTTCTGTAATAGGGTTGCAGGCAGAATTCTATAGAACACGCAGAGGAGTGAATGATTCAGACGAATCATCACGGGTCTTTGAATCCAATTGAGGAAACAGAGTGAAGCTCTAGAGAGGTAGCGAAGTGAGAATTCGCTGAGGAGTTAAGCTCAGCAGTGAATTGAGTAGCGAAAGAACAGAAGTCAAAACCCTGAAGAAATAACCCAAAACCATAGAGTAATGCCGAAGAAACAGCATAAGGCATGAAGGAAAAGACGAAGGAGGAAGGGAGTCGTCGAAGTTTAAGTACCATTGGATCTTATAGATCAACGGTGTAGGCAACAAAGGATGAGAGCCATCGATCGTATAGATCAACGGTCATTGAATAAGAGAAGAGCGCGAGAGATAACTGGTGAAAAAGGCGGGTTTATAACCTTAAGTGGTATTTCGGGCGGCAAAGAAGTGGTAAATGGTATCGAAGGTTAGTCCTCCAATTCCATTCATAACGGGACACGTAGCAACGGAGGAGTGAGCGGAAACCGCTTTATAGGGCGGTTAATCCCCATGCGTGTTGTCAACCCGAAACTACTGTAAAGCATTGGATCTTGCGGGAGAAAGATCTACGGCGGAAAGCCATCATTCCATTCTGTTGATCGGGTGGAAGCCCTGTCGTCGGATCAAGTCTAGATCGGGGATCGGTGAATGGAAAGCGACATGCAATAATGCGAAGGCCGATAAGCGAACCCGACGGAGTTATATGGCGCAATTAATAAAGTTTGAAATCCGATATCGTGTTATCGCATATCGAATGCGATAGCAATTTTGTTAACGAAACCCGCAGAGGAGACCCGATTGCGATCAGTGAAAAGGTAAACCTCGGTATATGTGTGGAGGCCGTACCAAGATGAAAAAGGTAAGTTTATGAATGTTTTATGGTATTTCCTTTGTAAAAGGAATATAGCGCCAATGGAAGGTTTTAAGCATTAACTTATATGTAAATCCCACATTAACAAAGGATATAAGGGTTTCATGCGTTAAATATATGTAACCAATGTTAAGAGGGGAAAGTTATATATATGCGGGCTTAAGGGTTAACAAAGGTTTAAATGAAGGTTATGAGGGTTTGAAAGTCCCGATAGGAGGGATTTGATGAAGGCTTTAATAAAGTCATAATTGAAGGCTTGAGGGTTGATTAATAGGGCCTTAACTATTGATGGGTGAAGATTTGACTCCTTTGAGAGTTAAATACCTAGGACTAATGTGCTTATGCATTTATATGCATACTGTGCATGTAAGCAGGGGTAACCCTGGCATCAACAAGGCTCCCATAGAACCATGAATCTTGAAAAACCTCCCAAGGTCCTCCAATCTGATTAGGAACAAGATCGCCAAGATGAAGCTCTCAAGGGACAAGGCATGGGTTGACCAATCACAATGAATACAAACTCAAAAGACAAGACACCAAGTTTGGGGATGCCTAATACATGGCCTCACATGGTATTTTACAAGGCTTTGACAAGTGACCTTAGGCTTACAATGGTGATAAATGATTCGGTCCGACTGTTTTGAGGCAAAAATCAGTTCAGACCGATGACTTGAACCGTTTTTGGCCGGTTCGGTACCAATTCAGTAAAGCCACGTAGAACGCATCGAGTGGGGCATGTTTTGCTTTTGTTCTTTTAATTTTTGTCTTGGCCAGACCCTAGCCCACAATGTGTGCCTGATATTCAAGCCTATGGCCCTACTATTGCTATGCAATTCATGGTAATGTTAAATTCTTAAAGTAAAAGTGGCATTCTCCTTTATCTTTCATTTTCATCTTTTTACTTAAATTTTTAATGTTACCATGAAATGACTCAGGATGTTTGAGAGTGGTTCTGACCTCATTGGATTCATATGCAGAAAGCAGAATTTTAGATCTCACTCAAAATTCAACAGACTTAATAGTTTTTCAAGATTTCAGGAGTGGGTGGATTGCAATGTTTCCATTGGATTTTGTCATGTATGAGGGTATCAAACTAACATTTAATCAAGAGCACCAATCCCTCTATGTACCTTGATGTTAGTGGCATTGTTTGTTGAACTCTTCTATCATGATGCTACTAAAAGTGTACCCATCACTCAAACAAAATATTGGATCGACATGCTCAGCATTTTTTATCTTATTTTAACGCTTAGAGGGTGATATTAATGATGAAGACCCCAATATAGGCAAAGATTTTGATGATATGTAGGTGTTTGTTGTAGCATGATTTTTTTTTTATGCTAGAGGCCATCTAGGTTTTGTTTTTGGATGCATTTTCAGTTCAAATATGGATTGCACTCTGTGTTATTTTGGTTATGTGCACCCTTACATGCTTTATAAATGGAAATTTTTGCATATTTGTGTATAAATGGTTTGGATTCATATTGATGCACATGAATATATTTGTTTTGCTTTACAATTTGAATATTTTATGTGTTTTTGGTTGACTAGTTTTTTGGTCTGGTTTTTTTACCAATTTTTGTTTGGTTCCTAGTCCGGGGGTCTACTGGTTCAAAGACCGGTCCGGTTTTGATAACATTGGGCGTAACACTACCCATGCAAGGCGTTCCTCACTTTAGCCAATTCATGGACTCGTCAATACACCCTCAAGCTCAAATGTGGGAGTCGAGAGGTGAGTCAAATTAGCCATTAGGAACCTCCTAAGCTAGTCATTAGGCTGCTATTCATCTCATCTATCTTAGTCAACCACGCGTGGGAATCCTAAGCTGCAATGTTGCCTCTCCAAAACAAGTCAAGCCCCTTAGTGGGTGAATTAATTTTTAAATGCATAAAATTATTATCTCATGTAATGGAAGTTTCTGATCTTATGGATGAGAAGTAAACAAATATTATTTTTGAGAGGGGTCTCGTAGCCATTACAAGGAAATATTATATAAAGCTAGAACCTGTTGAGTTGTGAGATCACTATATGCCATTTTAATAAATTTATTTTCAAGTGCAATTTGTGTATCGATTCTTCTATGCTTCTTCTTCTAAGCTTGTTGTAATAGCGCTTTATAAAATACACAAAGATATTTCCAAGTTACTACAAGAACACTGAATTGATCCATCAAGGGACGTGGAAGGAGAGAAGATTACTGGATCGATCCATCAAGGGACATGGAAGGAGAGAAGGCTTGAGTGAAATTTTGCTTGCTGGTCTGTGTTTTTTCTGCAGTTTAATTACCTTTCAAGATCAATAAATTAGATAATTAACTCCTACCTTCACCGTAGACATAAACATTAGGCACTAGTCAAGTCATCTTGGGTGAAGTTTTCTTGTGTGTTAGGGCAGCCTCCCATAGCCTTTAGTATGACTTGAACTTAAAGAGTGGGAATTTGTGCCAAGGTGAAAGTGGACACATATCCTGTGTGGTACCAGCTTAACGCCTTGCGAGGGCATTGTCAAGACCGCTAAATTAGTCGGTAACAAGAGATAGATTGTTGGTTTTTCCATAATGAACCCATCTATGATACAGACAATGAA
Source organism: Pinus taeda (assembly GCA_000404065.3). NCBI lineage: Eukaryota > Viridiplantae > Streptophyta > Pinopsida > Pinales > Pinaceae > Pinus > Pinus taeda. The sequence continues at coordinate 179,977 of APFE031621730.1, forward strand.
ATTTTGATGCCGAAAGGCACAAACCTACATTTGCCATTTTCAGCCAGCATGGAGAATAAATTAATGAAATACTAAAATAGCTATTCAGATTTTATTGCTCTTGATTTGGGACAGCCTAAGGATGTTGAGGTGGATGAAACACTTGTTGTCTTGAATTTGATTATGTCAGTAAAAAGACACCCAAACTAGGGCGAAGACATCACACCAACTGTTGTAATACAAGTGCTCGAGGTTGGCAACTATTGTTTATGACGGATAATGACAAATGTGAAAGTTGGTTGAGGTGCCAAAAAGTACAGCATCCACCATGTACAGGAAAAACCAAACAAAATAATAAAAATAGCACTCAGGATAGGAAGCCCAACAAATCCAAGTGATCACTCACCAATAAAGTGTTGCACAAAAGGACACAATAATACTTCTATTTTCTAAGAGGATCCCATTATAACTTGGAGGGACCGCCTTGTCCATAAGAGCAGGGTTCAGAAGCATTCCATCCATTACTATAGCAATCAATTTTACAAGTCTAACCTATGTCGCAAATTGTGGAATGAATGTGAACGCCTTTAGTGACAAATGTGAACAAGATAAGCCCAGACATAGCTTGTGCAACCTAGTAAACACGTAACCCATGCTACACTTGACAAAAAGAATGCTTGGTCCTCAACTGCATATCATTAACAATAACTTTTTCACATAGAAACTAGTAAAGGACATTACCTATAATCTTGAAGAGTCCTTTATATCTACTTTGGTATCATTTTTGAGAAAACAACTTTTATATAGCCCTAAGCTACACTAATGTTCAACCCAGGTTATGCATCCCATTATGTTTATTGACAAATCTTTTGTCCAATTTTGACAATTACTTTCACATAGAAACTAATAAAGGACAACACATATAGTCTTGAATGGTCCTTTATATCTACTTTGGTGTCACCTCGAGAAAACAAATTTTATATAGCATTAAGCTATACCAATGCTCTACCTAGGCTATGGGTCCCATTATATTTATTCACAAATCTTGCGTCCAATTTTAACTTCTGAGAGAGCAAGAAGACCCGCAAAATAGTAGAACTCAACAAAAGACTATTCAAATTGGACAGTTCCCATGAGAAGTAAAGGTTGACCTATAGCTGTAATATGAAGAATAAACTGATGATAACAGGTTTAACTACCGACAAACACCCAGGAGGTCGATTTGATTTGAACAGTAATTTACCTAAAAAGTAAATGTCAAAAAATAATTTCAAAAGAGAAAAATAGAAACATGTCCAAAACAGAAGACAGCAATAGGTTATGAATCTGATGATGTCTTTCATCATACTGAAAAGATAAAAGTGATCTTTTTTAATAGTTCCCTGTACAGCACGAGAAAATAAGAACAGAGAAGCAAGCACTAATTTACAAAAAAGGTAAAACTGATGAAATATGACTGCAAACACATAGCAAATAAAATCCTAAAATAAAAGACAACCAAGTCAACTCTTCATCTGAAAAATGCCAACCTTATATCTTGCCAAGTTAATGGCTGTGATAACACCAAAAAGGCAATCTTCATCTGTCTTGACAACAGTCCCCACCGTTGTCTGAGCCAAAATTATGTCAATGAAACCATTTAAATCCCATTCCTCCCCATCACAATAGGTTGTCAGTAAACTCTTAAGCCCGTGAAAGTCATCCTGCTTGGGATCAAAAAACTCGAAATCTGCATAAACAACACTCTGCAACATGATAATAGTGATCAGATAATACCATATAGATAATAATCATAATGAACAAAGAACATGCAAACTGCAAATCCAAATTTTCAAACCAATCACTGTTTCATGAACTACAGATTTTTCACAAATACAACAGACAAACTACTGTCAAAGTTCTCAAATAAGAACAACCATACGAAATTTAATGCAAGAAACCTGGCCACATTTTGCTTTTGACTTTGAGATAGCAAGTCTCAAGTGACAAATGGACACACATAGTAATACAATCATGGATTAGTTCAAGATGGAAAGATAGGGGCACATTTCACAGCTTCCCTTCTTCCAAATTACCAATTGTTTTTGTGTCCCTGATTATAAGCAAAGCTGGAAGACAGATGGCTAAAGGGGATGGATTTGATACGAATCTACAGATCTGGTGCTAACCAGAGCCCCACTTTGGGTAGGAGGTGCATCGTGCATGACAAGTATGGCCCAATAAGTAGATGACCCAGCGACTAGTCAATTCTCAACTAACTGACACACTCAGCCAGAAACTTCCATTATGCCTCCTGCGGCAATCTTCCTAATCAGAGTGATTACAGCAAGCAGGAAGTAATCCTCAATAATGCAGTAGCAGAATGGACGATGCCCTAAAACATTAACCTCCATAGACTAATTTTCTATATATTAACATATTCTTCCCTTTTGCGATAAATAATTTGAGCAGAGTACCTTCATCCTCAAGAGTCAAGATGGAGCAGCTTCAATCAAACTAGGTGCAACCATTTGCAGTACCAGTTATTCAACCAAATAGTTTCCTTCTGGATGGTAAGGACTCCTTGCAAGGGTTCTATCAAATTATTGATCCGACGAAATTTCTTAACAGAGGATGGTTTCAGCAAAGTACCTTTTGCATCATTTCTTTGTCAACAGTTGGCTATTGGTTGCTCAAACAATTTACAAAGGATTTTCCCAGGTCCAAAACAAGTATTGTTTTACCCAAAAGATACAATTGTTTTTACTATGAAGTCCTGCTCAGGGGCTTTATTATCTAAATTAGTGCTCTTATTATATCTAAGCAGATCAGTCCTTCTAGGTCTCATATCATCCAAATTAATGCTCTGATGCAACCTCATAGTGAGTGTTTTTCTCTACCCAAAAGCAACAACCTCCGAATAACCAAATTTCCCCTTGGACTAAATAGTAAATATGCATAAATCACTCCTTAATCCAGTTTAATTAATTCTTAGATTGTCTTTTACCTCCTTCCTTTACATTTCGCTAGAGATCTACCCAAAATTAATGTTCACTAATTCCCTTTGGCATTAGCTTCTTAGATCAGTGGCTCTCACAATTCCCTTAGGTGGTGTTGAAAGGCCACTATCCTGAGGGTTTATCCATTGGGTTCAGAGCTCAAACCCTGAAGCTGCTACACAGCCCTAGGTCTTTGGTTGAACATAGTAACTTTGCCTAGGTTGAGTGGGTTAATTTCATCTCCTATCCTGCCCAATTTTCTATATTTGGTATGCAGATATTCCCCCATAGAGCACTTTTGCATCTAGGCAAATAACTTCTTCCCAATCTCAAAAAGTTTATACAGAAAATGGAGGATATGTATGGTTTGCATGCATGGAGCTGAGTTGTCACTTTCTCCCAAAAAGCACTGTCTCTTTTTTATTTATTACCAGCTAAATAGTAATATAAGTTTACTTTTCTCCACTTGTAATATCATATGGCCCCCCCCATTTGTCCCAAGCCAATCATGTCCACTTGTATTTTTATTTACATTCTAATATGATTTTGATTTTATAACTAAGCGACTTAATATAATAGACATTATGTGATGTTTTAACCTTTAACTACTCACTGTAATAAATAAATCTCGTTTTTGTTGAAAGGTGTAGCAAAGAAGGTCTTCTCTATGTGTGTGACTTAGCCAGAGAAAGACCGCGATCAGTTTTTCCTTTGACCATGGAGCGAATGATGGAGATGGTGAGCTTAGCTTCCAATTGCGGGATAATTTCACAAATCCGTGCATAGTGTTGGAGGACCAGTTACATGCGACTTCTTCAGTTTGACTACAGGAATAAGTGGCAGTTATAAATTTAGATAAAACGAATTAGAGCTTCAGTCTTTGATTGAGGAAAAGATGAGTTAGACAAGCAGTTCGACTTAGTTAACTTGTCATCAACCACTCAAGTTCTAAATTTGTACCTACCAAATTTAGCATGGATCTAGCCTTTAAAGGAACGAAAAAGGCACAGCTTGCATCATTATTGTCTTGCATGAGATTGTGTGTGAGAGAGTTCCTTGTTGTGGCAGCATATTTAAGAGGAGCCGGTACACAATTTGTAGAGAGCTTCCTTCTTGCAGATTTGCGCTAGGAAATAGGCAGCCTGTGTGGAAGGAAATCAGGCCTATCTCAGCGCAAGGAAGAAGGTGAGCACAGGTCTAGTGTTTGCAGGGTGTGTCCAGCTAGTATAGTGAGGACAAGGGTGTTCTTTGGGTCACTGTTTGCCTTGTAAAGAAATCAGAATGCTCAGTCTCTATCAATAAAGAATACTACAGCAGAGAGAGGGTTTTCCCAGTTGGGTTTCCCTAGAAAAATAATTGTGTCTCTTGTGTGACTTCGTTCTTTATCTCTGTGATTATTCCACTGCTTATGTGTGTTGAGAAATTCTGTGTCTGGCGAAAAGAATTTTTGGTTTCAATTTGTAGTTGCCATTAGTTTCAGATTGTTCATTCAAACAGTTGCAGAATTTTCGTGGAAATTCAACATGGTATCAGAGCAGAGATCCACATAAAGACCAGCACACAGAGATCAGTTTGCGTGTTTTTTTAAACGGGCAGTTTGGTTAAAGGAAGATACCACTGTTCTGTAGTCAAGGGCACAGCCTAGGAGAGGCCTGTAACACCTCAGACCCGAGACAAGTATAGGGCCGAGAACATCTCCTGTAGGAAGAAGGCCAAGGGTCCTGGTCTGCTGATACAGGAAGGGCCGAAAGACCTGTTTAGGCGAAGAAAGGAGGCCCGAGTAGCCTCAGGTGACAGCGAGCAGGAGAGGGGTCTCTTAAGGTGTAATAAAGGGCTGCTTCAAGTGAAAATATATAGGCCGCAGGCATGAAGGTAATGACCGAAAGTCTGGAAGGTGTCTAGCCAGGTGGCCGAGTCAAGAAGGTTTGTCGCAGCTGATATTTTGTGTGCCCTAGATCAATCTTCCTTAGTGGTGTTAAGAAGCTGTGAGTGGGCTGGTTGGAAAGCCCTGAGTAAAGTGACAAAGGAGCACACTTGTCACTGTGTGAGGGCAGCTTAATTTAGCCCTAAGTCAGGTTATCTTTGTGCATCAAAATTATTTTTTTGAAGGCACAGATCAAAGTTTGAAGAGCAGAGTAGAACAATTCCTTGGATAAGCAGTATGGCATTCCTAGGACTAAGGTCAGATCACAGTTTAGAGGGAGCCTCGAATTTCTGTGCATGGAAGGAGCGAATCATAGTAGTGTTGGAAGATAATGGGGTCGGAGAGTTTACAGCCACCTCAAGATCCCCAACTGCTGGACCAGCATACTAAGAATGACACCAAAGCCAAAAGGATTTCTAGAGGGGGTCAGAGACCATATTATTCCTAGTATCTCTATGAGAAGAAGACAGCGTATGAGATGTTCAAAGCTATCTTGGTTCTGTTTCAGGGTACCAGTGATGTCAAGAAGCCTGCTCTCAAGGAGAAGCTAAGAAGTATCTGGATGAGCCCATCATCACATATCTTTCAAAGTTCACTCAGGTTCGAGATGAGCTAGGTGATAGTCGAGACAGTAGCAGAAAAAAACCTGGTGAGTCTTGCACTTTTGGGACTCCATAAGTCTTGGTATGGCTTCCACGAGTAAGTGGCCAAGAAAATTTTCCTAGTTGGTAAAGGTTATGGAGTGAATGTGTTCAAGAGGAAATCCGGAGAGGGATGAGAGATGGTAGATCGATGAAGCCAGAGGACGAGGAGAACTTTGCTCTAGCAGGCAAAAGTAAAGCCAAGGGCAAGAAGGGATTAGGAGAGGTTGAGTCCAGTCAGAAGGGCGAGAAGAAGAAGGATCTAAGCAAGATCAACTGCTTCCATAGCCATGAGTTTGGGCACTATGCCACTAAGTGTCCTAATCAGAAAAGGAGTCCAGTAAGGATCATGTGGCCGTATCAGCAAAGGTAGATGTGTTTTCTACCTAGTTTGAAAAAGATTTCTAATTGATAGCTTGCGTGGCAAGCTTAGTAGACAACAGCATATGGTATATTGATTCAAGAGCATCCTTCCACATGACCGAGAACAAGAATTATTTCAGCCACCTGAAGGAGAAGGGCATGTAGTTTTAGGTTGAGCTAGGAGATGATGGTATGTATGCAGCTAGAGGAGCTAGTATTGTTAGTTTTCAGAGGGAGTCAGGTAATCCTCTTCATCTCGGAGACATCCTCTATGTTCCAGGACTAAAGCAGAATCTTGTTTCGATTGCTACCCTTGAGGACAGGGGTTATGATGTCATCTTCAGCAGAGGTAAGGCTTACCTCCAGCACTTAGCTTCTAGATGTAAGACACAGATAGGTGTAAGGAAGAAGAATTTGTATTTACTACAAGTTGAGACAGGTGCAGCATTGAGCAACAAGGGAAGAAGCTCTCCAAGTGGAGAGGTGATGGTTGAGCGAGAGCAGGAAATAGCTCTCAAGATGGAGCCTCTGCCAATATCTCAATTTGAGTCTTAGCTACTTGGCAGTTGGGTCGACCAACAAGATGTTGAGCAAAGCCCAGGCGAGTGGAGGCAGCCACTCAATCAGTGACTTTGAGCATAGGGAGAGTTTGAGCCAAGTGGGCAAAAGATTTGTTTAAGGGAGAGAAGGAGAGAGTTGGATCTCCCAGTACCACGGGTACATGGCACTTATGACTGAGGTGTAGACTTTCAGAGCATGGTTGGAAATAATAGGTCTTCAAATCAAATTCTGCAAAAGAAAGCAGGGAAGTCTTCTAGTTAAGAGGGAGAAGTTGCAGCAGCAGAGAACGTGATAGTCTTGGAGACAGATCCAGGTGGACAAGGTTCTTCCAGAAGCACCTTCCTCACAAAGAGGGAGTGTTGAAAAGTGTAGCAAAGAAGGTCTTTTGTGTGTGCCTTAGCCAGAGAAAGACCACGATTACTCTTTCCTTTGGCTATGGAGTGAATCATGGAGATGGTGGAGCCTAGCTTCCAATTGCAGGAATAAGTTCACAAATCCATGTGGAGTGATGGAGGACCCATTACGTGCACCTTCTTCAGTTTGACTACAGGAATAAGTGGCAGTCATAAATTTACATAAAATGAATTGGAGCTTCAGTCTTTGATTGAGGAAAAGATGAGTTAAACAAGCTGTTCGACTTAGTTAACTTGTCATCAACCACTCAAGTTCTAAATTTGTAACTACCAAATTTAACATGGATCGAGCCTTTAAAGGAAGGACGAAAGCACGGCTTGTATCATTACTGTCTTGCACGAGTTTGCGTGTGAGAGAGTGCCTGGTTGTGGCGACGTATTTTAGAGGAGCCAATATGCAGTTTGTAGAGAGCTTCCTTCTTGCATATTTGCGCTAGGATATAGGAGTCTAGTCCTAAGTAATAGGGAGTTCCCTACGCTAGGAAATAGGCAGCTTATGTGGAAGGAAATCAAGACTATCTCGACGCAAGGAAGCAGGTGAGCAAAGGTCAAGTGTTCGCAAGGTGTGTCCACCTATTATGTTGAGGACAAGTGTGTTCTCTGGGTCATTATTTGCCTCGTAAAGAAATTGTTGAGAAATCTATGGGCAACAACTGTAGGTGATTTCTCTTACTTGATAATTGTTTGTGATGGATTTTTACTTTACCTCATTAGCTTCTTCTTGTACTTTATTATTATTAGTGTTCTTCATCAAACAGTCACCAAAACATATAAAAAAATGAGATAAAGGACACGAGATATAGGCAATCAGCCAGGGCCAAAACCTCTCTAAAATCTGAGAGGAAAACCCACACGAATTCTTCTTCTTATAGAATCTTCAATTGATGAATTCCAAGACCTAGACCCTTGACCAAGAACTTCTCCAAGACCAAGCCAATTTGCCACAAGTCAAAGTTAACCCTTGCTGCAATCTCTTCTTCACCTTCAACCTTCGACCCTGCAACACTAGTTTGAAATTCTCGGCCTCCTAGACTGCAACTCTCGGCCTCCTGCAACTGACTGTACCTTTCGCATGTGTGACAAATTTAGGGCAGTTTCAGCCCCTTTTCTCCTTTACTTGACTATAGTTAGTCTTCTTGTGAACTCGTCTTGAAAGATAGATTATTTCCTTGTCTTGATTCGGCTTCCTTAAGGTCCGCAATTCAGACTTTCTGCAATCAGTGGATGCCCTAATTCCTCCTCACACGTGTGACAGATTTCAACCCTAAAAACATATACAAACTTTCAATTTCTTCTGCTGGAGATAGTCTCTTCCTTCGTTGCCTTTTTCGGTCACTTCTTCTTTCTTAGATTGAACTTTATGATGCAAAATGAATGCCTCCTTAAGTGAGGTCGATTCCTTCTATATATAGACTCCTTCTCCATGCTCTTAGGCGGACTTGAAGTTGTCTCAAGGCCAACTTGATGCTTGTGAAGGCTGACTTGTTCTTTGCATTATGACTTGGTCTTGGAGAGTTCTTTGACTTGACTTTGACTTAAATAAATTCTTCTTACAATATGTAACATGACCAAATGGGTCTTTCATACATGACAATGACCTTAATGACTTAATGACAAGCCCCAAGAGCTCACAATGGAGGCTTGACCTAAAAATAAATTTCTTTGAGCATGGAACCCATGCCTCAAGATCAACAATAATAAATTTATTTTTCTCATTACATAAAATTATGATTACATCTGTCATTATGAAGACCGAACCTAGTCACATACTTCAACAATCCCTCTTCACTAGGGAGGTATTCATAATTCATACATGGTACTTGGACATTCTCAATCTGAAGAATTTTCATAAGAAGAGTTGGATTGGTAACCCATCTGTATAGCATCATATCATCCAGCATTGTCATATAGCAAGGCCTTGCCTAACAGCTCTATCTCTCCACAAGATCAGAGTACAATGCTGGCGAGACCAATGATTTATAGACACCTTCACCATTGTCTCTCAAGGAACATACCCCACCCGGGTGTTCACAAGGTATGTCTTTCCAGAACTATTTTTATCTTGGATTCTCAATCCTCAAAGAATATTGGTCCTCTACGACTACCCTTATCTTGGATGTCCTACCACATCCTCAAAGAGTATCGGATGCCAGTTGCTTACCTCATCCTCCATTCTTTCTCCCCAAGTGGAGACAAGAATGGTGTGTCTATCTCTCCCTCTCAACTAGGGAGGATATACCATTCCTATGAAGGAATGTACCCATTCCTATAAAAGGAATGTGCTCAAGCTCCCTCTTAACCAGAGAATTCCTTCCAAGTTTCTTCTTAATCAAAAACTTGCTTCTAGGCTCCCTCTTAACTAGGGACCTGTTTCCAGCAGCAACTCTTTCTTCATTGGTGGAGATCATGAGACCTTCAACTGCTTGTAGTGCTCCTCCATTCGAAGTCATGAATTTCATCTTTAATATTATGGAGCCTGCATCTTTGGGACTTCTTCGTAGGGTATCAGCCATCCATCACTTTCCTTCTCGAATCAGGGCAGTCATGTCATCCTTCCTTTCATCGGAGAGTGATCCATTAGACCATATCTGCTTTTCCTCATACAACTACCTTTTCCATATCATGTCTCCTTTAGGATCTTCCATCCCACCACATGATTGCTAGTTGTGAATGACATCCACACCTTTCTTTTGGTAGCACTGTATTAGCCTATTCAGATATTGTTCAAAAATCAGAAATAAACATCAAATCAAAAATTACCTTTTGTGATGGCCCTTCATCATGACATCTGCTTGTTGCAATATCAACATCCTGCATACATATTGACACATCTCCAAGATATTCAATGTCAAGGGTCTTATTTCTTTTCAGAATTTTACCAAGGTCTTCATATCTTTCTCATGGAGATTTCATGGCTATAGCTATCGGATGTTGATTTTTCTTTTCTAAGTGACCATAGTTACGTTTTCCATGATCTCTTCTTTCTTTCTTCACATATTGCTTTCCTGAAACTTCTATCCATAGTTCCTTCATCCTTGTCAACCACCTCATATTCCAGATGAGGACATATTATGTTGATTTCATCTAGACAATATGTGAACCATGCATTCTTCCAACGAAAGAGATATTTTTCCTTTGATCATACTCAAGAGGTAGAGTATTCATCCATGTTATCTGCAACTATATGATGACATGACTTAATTCATTAAACATATGCATACATACCTGTTTTCCTCTTTTGATCATTTAGGCTTCCTTCAGCAGCTTTCTCTCCTTGTTGAGAGAACTTCAACCATCTTTGACATGTCGCATTCCTTTGTCATCATACCCTTTCCAAATAGTGAATCCCATCAAAGGTGGTATTCTCAGCGAGACACTTGCTTCTTTCAAGAGATGAACCTTCTAATGAAGATTTTAATGGAGGATCTTGATTATACTCATCCTGCTTCCTTTCCAATGATGTAGGATCAGCTCTATACTAGATGACATTCTTCTACCCGTAAGTGTTGCTTATGTTTCTAATGAGATTACCAAGAGCTACTTCCTTCTAATGATGACTCCCATAAACTTTTGCTTCAGCTATCTTTCAAGCTCCTTGTATGAGCTCTTGCTTCAATAATATGTTATTATGATGCTATTCTTAATATGATACATCCTATCATACTTTACTAACTATAATTCTTTAACCATGCCAGAGATCTTCCATCTTCTACTTCTCTTTGTTATCCATAGTTTTGTAACTACATTATGAATAGTGTCTGAAGATCTAAAGGTCCGTCTAGTGTTGAGAATTCATTAGGGAAATGTATATGTTAATTCTCTTGACTTGATAACTGCTTGTGTTAGCTTTTTACTTATTAGCTTTGATCTTTGTTAGTTCAATATGAAATACATCAAACAACTACCAAAACAGTAAGAACAATGACACAGTATGTAGGCTCCAAGCTAAGGCCAAAACCCCTCCCTCTTGAGGGGAAAACCCGTAAAATCTCTTCTTATCTTTTAGATCTTGCAATTGACGAATACCATGACCTAGACTCAGACAAGTACCATCCAAGATCAAGTCTTCCTCAACCTCCTGCTGCAATATCTTCCACCTCCCCAGTAAATCTGAAATTATGCCCCCGCAACTGCTGCTGCTTCACCAGGAGACTTCGATCTCCCTCTTGCTGCTCTTCCCTTGACCTCACTTGCCTTGATTTGAGTCTTAGGGCTAGTAGAAAACCCTAAGAGACCTTCGCTTGCCTTCTTGCTTCCAAAATCGAACTTCTAGACTTGCCCAGAGTAGAAACCCTAACTTCGCATTTCCAGAAGAAAGTAGAGAGATCCAAACACTTCGACTTCTTCTTTGCATTTCCTTCTTCGTCCTTCTGTCGCTTCCTTCTAAGTATGAGAGATGAGTGAGTGAATGATCCAAATGAAGGGCAAGTTCCCCTTACATATAGGCTTCCTTCAAGGGTGGACATGTCTGTTCACTTAGGTCGACTTGACAGCACATGTAGGCCAACTTGATCTTGGAGGTATTTTGATATTTTCAAGACAAAATAAATTTTCTTTTACAGTTTACAATGTGCCCATAGGGTCTTCCATATATGACAGTGACTCTTATACCTAGGACAAACCCTAGAAGCACACAATGGGTGCTTGACCTATAAAATAAAAGAACTTGAGCATGAAACCCATGCTCCCATAATAATAATTTCTCTTTTTCATTTTATATATACAAGAATAGATTTCATACTAAAGAAAACCAAACCTAGCTACACATTTTTCAACACTCCCTCTTAACTAGGGAGGTATTCATAGAAGGTACATGGTCATTATCAATCTGAAGAGATATCATAAGAAGAGTTGGATTGGTAACCCATATGTCTAGCATCATAATGACCAGCATTGTCATATAGCAAGGCCTTGACTAAAAGCTCTATCTCTCCACAAGATCAAAGCACAACACTAGCGAGACCAATGATGTGTAGACACCATCATCACTGTCTCTCCAAGGTACATATCCCACCTAGGTGTTCCTAGAGTATGACCTCTCGTTGGACTATTCTTATCTTGGGTAGTTAATCCTCAAAGAATATCAGTCCACGACTATTCTTGTCTTGAATGCCCTACCACATTTCAAAGAGTATCAAATGCCAGATGGTTACCCAACCCTCCATTCTTTCTTCCCAAGTGAAGACAAGAATGCTTGTGTCTATCCCTCCCCCTCAATCCGAGAGGACAAATCCACCAAACCCAACATGTCCCTTAAGTATACAAGCTTCTTGTTTGGAAGTGATTTTGTCAATATGTCAGCTACTTGCTCATTAGTGGAGATATATTGTAGCTGCACCACACCATTTTGCACTAGCTCTCGTATATAGTGATAGTTGTTGTTGATATGCTTTGTCTTCCCATGACACACTAGGTCCTCAGACAAACGAATACAACTTGTGTTATCACAACGTATCACTGTAGGGTTCATCGGTCCTTCAAATAAGTTAGACAGCAGCTTCCTTAACCAAACTGCTTCCTAGCTAACTTCACAGGCTGCAACATATTCTGCTTTAGCACTACTCAAAGCAACGGTGTTTTGTTTTATGTTCATCCATGAGACCATAGATGATCCCAGACTAAAACATCCTCTTGTAGTGCTTCTTCCATCTTGTTCACTGCCTCCCCAGTCGGAATCTGTATAACCAATCAATTGAACATTATTCCTTCTATCATATTTCAGGCAGTAGTTGATGGTTCCTCGTAGATATCTTAGGATATGTTTTGTTGTTATCCAGTGATCATGCTTCAACTCCACTTGGAATTGACTAAGTATATTTACTACAAAACATATGTTTGGACGAGTATTCACCAAGTACATTAATGAGCCAATCAGTGGTCTATATCTGGAAGGATCCACGGGGCTTGATTCAGAACTCCTTAGTCTTTTCAAGTTTGTGATCATTGGAGTGGTCATCTATTTATAGTCCATCATGTTGAACTTTTTCAGAATCTCGATCACGTACTTTCCTTGACCTAAATAGACTTCAATAGGTTCCTACCAGACTTTGAGTCCCAAATAGTAATTCATCAACCCCAGATCCTTCATGTCAAATTCTGCTGCCAATTGCTTCTTACATTTTTCACTTCGACCTTCTATACCTGTTAATAGAAGATCATCTACATACAGAAGAATGATTATAGGTTCATTGTTTACAACCTTAACATAGAGGTTAAAGTCAGGATAACTTTTTGTGAAGCCTAGTCTTTGCAGATATGCATCCATTCTAGCATACCATGCCCTTGGTGCTTGCTTGAGGCCATATAATGTTTTCTTTAATCTGCAAACATATGCCTTCCTATCTTTGATTTAGAACCCCAAGGGTTGTTCTATGTCGACTTCTTCACCTATTGTGCCATTCAAAAACGCAGTCTTGACATCCATTTGGTGGATGTTCCATCCCATCGATGCTGCCAAAGAGACTAATGATCGAATTGTTGTATATCTTGTTGTTGGAGCAAAAGTTTCTTCATAGTCGATGCCTTCAAGTTGAGGGAACCCTCTTGCCACAAATCTTGCTTTATACTTGTCTATACTTCCATCGGCTGCATGCTTGATCTTATAGATCCACTTGGAAGTAACTACAAATTTGTCTTCAAGCCCCGGTACGATCTCCCATACTCCATTCTTCATTATAGATTGATATTCTTCATTCATGGCATCTTTTCATTCTTGATGTTCTATAGCCTCTTCAAAAGTGGATGGTGTTGCTTCTATTAATTTTGTCATGTATGCAGCATACCCAGAGTATCTATTGGGTCTTTTACTTTCTCTAAATGATCCTTGAGTTGTGCCATGGCCTTTTGCATCAAGTGGTGTAGACTTCAACCAATTAGGTATTTTCCTTGTTTCTTGAGTGACCATAGGTTGAATAGGTTCACAAGGTCCTTCTTCATCATGGTGAGATCCTTCTTCCTTGTCAACATCTTCCTCAAACATAGGAAGTTCTTCGTCATCAGAATCTATAAAAAGTTCTTTTGATTTCTTGAATGCTAAACTTTCATCAAATATGACATCACGACTAACTTCAATGTGATGTCCATCTTTCATATAGATTCTATAGGCTTTCAATGAGTTAATATACCCAACAAATATACCTTTCACACCGAAAGGATCCAACTTCTTTCTTTTGTCTTTTGGTATATGAATGTACATAGGACATCCAAAGATTCAGAGATGATCGACAGATGGATTCTTCCCAGTGAACACTTCTTATGGAGTTTTGTTGTCTAGATATCTATGAAGACATCGATTTTGTATGTAGATTGTTGTCTTAGTTGCCTCACCCCATAGAAACTTCGGTAGATCTTTATCATGTATCATTGCTTTTACGCTTTCTTCAATGCACCTGTTCTTTCTTTCTGCAACTCGATTTTGTTCGAGATTGTATGGAACTATCAACTCCCTCTTAATCCCAGATTCCTTACAGAATGTTATGATATCCTTGGATGTATATTCTCCTCCATTATCAAATCTTAGTATCTTGATCCTTCTTTCTGCAAGGTTCTCCACTTCGGCTTTGAATTCTTGAAATTTAGTGAATACTTCATCCTTAGTTTTCATTAACTAAACCCAGGTCTTTCTTGAGTGATCATCTATGAATGTGACATAATAAAGATGTCCTCCAAGTGATTTTGGAGTCATAGGGCCACATACATCACAGTGAATGAGATCCAAGATTTCTTTCGACCGTGAAGCACTGCTTCCAAATGGTTTCTTGGTATTTTTGCCTAATGCACATTCTTTGCAGACACCTTCATGATCCTCCTTTCGATTTGGTATTCCGTCTACTATAGAATTTAGGGTTGGAAGAATTTTGAAATGTAGCTGACCAAACCTTCTATGACAAAGTTCACATGGACTAATCTCAGTGTGAACTAGGGCATGATTTATGGGAGATATTAATCTGTAGAGCCTTCCTTCTCAGATGCCAATTACTTTAGCTTTTCCTATGCTTGAGTCTTTTGCCCATACAACTACTTTTCCATCAATGAAGGCTACTCTATCTCCTTTATCTTCTAATCTTGAAATAGAAAGTAGATTTTTGTGCAAACCTAGAACAAAGAGAATGTTGTTGAGGTGGATGTTGCTTCCATCTTCTAGCTTTATGCATGATCCAATGTCTTTCACAGTATAGCTCTTGTTCTCTCCAAGTTCCACAGAGTAAGCGGATTTTCCTTTTGATAAGGTCTTCAATTGGTGAGAGAGACCAGTCATGTGCCTTGATGCACCGCTATCAATTACCCAGATGTCTTCGTCTTGAAATGTTCCAAAGAGAGCAGAGAAGAGTCCTTCATCCTTTTCTATGATTGATTATTTCTTTGAAGAGAATATGAGACTCCATACCTTTTTGATGTTTTTCTTGAGATGGCTAGTAATCCTTTTGATGACCTTCTTCATTGTAGAGGAGATCTTCATGATGCCCTTAGATAACCAAGGCTCTAATACCCATGTTGAGAGTTCAATAAGACAATGTATATGTTAATTCTCTTAACTTGATAACTGCGTCTGTTAGCTTTTTACTTATTAGCTTTGATCTTTGTTAGTTCAATATGCAATACATCAAACAGCTACCAAAATAGTAACAACAATGACACAGTATGTAGGCTCCAAGCCAGGGCCAAAACCCCTCCTCTTGAGGGGAAAAAACGTAAAATCTCTTCTTATCTTTTAGATCTTGCAATTGATGAATACCATGACCTAGACTCAGACAAGTACCCTCCAAGATCAAGTCTTCCTTGACCTCATGCTGAAATATCTGCGATCTCCCCAGTAAATCTGAAATTTTGCCCCAGCGACTGTTGTTGCTTCACTAGGAGACTTTGATCTCCCTCTTCCTGCTCTTCCCTTGACCTCGCTTGCCTTGATTTGAGTCTTAGGGCTAGTAGGAAACCCTAAGAGATCTTTGATTGCCTTCTTGTTCTTCCTGCTTCCAAAATCAAACTTCTAGACTTGCCGAGTGCAGAAACCCTAACTTCACATTTCCAGAAGAAAGTAGAGAGACCCAAACACTTCGACTTCTTCTTCGCACTTCCTTCTTCATCCTTTTGTTGCTTCCTTCTTCGTATGAGAGATGAATGAGTGAATGATCCAAATGGAGGACGAGTTCCTCTTATATATAGGTTTCCTTCAAGGGTGGACATGTCTCTTCACTTAGGCCGACTTGCAGCTCATGTAAGCTGACTTGATCTTGGAGGTATTTTGATATTTTCAAGACAAAATAAATTTTCTTTTACAATTTGCAATGTGCCCATAGGGTCTTCCATATATGACAATGACTCTTATACCTAGGACAAACCCTAGAAGCACTCAATGGGTGCTTGACCTATAAAATAAAAGAACTTGAGCATAAAACTCATGCACCAATAATAATAATTTATCTTTTTCATTTTATATATACAAGAATACATTTCATACTAATGAAGACCAAACCTAGTTACACATTTTTCAACATATAGTTCCCTCCATCCATCATGCTTGTCAAAAAGGATCAGCCCATCCATCTTTACTTCTTGTACTTGCAATATTAATTAACAAGTACCCCAAGCAAAGAATACGATACCAAAACATGATCTTAAGTTATTTTTGTAGGTTTTTATACAATCAAGAGGTCATTCTAGGGTTTCTTAAGCTCAAACCCTAGATTATATTATGTCACAATAGGGTTTATCCCATGCCCTAGAATCCTATCAAACCCTAGAGGTCACATCATAGGGAACAAGTACTTTAAGATTCAGGTCACTAAATACTAGGGTTTCTTATGAGCCATCCATAGTTCAAATACAAACCCTAGAGTCATAACTTCAACCCTACAACATTTTATGATGGACCCTTAACAATAATAGAAATATCATACATACTTGTGATGCCATGGTTCCTTCACAAAGATATCTTTGTTCCCCTTCTTGCAATCTTTCAGACTTTCTTTTATTGTTCTTTCGATGGTACCTGCTCCTTCACGAGTTTCTTTAAGACATAGACTGACTATAGCTCCTTTTTGCTAACATGATGGCTACAAGACTTCTCTACAACAGAACTTTATTATGTAGATCCCTTTTGTTGCACTTATTTTCTGCCTGCAGTTCCTTAGTTCAATTGTTTACAAGAAATGTATAGATGAGTATCAAGGCAATTCCTTTGGAAGGTCGGCCTTCTTGAATTCCTTATTGCGTTATATATGATTGGTGCTTGTGATTTTAGTGCTACATGGATTCGATTCACCACAAGATGCAATATGGAATTTCTTAAGGAGATCTATCTTTCTTAGGTTTTGTGGTTGTTGTTGGTGATGATGCAAAATAAATTGCGCTTTTCTTGAATGATGCCTTCAACTTCTTGAAACAATGATGTAGTACCACTCTAATTTTTGGGGATCTACTTACTTGGAGAAGGGCTGAAATTGTAGAAAGAATTTTTGATTGACTTTGGAATGAGGTTGGGTCTTTTCAATGTCTTGAGAGAGATGTAGTTTGTTGTAACTTCCTTGCTATCTTTGAGATCAGACCTTGAGAATTTTGTGCCCGGAACTTTATCAAACTTTTCTTCTTGAATTTGGCCCTTAAGTATTTTTGGAGATTCACTGTTTTCCTTGACTTTTCTTGATACTCTTTTATATGCCTCTCTTCAAGTTGGCTTTTCTTACCCTACCTTAGCTCTTGATGATCCTTTTAGTGCTTCGGCCCTTAAGTGTCCTTCTTTAAGCTGCCCTTCCTTGACTTGTCACCTTAGCTCCAATACCATGTTGAGAAATCTAGGGGCAGCAAGTGTAGGTGATTTCTCTTACTTGATAACTATTTGTGACGTATTTTTACTTTAGCTTCTTCTTGTACTTGATTATAATTAGTGTTCCTCTTCATCAAACAATCACCAAAACATAAAGAACAATGAGACAAAGGACACAAGATATAGGCGATCAGCGAAGGCCAAAACCTCTCCAAACTCTGAGAGAAAAACCCACACGAATTCTTCTTCTTATAGAATCTTCAATTGACGAATTTCAAGACCTACCCTTGACCAAGAACTTCTCCAAGACCAAGTCAATTTGCCACAAGTCAAAGTTAACCCTTGTTGCAATCTCTTCTTCAACTTCAACCTTCGACCCTGCAACACTAGTCTGAAATTCTCAGCCTCCTAGACTGCAACTCTAGGCCTACTGCAACTGACTGTACCTTTCGCACATGTGACAAACTTAGGGCAATTTCAGCCCCTTTTCTCCTTTGCTTGACTAGAGTTAGTCTTCTTGTGAACTCGGCTTGAAAGATAGATTATTTCCTTGTCTTGATTCGGCTTCCTTAAGGTCTGCAATTCAGACTTTCTGCAATCAGTGGATGCCCTAATTCCTCCTTGTACATGTGACAGATTTCAGCCCTAAAAACAGATACAAACTTTCTATTTCTTCTGCTGGAGATAGTCTCTTCCTTCACTGCCTTTTTCGGTCACTTCTTCTTGCTTAGATCAAACTTTATGATGCAGAATAAATGCCTCCTAAAGTGAGGCCGAGTCCTCCTATATATAGACTCTCCATACTCTTAGGCCAACTTGATGCTTGTGAAGGCCGACTTGTTCTTTGCATTATGACTTGGTCTTGGAGAGTTCTTTGACTTGACTTTGACTGAAATAAATTCTTCTTACAATATGTAACATGCCCAAATGGGTCTTTCATACATGACAATGACCTTAATGACCTAATGACAAACCCTAAGAGCTCACAATGGGAGCTTGACCTAAAAATAAATTTCTTTGAGCATGAAACCCATGCCTCAAGATCAACAATAATAAATTTATTTTTCTCATTATATAAAATCATGATTACATCTGTCATTATGAAGACCGAACCTAGTTACATTCAACAGAAATCAGATTATTCAGTCTCTATCAATAAAGAATACTACAGCAAAGAGAGGGTTTTCCCAGTCAGGTTTCCCTAGAAAAACAATTGTGTCTCTTGTGTGACTTTGTCCTTTATCACTGTGATTATTCCTCTGCTTATGTGTGTTGAGAAGTTGTGTCTTGGTGAAAATAATTTTTGGTTTCAGTTTGTAGCTGTCATTATTTTCAGATTGTTCATTCAAGCAGTTGCAGAATTTTCATGGAAATTCAACAATTTTAATGGGATTTTGGCCTTGAGTTCTCATTTTACAAGGTTGGATGCCCTCACTACATGGGGCATTAACCTACAACTTAAAATATTCATCATATTTGGAAAATGAAGGCATTGACTGAAGTCATTCAAGAGCAACATCAAAGCAACAACAGGCACAAAAATCTGTAGAAAGAAAGTTTGCATTTCCATGAAACATAAGAATGAAAACTGAAAAAAAAGCCCTGGAAAATGAATTGATGAATTTATATTTCATAGATCACATATTCAATCAGCTGCAAAATATGCAACTGCAAGGTTTGTGGTGAAAATTCTCTCATAATGTTGGTTAACATAGAAAAGTTTTCCTTTGAGAGAGAAAACAAGTGAAGAGCATTTAAATGATTCCATCATCCACATGTAGAAACAACGATGTTTACGAGTAGGAAAATGACATGAGGTCCACAGGTTCCACAGATACGAAATTACCAAATCCAATCTAAAACAGTGAAAATACAAACAGAATGGAACTGACGAAGATAGGATTTGATTTGAATCTATAGAATTGAATATCATGCATGCACTTTCATTACGTATTTATATAGTGTTTTATGAAGGCAAGCTGGTTGTCAACCATGTGATTATTTTGTCAAAAATCAATCCTAGACATATATCAAAAAAACCAAAAAAAAGGGATAAAAGATATCGATTTTATGGTTTTAAAAAAACAGAAAATTTTCCCTCTTTCATCGGATAAAAATAAAGACGCCATATAAGAACCCAAACCTGATCATCAGAAGGGGAGGTCTTGTCAGACTCGACAACAGAAACATTATCCGAGTCACTAGGACATGATAAGCTGCCACTATCATCGGATGAATCAGACCCATCTACAGAAACTGATGTTGAGCCATCTGCTTGCTCTGATAAAACAGGGTCGTCTTCATAAGCAGCAGCTGTTGACTTGCATTTCTTCTTCCTTCCTGTGCCCTGCTTGACTTCATTAGCAGTAGTATCCGTCTTGTGCTTCTTTACCTTTCCTGCTCTCTTCATTTCTTTTGCAGTATCCTTCTCCTTGGGGTTTTTCCTCTTTTTGCTGCCCCAATTTACTTTGTTTTTGTCTGCAGAAGGCATTATTTCTCCCTTCATACTTCAAACGACCAAATGAGTTAGGTGGCAGAGCAAGAACACTAAAGTCATCCAATGCAACACCAAAGAAAAAAAAACATGGTTCATCAGCTTATTTAATTTAACAGGAATGGCCTTGGTTACATGCGAGACATAAATGATATCACCTAGCTGTAAATTTATTAGCGATTTCAGAAATTCAACCAAAGTATTTTTAACTGTACAGGCTCTTCAACTCAAGCACAAACAATAAAAAGGAAACCACCAGCATATTTCAGATCATGCAGGGGTGAAAACAGGACACAACCACTGCGGGATAATGGCGACTAACCAATCATTGGGTTGCAATGAAAGGCATGAATCAATATAGATGAATGGCATTATGTGGCCCTTTAAAAGAGGAAATAAATTTTATATATAACTCATTTGGGTTTCTGTGAAAAGCTGGGAAAAGTCAGCAAGGGGGTATACGGCACTCAGTGTTCTTCTATCTTCTGCCCAGTTTCACCTCGGTCAAGTATGCAAGATGATAATTCACCAACATTACAACATCTGCTTGAATGATTTAGTTAAAAGTCTGGGATTTCAGTAACCTGAATGAATAAACTCCCTGCAGGTGTAAAATGAGTGCAATTTCCGGAAACAATAAAACAATCCTCAGAAAATTATATTAGGGCAGTTTAAGAATCCTAGTCATAAGACTTTGAAAATTCAAACACGGTTGTCCAGTTTCTGAATCGACTGCTGAAGTTAAAAGATCGGTCCAAAGTAATAAAGAGAAAGAAAAGAAGAGCATGCTGGGAGGACCGACCTACAGTCGCGACTAGATACAGAGGGAACCCTTTTGATTACACCAGGTTGAAATCGCGTGCAGCCCGAGTAGAAACTAAGCGGGAGTGGAAAGTATTACATAGATTACAGTGACAAATAACTCGGGAGATGATTAACCACATGACGATGAAGTGAATCTGTTGTTTAAAAAAATGTTTTGAATGGGTGTATGGCCATATGACGATAAAAAAATACTTTCGCGGGGAGTAATTGTCGTCCTTATAAATGTTTTTGGAACTTGGATTATTTAGTCACGATGTAATTTCCAATCCCATGTATTTTTTAATTTTAATTATGGTGATGGTGAGTTAATAATTTATTAGAGTAATTTTGGTAGGTTGGAGGATCAAATTTTCCAAGTATTACTATAATAGTAAATATATATTTAATAATTTGTAAGTTAGATATATCAATAACTTATTACTTAGTAAGAATCCATTCACTCTTTAAGTCGTACTACAACACTGCAAACATGTCTCTTGGAATTAAATTTAGGTAGATACAAGAACAAATTGGTTTCCAACCACTCGAGCTATTAACTTGTACTCTAAGCTATAGTTTTTTAACCATGATGAATCAGTAACTTGTTGGAGTAATATGGGCAAGGCTCAGGATCAAACCTCGTAGTTGCCACTATAATACCAAGAGCATATCCAACAACCAACAAGTTAGATATACTAGAAACTCATAGCTCAGCCTAGGATGAGACATTTGGAGACCACCGAAAACTAGAGCGAGGATCCCAAACTCCAACTAGACGCCTATTCTTCCAATTTTATTATGATGGGCCATAGTATCCCCTCGTGGGATTTGAAATAAAGTGAAAGGAATAACAACCCACTAAAACAACTGCACCATCGTCCCATGAAAAGACCTCTAAACTACATTAAATAAGGATTTCATATTTCAACCTAGGGTTTAAACATCCCATATTAAGGTATTTGTCCTTTTTTGGGGGAAATATAAATTAATATTTCATTTTTAAAGAAGATGGAATAAAAATAGTCTAAGTGGATGTAATGATAAAGAATATGTGTTTGTTACTTTTAAATGTTTTTGAAACAAGTATTATTTAGCGACAACATAAATTGAAATCTCATTGACGTTAAGGGATGAAAGAAGTTGTCATGTTTGCGATCCTAAAAAGGTTGAAGATGAAGAGCACTTTCTCTTAGATTGTCCATCTTATGCCCACATTCAATGTCATTTCAAAAAACTTATCACATTACCGACCTTCTTGATTATTTAAGTCAACAAAACTATGATGATCTCAGAACTCTTCTCTAACTTTTTTTTAAACATAGAAATAATATGCTAAAGAATTTTGATTACTCTCTTACTTTCTTGAGGTTTAGTAGACCTTATAAGTCTTAGTGGACATTATTCATCATCATCATCATTATAAACTTTTGATTATATGGACTAGTTTGTATACTTAATAAGAATTCCTATCTCAACTCGAGATTGAGACAACTTCTCTTAAGGATATTTATTGCATTTTTAAAACATTTTATGTTAAGGGTATTTATTACTTCTTTTTTTTAAAGGTGGAACAAATTAATATTTCAGTTTTAGAAGAGATAGAATAGATCAATGTTTTATTAGAGATCTAAATTAAGATAAAGAGAGTGTGAAGCTTCCTTCCAATCATTAAAATTATCAATTTCTAACGTTTTTTTCATGATAATTATACTCAAATTTCAAAAGCAACAAGCGGAATAGTTGCAAAGCAGATAGTCCCTACCTTAGGATTATGTTTTAGAGTTATATTGGATTAAATTTAACTTCCTATCAATTATGAAAAATAAAAAATAAAAATAAAACACTTTGAGTATATTATAAATAATTAAATCAATAAATCATTTATTTATTATTGTTAAAAGTAAAAACTATTCACAATTTAAACTTATTATCTTTTCAGAAAACTAGTCAATATTTGGTTTTAATAAATTAATTTAAATATATTTTTCAAGAAACTAGCCATTTAATATAGTGTCGTTATTGAATAATTATTTGTTTTTAAAATATTAATAAATTAATATCATAATTTAAATATTATTGTTCAAATATAGCCGTTACTTGAAATTATGTCTCTACATTGTTATCTATTTAAGCCTTTGCCATGGTCTGCCTCTTCGTCTAGTCCTGATGATGAACCACACTTGTTGGTTTGAAACGCGTGGCCAAAAATTTCTCTTATGTGATTTCTACAAAAAGACTTTGCTTAACTAAATCAATATTAAACCCAAAAAAAAAATAAACATTTAATAGATAGCATTTTGAGAAAAAAAAAAAAAATTACAAATTTAACATTTTGAAAAGTATAGAAGTTGTTAAATAACCCAAACTTAGAACTTAAGCTAAAGGAAAATGGAGGTTCCAACTCGACCTTCAATTTAATCGAGCATTTTGACAAAATGTTAAGTATTTTTGGCCAAATTTCTTCAGTTCTTAAAGTTTCATAACCAAGTTAAGATGCTAAAAAGTCTTTGTCGTTAACTTAGCTCATGTGATTTATTGTCAATTGGGGTTTTGTTGAATGGTTGAGCAAAATGGTTGCCATCTTCCTCACCCACGTTCAAATCACCACTAGTAATGTGATAAGCTACAATGTCTTGATAAATATTGTTGTAATGACTTTATGCCTAGCAATATTGTTGTATTTGACTTCTACCCTTGTGAACTCTTAACTGAGTATACCTGTGGGCTATCCCGGTACTAGTACTCTCACTCTAGCCCTTGGCTTTTTAACAGGGAGGCTAATTCTTTCCTTGGAAAGGAAAAAAAACGTTAATGTGATTTACTTCAAAATGTTTATCTCAATTAACCAATACTCTCTAAGTGCTCTAAGATAACAGAGAAGCTAGTCAAGTTCTCTATTATAGCACAATAATGCCACAAGTCTAAACATTTACTTGTTGAGAACGCCTAAGTTATGGAAAGTTTTCTAATCTAGGAAATTCCATGAGATGACTTCCAAGGTCTAGCTTTGGTTAAATGCATGTGCAATGGTGAGGAAAAAATAATCAATTCATCAATTGTTATATTTGTTATAATGTTACTTCTAATTCATATGTTAGCAACTTAAATAAAATATTGTGTCAATGTATTTATAATTGTAAATTCATTTTTTAACTTAGTTGCTTTTTTATTTATTTTCACATAAATCATGGAGAACATATAGGTAAAATGAATCATTTCCAAATCATGTAGACGTGAGATTCATTGAATGTTTCCTTGTTAATAAAGTTGCTTATGAATTAGGGGTAGCAGGTGCAAGGGGGGTTCTCTTTGGCCTTAAAGGACAAATAGAACTAGGATAGTCATGAAGCCTAGGCATAGCCTTTAACAATTGGGATGAAGTGTAATCTCTCTTCCAAGGCATCATCCTAGCTCGATCTTTACCAAATAGATCTCTAATTATAACAAGTGACTAATAATTCCATCTGTCATCTTGCTTTGGGAACCTTTCCTTTGGACTCCACACTTCACCACCTTTAGACATGAATTTTGAGATCACTCACTCAAATTCCTTGCATTCAATTCAAACATGTGAGCATCACCCGATGCAATGAGTGCTAAGTGAACTATTCAAAAATCATGAGAAATTAGTCAGTTACGACTACCTCTCATGGAAATGGTCATACGTTTGAATGACTTACTTAACGCAGTTGAATCCCAAAAATGATATCTAATATAATGCACTGCGTAATCCCC
>APFE031621733.1:0-37720 GCA_000404065.3 Pinus taeda
CTTATCATTTTGTTGAAATGATTTTTCATTTTGAGGCTGAAATTGCTTAGGACCCTTGTTTGGTTTATGACCATTCTTTTTAGGATACGACTTCTTAGGATTCTTTGAATTTGGTTGCTGCTGGGCGGCTAAGGCTTTCTTAGAAGAGTTTCCAAGTTTAAGAAGACCAAGGTGTAAAAGTTTTTCTTGTTCTCTTATTAAAGAATCACAAAAGGAATCAAAGGAAGGGGACTTGTAGGCTTGTCATTAAGAAATGAAGGCTTCTCTTGTAGAATGGAAGGTGAAAACAAACACAGAGTAGGTTGGTCCCAACTTAGCAAGAATGGAGTATATAAGGTTACCATCTTCTTTCTTAACCTTAACACCTTTCAAGAGAAGTCTAAGGGTCTTGAACTTGGACAAAAAATCTTCAATGGAAGGAAAATTATTGGGATCCAATGTAAGCAACTCATTTTCGAGTTGATGGGCTCTAAGTTCATTTTTAATTCCAAAAACTTTAGTGATCCGTTTCATTGCTTCATCAGGAGTATCAAGTTCTGCGATATGGAATCTAAGGTCTGGAGAAATAGACATCCCTATCAACCCATGTGCTTGATCTTGCCTATTTTCCCATTTGGCTGCCTTATCTTCATTTTTTCGTTTGGTTTCTTGGCCTGAGGCTATTCGGTAAAGACCTTTACCTCTAAGTAAATCCACAATGTAGGACCACCATTGGAAGTAGTTGGTGCTGTCAAGAATAACTTGGCATGGACTTTCCATTTTAAATAGAAATTGAAGCTGTATATGCTGAAAACAAGCGTTCCAATGGAAAGATCTCGAAAAAATAGACAGATTAAAAAAAACGGCTCTGAAAACGGCTTCCGGATGAAGAAGTTATGGCTTTTTGAAGAAAAGTTGTTGAAGATGCCGACAAAATGCGGGAATGTGCGGAAATGAATGATAATGTTATATTAAAAAAAATCCGCCCCCTTTCCAAACTTAATCTAATAAAGTAGCTTTGGACCAAGAAAGACTTGAACTCAAGACCTCTATTCTCATAAGTAGTTTTGGACCAAGTGAGCTAGATTAAAAGGTTAGTAATTTTTGAAAAAGAGGAAGGGGGTTTTTTATTTTTTATTATTAGTCACTGAAGCTTTGGGTTGCGTGTTTACTGGAGAAAGCTCTCTTTTCCCTACAAAACAAAAAACACAAAACCCAACACGGACATACAAGAAAAAAAATCAAACCTTACGGCTTGAAGTTAGCTTTAGTCATAAACTATATATTTTCCTCAATGTTTATAATTTTCCAAGATCACACTAAGGCGTGGTGTAAAAGACCATACGCATGAGAAAAATTCTTCATTTCTGTTTCTGATTTGCCTAGATCGCACAAAGTCGCGGGGCAAAGAGCATACGCAGAAATGAAAGGTATAGATCCGGTAATAAAAAAACAAAGAGCTAAATAAACCGAAATAAACAGAGATAAAATAACTAGAAACTGCAAATAAACACTGTATACCTCCAGATCTTAAAAATGACATAAATATTTTCGTGTGAAAAGAAAGGGGTTCCTCACTGGAACAAATGCTCCTAACACAATAGAGCAGTCCACTCGGCTCGAAAAGCAGTCAGAAACAGTAGATCTAGGAAACGGTAGTCGGATGCAGATCTACTGGCTTCAGATTTGGATCACCAACAGATGCGGCCCTCAAATGGCTCAAATACCATGTAGAAATTTACAGGGTAAGTTCCTCAGACAAAACACCAAAGGACACCGCTCACAACCAGATCACAGATCAATACACCAGTATTGTTTACGTGGTTAAAACCCTCAAAGAGGGAAACAATCCACGGCTTGAGCCAACGCGGCCACTTCAGGCAATTTATTAATAAAAGAATGAAAATTTACATAAGTTTCTCTCATGAATGGTCACCCTACAAATGACCCTCCATGCCCTTTAAATAGAGATCATGGACCAATCGGGTGTTAAGCTACGGATCAAGTGTTGGTAATACCGAGGAGAGAATGAACCGTCGGATCACTACATATCGTGATCGTCAGTTTGTAAGTTACAAAAGTACATAGTAAAGAAACACACTTTACCTAACTCTACACTAGACCAAGTTATACTTAACTATTTCCTATATGTCGAAATATCTTAACACAAACCTGTCGAACCAAACAATAGAAGAGAGAAGGGAGTGCTTGAAGGTTGTGTTGAAATGAGCTTGAGGTCTCTTCTATTTATAGGCTTTCATGAAGGTCCTCTTGATGTTGAGGTCGACCTATCCAATTGTACATGTGCTTAGGGCCAACCTAGTCCAATATACATGAGTAAATAAATAAATTCAAAAAACAACTTCTTCTTGTCCAAATAAGGCGATCTTTAGGTCGATTTGGTCCTCTCAAAAAGAGGAATCTATTGCAATTATTATCTTCATCATATGAGCTGTACAAAGTGGAATTTGACTGCAGTTGCATAATTTTAACACCATTATGAACCTTTAGGGTTGGCATCAAGTCATAAAAGTCTAGGAAGTCAATGTCATGTATTGAAGACAAGTTACATATTGTAAAAGGTAATTTTGATTATGTCAGTCACCCTCCAAGACCTTGTCACAAGCTATTATTCATGTTGGCCTTCCAAGAAGATGAATATGTCTCTAGACAAGCATGTTGGCCTATGTGCTAGGAGAAGTCAACTTATTTGATGGGCATATCACTACATATAGGGCGGCTTGGCCTCCATTTGTAGACACATTTGCTCAAGGATATGAAATAGAAGAAAAGGTGTGAGAAACATAGGAGAAGAAGCCTCATATCAAGCGAAGAGAAGGAAGTCAAGGAGTCGAAGTATATTGATTTGATTTGGGTTTGTTTTGGTTGATTCCTCCCACACGTGTGAAGAAGAAAAGTACTATTTGCTGCCTCAGGAAGCCGTGTTGTTATAGCTGTCCTAAAGGACCAAATCAAGGAAGAAGAATAAGTCTTTCATCAAGCCGAGTTGAAGAAGAAAGTCTCCCCATCCAAGTGAAGTAGTAACAAGGTGTAAAAGTTGGTCAACGTCCATCACACGTGCTGTAACTAGGGTTTTTGAAGTGGCCGAGGGTTGCAGGTCTGATCTAAGAAGACGAGATCTGAAGGATAGTCTAGAAGGAGGGAGAAGCAAGCAGTTTGACCATCATTGACTCTAGGAAGAAGAGGTTAAACTAAGAAGGCTTCTGACTTGGTCTTGGAAAGGTTGTTGTGTCAAGGGTCTTGTTCATGGTCTTGGTATTCGTCAATTGAAGCCGCTATTAGAAGAAGAATTCGTTTTGGGTTTTCCTCTCAAGTTGGAGAGGTTTTGACCCTGGCTGATTGCCTATATTCTGTGTCTCGTGTTTCTCTATTGTTTATGCTTTGGCAGCTATTTGATGAAGAAGAACACTATAATAATCTAACTAAAGAAAAGATCTTAATCCGAAGAAGTAAAAAGCATTCACAAGCAATTATCATCAAAGAGAAATCTCCTAATCCTAATGCCCTAGATTTCTCAACAATCACAAGAAGTTCGATCTGCAATAAAAGAGTGTAGAATTCAAGGAAGAAGCCACGAAAGTCAAAGGACAGTGAAACTGAAGCAAGGAGGAAGGAAAATCAAAGTTTTGACCTAGTTTCTGGACTATTTTCTCTCACACATGCGAAATTCTGAGATGTTGCAGGGCGCCGAAGTTGCAGACCTATTGCAGGTCTGAAATTTAGATGTTGGGGGTTGAAATTCTGAGTTTGCAACAATTTTGGAAGGGTTTGACCCTTGTTGACTTGGTTTGACTTTGACTTGTTGGAAGGGCTTTTGGAGGAGGCCTTGGTCTAAGGTTTTTGGTCTTGGATTTCTCATTTGAAGATATTTCTATAAAAAGAGAAGAATTTTGACTAGGTTTTCCCCTAAGAGGGGTTTTTCCCTGGCTGAGAGCCTACATCTTGTGTTCATTGTTTTATGGTTTTTGTAATTGTTTGATGAAAGAGAACATAATAAGAATAAGAAGAAGAAGTTAATATAATATCACAAGCAATTATCAAATAAGAGAAATCACCCTAAATGCTACCATATAGATTTCTCAACATGGTATTAGAGCTAAGGTGAAGAAGGAAGAGGTAGCTTCAAGATCACTCTTAAGGATATAAGAAGAGGACATGTGTTCTAATCATTTTGAAAGGACATAATAAAGGACACAAGAGAGTCACAAGGAAGAACATAAAGAAGGATACAAGGAGAAGCTCTAAGGAAAGAAGGCTCATCATTCATCTTGAAGGAAGGCTACTAGACTAAGAGGCTCTTGTTTACAAGAGAGCATCTTGAGAAAAGACTTTTGAAGACATCGTGAAACATCTTGAAAGAAGCATCTTGGAAGCTCTTTTGAGGACTTTGGAAGACATCATTTGCAAGGTAGAAGGAAGAAATTTTCTCTCTCTTTAATTGGAAGCTCTTGGTTGTAGGTCATTATC
The DNA here is from genome assembly GCA_000404065.3 of Pinus taeda. NCBI lineage: Eukaryota > Viridiplantae > Streptophyta > Pinopsida > Pinales > Pinaceae > Pinus > Pinus taeda. Next base: position 4,468 of record APFE031621733.1, read on the forward strand.
TTGAAGAAGGATCTCTCTCTCTTGAAAGATCTTCTAAGTCTTTGAAGAAAACAAGAATCTTGGGACCATCATTGAAGTTTGAAGAAATATCAAGTACCTTTGGAGCATCATTAAAATGACAAGTACCCTGGGACTATCATCAAAGCAAGAAGAATACCTCTTGAAAGCATCAAAGAATGTCATCTTCAAGTATCTATTGACAAGCATAGTTGCAGAACCAAGCAAGAATAAGACTAAGGAATGGACAAATTACTTTAAAAGTGAAGTTAGGATTAAAAGGATTCTCATTGAATCCATCAAGAATCATCTAGTTCTAGTTATGAAGAAGTATAAAGTCACATATAAAAAGTCTCAAGCCTTTGCTACTAAAGGAAAGAAGTAGAAGAAAGGGAGGTTTGTAAAGTTTGAACCTCATCAAAAGAATTAATTTCGAGGAAGACAAGATATGTCCAAAATGAAATAATTGTCCTAAGAATCCTCAAAATAGAATAAACAATAAGAAACAAGAAAGGATGGAGGTCACATAGCTGTAGATAGAAAAGAACCTAAAAAGAAGCTAAAGGTTGTAGATCCCAAGGATCTCTTTTATTGAAGTCTCATGAAGTATATGACATTAAAATAGTTCGAATAGACAGTTGCACTGGAAGTAATCATCTAGCAAGAATATAAGGCTTTGGACACAACAACACTTTGGCATCATAAGAATCACAAGGACCCTCTACAAGAATAGAATCATGAAAAGACTTTTTAATATATGAAAGAATCATTATAACATGGTGTATAAGAAGTTTCCAGGTATAGTTATAGCATGGAGGAATTCTCATCTTCAAGAAAAGAGGCATTTCGTTCAAAAGTAGACTAGATGGTTGTTTGAAAGAAGAAGAATATGGTTGATAACTTGAACATAAACATGGTATGGATGAGTTTTGGATAAAGTTTGGAACTCCTCCGAATGGAAGACATGATAGTTGAACCTAAAGATAATGATCAACATCTAATATAGTCTCTTGAAATACTGCTGACTACAAAGGGAATTATTGAAAGATAAGTGATCTATTTCTCTATCTCTCTTCTTATACTATTATTGTCTTTAACTTAATCCTTTGTTTTTATATACGTTGCTTGATTATATCTTCTTTTTTTATGATTACCTTGAAAAGGATTGCAGGTATATTCTAAAGACTGTTTGTGAAAGAAGTCAAAAGCTTGTGGCTAGATTCAAAGGGAGCCTCGAATGGAGATTTAAAGCTTGGAAGAACTTTGAATTCAAAAGAAGCATTGATTCAAAGGGAGTAGTTCAATCTTAAAGTAAAAATCAAAAGGAGGTACGATCATTTAGTTAATAATGCATAGTCTTTGCATGTGAGGTATGTTAAGGGTTTGGTAGTTTCTTTATGATAGGTCTAAAAGACAATGAAAGTGTTAGCATTTGAAGATGGCATATTTTGCATGATTAGAATCTAGGGTTTGTAGACTTTACATTTTTGAAAGTTTTTGGTATCTAGGGTTTGTAAAAGGTAGATGGGACTTGAATTAGAAAACCCTAGAATAGTGAAAACTACAACCCTCATTATTTGTTCCGTCTTGAAGCCCTAGCTCTTAATTTCTAGGGTTTGTAGATAGAATCTAAGGTATGTGATAAAAACCCTAATAAGGGTTAGGTCATGAGATATCTAAGGTTTGTAACCAAAACCCTAGATGCACATTTTTTGAAGTAATGATAACCCTAGATTGATAAAATCAGCATCATGCTCTTGTCTTTGTATATTTTGCTTGGTTGTACTTGTCGATGAATATTGCAGGTACATAATAAAGGAAACAAGATGAGAAGGATGAAAGATCAAATCAAAACTCATGCTTGTTGATTGCTTGAAAAAGATGAGCATTATGGAAGGAGAGAATTGAATCATGAAGGAAGAATTGATTATGATTGTGCTTGATTGCATGAATATAACAATGATGATCAACATCAAGTATAGTCTCCAGAATAAAAGAAGTTAACCTTGACAACTCCAAGGAAGATATTACAACTTGGTAATCAAGCTCAATCCTTGGGCACTCTGATGCATGAAGGAAGATTTGTGTGGAGATGGATCATAAGGATGTTGATGCTTTAATGAGAAGGTCATCATGATGAGGAATATATAAATAATGTTGAGACAAGCTCAACATATTTGGCAGCTATGAAGACAAGATGTGTTCATCCTGGGATTAAAAGGTAGCAGTGCGAGAAGATAACCTGAAGGTCAATTTCGTAGAACAACAAGGAGATCACTTTCATAAGGAAGCTATGATCAACTTGAAGTTTGAAAGGATATGTTGTCGCCCAAATTGTACAGGAAAGATGCGACAACGCTCAGGATGGGGCTTGTCACTCTGATCCCCGCTCTCTCTGTTCTAGCTGTCTCCCTACAGTAGGCTATGGGGGGACCTTGTGAAAAATCGATTACTCAATTCCCTACTGCAACAACTAATTAGATTTCTCCTACTTGTTAATTTTTGAATAAAGTTATTTATAGTGTTATACTGTAAACATCGAAATAAAATCTATTGCCGCCTTCACAACATAAAATACTATGGAAACAAGTACTGAGCGAGAAGGAAATAACACACACACAATTGACACCATTGTTTTTGGACAATGTCCCCAGAAAAACCCAATGTGGGAAAACCGGTGTAGCAGCTGAGGGTTTTATTTATTATGCAATAGTTTCTGAATACAATCTTTGGATGCATTACTGGCTATCTGATACAGAGAATTTGATTGGCAGAGAATTAGTGAGAAATACCTCACACTATCACTGGCGATTCGACACTGATCCAGTGACTGAATGGCTAGCCATAAGCTGCCTTTGCGTAGTCTATGCGCAACCACTGCACTGCTTTGCATCATAACTGACAGGGACTGCGTCACTCCCTCTGGTTGATCGATCTATTGGCTGGATGCTCGATCCTTTGGCCCTTCGATCTCACACCTGGTTCCTGGCACTGGATCTGATCTGCTCCTCAACAAATTTGCAAATCCCCTCAAGGCTTCTGCGCTGCCTCAACGTGGCTTTACGTTGCCTAGTGTGGCTCTATGCTACCTCTTCCAGATCTCTCTCTGCCTCCTTTGAAATGTATCCCTAGATCAGGAAACTCTCCAATAGGAAAACTATCCCTGCCCTCATTACAAGAAATCTTCTTGATGACTTCTCTTGCAACTGTTGCACTGCTCTATTGAGAAATCGATCTCTTGATCTTACTCGATGTGTTTTTCCAAATGCCCATCAAGCCTCTTCTTATAATCTTCTCGTTGATCAATCAACGACCCAGATTAGATTCTAATCAATGGCTCAGATCATCTTGACTTGATCCTCGTCCTTCTCTAGAAGATTCACACCCATTTTAATAATTTACTTTAATTATTTTAATTTCCTAAGTTTAGACTTAGGCATTCATTAAAAATAATTAATAATTTTAATTAAACCTCCTCCGGGTGGAATTTCCCAAAATGATTTCTGGGTATTATGGAATGCATGTGTCCTAGCCTCCCTACAAAATATTGAGGCTAGAGCACATCTGATGCTACCATAAATCAACAGTCCCTACGAAATGTGAGGATGAAAGACCATTTTATGACATTGGTAGCATTCTATTTTGGACATGTCTACCTTCCTTTTTGGCCCTTTTGATTTTTTGAAGTTTCCTTTCTTGTGATAAGTGGAGTATGCATTTGAAACTTTCTCTTCTTCGTTGTTGGTTTAAGAGATTTTCATCTCCCCTTGGTTGCAGGCATTCCATAATTATTCAAATGATGGAGTTTCTTTCCAGCTGTTGAGTCTTGAAGCAAAAGCACTCTATGTAGGTGGCAATCCCAATAATGCAGTAATCACTAGCTCTTTTTCCGGTACAATCTCATCAATGGCTAGAAGGTCATCTCTAATTCTAGCTATCCTTACAAAGAAGGAAGCCACAATGTCATCTTTTGTCATTTTTGTGGTCCGTAGTTCATTCTTAAGACCTGCTAGTTCACTGATGTTCTTGATAGTGAACAATTTTGATAAGGCTTCATACATTTCTTGAGCATGGTCTATGTTGGAAATGTATGGGACAAGATTATCCTTTATACTTTCTACCATTAGTGTCATAGCCAATTTTTTGACTCTCTAAATTTCAATTTATCTGCATCACTAGATCCTTCGGTAGGTTTCTTCACCTTTTTCTTTGACCAAATCCAGAACTTTGTTCTTTTCAAGAATGAGATCAATTCTTTTCTTCCATGACTTGTAATTTGATGCTTCTTCTAGTTTGTTCTCTCCCTTTATTGTGTCAGGCATTGTCCTTGAAGGTAGTAAGCTTCTTTCCTTATAAGATCTCCTTCTATGATCCCTTGGTTAATCCTTTTGAGGTTTTTAAGACTCCTTTTCAGTAGATCCTCAAATTGCCTTTTTCTTTCTTCACTTTAGCTCTGATACCATGTTAGAAAATCAGAAAGGCAGAAATATTTTCTTTATATAGATAGTTTCTTGTGATTATTTTATCTTTATGTTCTTCCTTTATCCTTTAGTTCATCAAGCAATTACCAAAACAATAGCACAAAGATCATAGACACCAGATATAGGTGGACAACTAGGGGAAAACTCAATCAACAACTCCTCCTTAATAACTTCCAAAGATAATCCAAGACTCTTGACCTAGACACAAACTTCCTCCACACCAAGTCAACCCTTTCTTCCTTCTTGCAGATGATAACCGTTCAACAATATCTTTAACCTAGCAGCAACAACTTCGACCCAACAACTAGCAGCAACAATAACAACAATTTTGACTTATCAAAAGAGACCTCAATCTCTTAGAGGAATCCACACGAGAGAGAGATAGATAGCCCAAAATTTCGATTTTCTCCTTTTCTTCTTTGTTCTCCAAATTCGTACTCCTATTGCCTTCCTTTTTTACTTCACACTTTTCTAGCTCTTTCTTCTGGATATCGAACTTGTGTGTGAGAGAATGAATGCTCCAAATGAATTTGAATTGCTCTGTATATATAGCCTTCTAGTGAGGTCGAATTGCCCTTCTTGAAGCCGACTTGATCTCCTTGAGGTTGACTTGGTGTGGAGGGGACAAGTAACATATTTTACTCAATATTAATTCTTTTTACATGATTCAAAAGCCCAAGAAGGGTCTCTTTAAATGGACAATGACTCTAATGACTCAGAATAAATCCTATAAGTCCTCAATGGGGACTTTGACCTAAAACATGATGACCCAAGCATGAAACCCATAATAACAATAATAATAATAATAATAAAATTTTCTTTTTCATTCTTTTGATAAATACATTTTATGAAGACCGAACCTAGTTACCTTCAACAGTGGCCTGCTGGGCAATGTGGTCCAAGTGCATCATCATCCCTGCATGAGTGGGGCACGAGCAAGCCAAATGTGGTGCTAAAGGATCCCATGATGTGGCAATCAATGTTCTATTGTAGAGGAGGCCCATGGCTCTCAATGCTCACCCTACAAGTGCCATCATGACCCTTTGGAGGGTTTGGATCCCGTATAGGGAGGCCAAACCCAAGATGAAGACCCACCTGCAATCTTGTATAAGATCTAATGCGTCCCCTCACCTTCTAGGACAACAAATCATTAGTGCAATTGAGTAAATGAGCTTATAAATCAGGGAACCAAGTGGACCTTCATAGCGACATGCCCTTCCATAATGGGCTTTAAAATGTACAAGTGTCCGCAAGTTCAAGAGGGAGGTTAATCAAGGATTGTATTAGGTGGTTTCAACCTCTAAGGGAGTGACAGGTCCATGGTACATCCTTCAAATGGCAGGTGTCATGTGAAATAGTGATGGAGCGGTGTGGGGCAACAAAGAAGGCTCCAAGCCACATGCCATGGTACAAGAGTAGCCATAATGGGGAAAGCCAACCCATGGGTGTATAGATGTAGGAGGGAGCAATCATGGTACATGAGCTACCCCGACCTTTGTTTTTCCACCCTTCTTCATATGCCTTTTGCCTTTTATTAGTTTTTTCTCTTAATAACTGCTCGGGGCTCCAAGGAATGAGAGCATGATATGAATGATATAACAGTGAATACCCCCTTAATGGTTGGGCAGTTCATTGCCCACCAGGGGTTGGGACAGTCATGGGTTCTTTAATGATGCAGGGAGATCACATAAGGGGCCCTAGGAACCAGGTTTTATGGCCGTTATCATTGATGAGAAAGGGGTAGAGCTCATGTTTCGACTTTTTCCCATGTGCTAAGTTTTTATGTTCTGGCTGTCTTTTGCATTTAATGGTATATTTTCTGTTGCAAGTGTTCAAATTATGCTTTTAACTTTCTTTGTAGCTGCATCAACCTTCGGGGCATCGTTCCAGGCTTGGCCCAAAGTGTGGACAAGGGGAGGGTGTTGAAGAAAGTGTAACTAAGTTCGGTTTTCATAATGACATGATATTTGTAAATAATAAAATAAAAGAAATAAAATTATTTTTGTATGCCTTGCTGCATGGGTTTCATGAGCAAGAGGTTTATTTGTAAGTGGCTCCCATTGAGAGCCTTAGGATTTATTTTAAGTCAAAGAGTCAATGTCATGTTTGAAGAAGCTCTTCTTGAGCGTATGTTTAATGTATTCAAGTCTATAGAAATATGTAGAAGACCTCCAAAGACGAGCACAATCCTTCTTGAAGAAATCGGCCTACAAATGAATTAAATACACTCATGTCGACTCACTTGAAATGACACATCTCTTCATGAATACATGTCGGCTTATTATGGAGACGAAACCACTATAAATTCCCAGCTAGGGTTTGGCAAATGTAGAGAAAAAATCTCGGATTATCTGTGATTTTCGGATGAGTAGAGGGAGTACAAAATTTCAGATGAGTACAGGGGTATAATACTTTGGATGGTACATACCAACATCTTTGTAATTCTCGTATGAGTACAGTTCAAGATCTTGGATGTCTCTAAAATCTTCGGTGGTAATTACAGTCTCAATCTCCTCGGTGGTGATAGTCTCGACATATCCATAATGATAATCTTGGTGCAAGGAAATAACACAATCACTATCTCGATATAGATCTCAGTGCTGATCATTGTCTCGACATATTTGTGATGAAGAAGATTGAGGTGATACACTCTCTGCATACTCTCTAGACACTGATCACTGTCTTGGCATAATTGTGATCCCACAGTAATACACTCTTGGCATACTAGACACAGTCATGGTCTCGGCATAATGACAACCATGGTCTCGGTCATAATCTTAATGAAGACAAGGTCATGATGAAAATCTCAGTGCATTAATGAAGGCATGGAATCAAGGTCATGATGAAGATTTTGATGAAGACAAGGTTAGTATAGAGACCTTGTTGACATGGTGATGATCTCAGTGAGAGTGCAACAATGATCGAGGTGAAGGTACAACAATGGTGCAATTGTAATGACCTCTGTGGTGCAATAATGATGACCTCGGTGAAGCAGCATTGAAGATGATGAACTCCGCAGCGACAAATAAGAGGATTGGTGTCTTGGTCTTGGAGTGGCCTAATAGGACAAGTGTCATGGTCTTGGTATTCGTCAATTGGAATCTCTATAAAAAGAATTTTGTGCTGGTTTTCCTCTCAAAGGGTGATTTGGTTTAGCACTATTAACCAGTGTTGCGAAAATCGTGATTTTTTGAGTTTGGCGATATTATTGCCCGATTTTTATGCTAATTTATTTATTTTTCACAAAAAATCGTGATAACTTGAAAAAATCGTGATTTTTTGGGAAAACAATAAATAAGAATAAATAAAAATAAATAAATAAATAAATAATTTTTTTCCCCGATTTTTTGATGAGGAGGAGAAACAGGAGGAGGAGGTGACACAACCTACCCAGGCTACCCTTGTCACCAATAGAGGACGTGGTCTACCTCCTGTAGCTCCTACTTCTTCAGTGTAACAACCCATTTTTCATATCTGTCTAAGTTAAGTGATTTAATAATTAAATGTTATAATCTAATATAAGCTAAAATATAAAAGTTGTGTAAATAAATAATATAAGTTAAATTAATATGAATTAAATGCTGCAAATTAATATAAGTTAAATAATAAAAGAAGTATAAATAAATAATATCAGTTAAATACTAATAAAACTTTAAACTTATATAAAATAAATAAAAAAGAAAACTTTATATTATATTATGTTAACCTTATATACAAAGTTAAGGTTCTTAAATAAATAAAAGATATACTAAAGAAATATCTGAGATAGTCGGTGAACCCTTTCTGAGCAGATCTTTTCAAAACCTTAACTAAAATCCCTGCGCAGTCGACAGCAGCCGCTGTCTGATAAATATCTTGGACTGCATGTGGGAGGTGTCGAGCAACGCTCCAGCGGTGGGAGGGAAGGCTGGGAGGCGATCACCAAACCCTGAGTATAAAACCTCTGAGAGGGCCAAGGAGAAGGGGGGAGAAGAAGAAAACTAACGGAGAGGACAGAGGGAGACCGAAACCGAAACGATCTGATGCAGCTGGAATTGACCTGAGGTTCTGGGCACGGGGGTCAGTAAGTGAAACTTACTGAATTGGCTGGGAGGAATTGGTTTCCCAGTAATCGATTCAGCTTCAGAGACCGAGAGCAGACAACGATTTACCAGTCAGCAGTTCAGGTAAGTTTTCGTTGTTTCAAGGTTTTGCATTTTCAGTTTTCAAATCAGGAAATTTAAATTTACAGTCGTTATACATGGTATCAGAGCTTCGTTCAAACCTTCGGGACCTCACAGGCCCTACGCATCCAAAAAAAAAAAAAAAAAAACAAGTTTTGTTCCCCTCGTTTCTGTTTTTTTTGGGCTAAAATTCTCGCTGTAATTACCTCTATTTGATATTTCTGCCCTGGTTGAAATTAAAAAAAAAAATATAGCCGTCATCGATTTGAGTTCTTCCCAAAGCCGTTCGTTTGAAATCTGCGATGCCAATCTGGAGTCTAGCAAAGAAATCCTTGATAAAAAAATACCACAGCTTCTCGCCCAGCACCCCGTCCGTGCATCGAAAGCACTATTGCATTTGAGTGTCTCAATACCCCGCTCTTTGTCAAAAGATCCAGGTCATACAAATGCAAGTTCAGTTTAGCGGCCACCACGTCCAGATCGCTCTGCATCAGAAGCTTCCCGCTGTATGACTCCTCGCTGCATTGCTTGGCCAAATCTCTAGCCTGCTCGAGACACGAACGCACGTCGGGCAGGAGTCCCATCGAAGTTTCATAAAAAACGTGGACGGCAGGATTCGAACCTGCGCGGGCAGAGCCCACATGAATTCTAGTCATGCCCGATAACCACTCCGGCACGTCCACTGCCGGAATCATCCTCCCGAGTCGGTGTTAAACCACGTCGGGCCTTAACCATAAAAACTAATATACAATAGATGGAACCAAATATGACCTTAGCCACTTGGTTACAAAATTTTTAAATATATTTGAATTCATCTCCATCTCTTTCAATTACAAAAGTTGTTAATTTAACCGTCAAACTCCAGATCAGAAGATTGCGTTGCATTTCCTCTCATCTCTGTTTTACGAATGCAAATAAATTATGTGTCTGTAATTCGCATATTTTGAGTATTACGTATTTAAAAATATATTTTTTTAATTCACAATCTAGTTTTAAAATGTATTCTTAAATTTCTATTAATCACGGTATCATTTTCCTCTCATCTCTGTTTTACGGATCAAAATAAATTCAGTGGCAAATTGGTACGCTCTACAATATTGAGAGAAGTTACATAAATTATGTGTCTGTAATTTGCAAATTTTGAGTATTACTTATTTAAAAATATATATTTTTATTAATAAAATTTCACAATTTAGTTTTAAATGGTATTCTTAAATTTCTATTAAAAATACATAAACACATAATAGTTAGATTGTGCTTTTTCTTATATTTTGTCATTTTCCAGTATATTTTCTGGCCAATTATGAAATGCACCCTTAAAAGTGATTTAAGTTTCAATGCCAGTGTAGAAAATATTTGTAATGCATGTGCATCTGCTGTATTACCCAGTGAGAAAAATCACGATCCTTGATAAACTTTGACATGACAAGATTATTATAGCATGACTGTGCGTAAGAGTACAATATACTGAAATGCAGCTAAGTCAAGCTGATTCTGGAGTAGAATCCATATGTACAACTTAAACTCTTTGAATCTTGTATGCGTGCTTTTCTTAGGGAAGTATAGTTCCGAGTGAACGCTGGAAAACGCATCTGATCATTTGAAATTTCATGCAAAATTAGGAGAACTGAAGGAATTACTTGATCCTTCTAGAGAACTTTTGAATGATTGAAAAGCTATCTGCGGGAGAGCACAACTTGCATGTTTTCTATCAACCCTCTTGTCTTTTGGATCGTCTTTAAATAAATCACTGAAGCATAAACTGAAGATGGCTTGGATCCTTAAAGATGGAATAAGATAAAATGTTTTTTTTCATGAGGGAGGAGTCCCACCTGATACCTCAATCAACAACAAATAACTCTAGTGTCTTATGTGGGGGGAGAGTTAATTCTTGGGCTGTCCCACTGTTTTATGTATACTAACGCATCATAAAACTAAAACAACAAATAAAACTAAACCAAATAATGTGAGACATAGTACATAACCACTCATACTGTATTCATAAGGAATTATGGTGTTATTTATTAATTTAGACTCCTGGTTAAGGATTCTTGGACCAGATTAGTTGGTGTCCTTGTTATCCTCTATAGCTTTTGCAGTCTGATATAACAGGACAGCAACTCTAAATGACCACCCAATGAGTGCTAAAGCACTCCTATATTTAGGTATAGGGGTGGAAAGTTGGGAGATGGAATATAAAACCCTTTGGGACCCAAATCCCAACTTATAACAACAGAAAAATAACAAATTTCAGCCAGCTTGAAATTGTATTTACCGTGGATTTGGGATCAAGTCCCTGATAATTATGCAAAATGGAAACGTAGATACAAGTAAAATCTTTCACAAATTACCTAAATAAAACAGTTTCTTAGAGTTTTACATGTTATGGACAGCATGCATATGGTGTGAAGGCTTTTCAACTCTTTACAAAGTCTAGCCACAGAAGGTAATTAAATTGCAGTATCCAGTGGTCTTACACCATGTGCGCTCAGAGGTCTTTGTTGAAGGCATTCTAATTGATGGACTGCAGGGCTAACAGAGTAACCCAATAGCACAGTCTAATGAGGACATAGCAGTGTTGTCTCCTTCATGTATAAGACTAATGATTTTCCCCTAATTATGACAGAAACTTATCATATGAGTTGTGTCCTAGGTGGTTCTCAATGTTCACAGGGGCAGGGTTGACAAAGTGGCCCAGTACAGCGGCCAATGTTTTAGAAACCATCCATGTATACTATTCTAATGTCGCTTCTCACTATGTACCTAATAAAACTAAACATCAAAAATCACAAGGACACTAAGAGCCTTTTTCAAGCTTTTACTAAGAACAAGAGAATGATCCAGAGGTTTACCCAGAATATATGTTGCATAAGCATGTCATTGATAATTTGATCTTAGCTCCCTCAATGAGTGAAGGCTTGAAACGGATGCATGCAATCTCATAAATTAAAGAGCCTCGTTGCCAGCTATTGCATTCCCTTGTGTTTCAGTTTTCTTTCTCCGAAATAGCAAAATTACGTATTCAAAGGTCCTCAAAATTTCATTATGTTGTTTATCTTCACTTAAATGGAAACAAATACAAGGTCATGCCTCATAATCCGTAGGCAGGCAGACAAAGACTGGAGTGCTGGAACATGAGCCTATGATTAATCGGGGAAGTTTTATTCCCGATCCACAGGCCGTCCACCTCCCCAAGCTGTCTGAGGTAAAGCCTGATTGCAGATTTTGTATGCAAAACCCTCTCATTGTTGCAACCCCCTCTGCATATTAACAGGGATGTTTTAGGATCTATACTCTTCTGCATTATTCATTTTTAGGATAGAATACCCTGCATAGGACAAGGAGGTCGCGAGACCATCCTCCTTGACCTCGGTACCAATAAGATCCGCCTAGCGGGTAAAAATAGCAAAACTATACTCGTTTCTAAATGTATTATCGCAAAAGAAAGTTACGTGTTAAAAAAAATTCGGTCGTCTACCTCATAACTTTGATAAAATTTTATTGTGTGCTCAGGAACCATTGCAAATGGTGAGGACATATGAGCGCCGACGACGAGATCGGGCGGCATCACCACCCGTAATGCCGCCGCCGTCGTCATCATCATCCCCAACGTCACCACCAAGACCCTCATCATCAACCGCCCCAGCGCCAGAGTTAACTGTAATAATGAACTCCTTGGAAGCCTTATTAGCAACATTAAAAGAAACCACTAAGGCTAAGACCAAGGAGGAATCTCCTCATTTGGCTACCAGTTCAGCGGAACCGAAGAATTTCGAGCCCAGAAGGTCAACAGAGGACATCTCTAGAGAGCTTCAGAAAATTAGACTCCCCGAATTTTCGGGAGGTCGAGCTGGTGAACGCGCTGAGGCATGGTTGGTGGAGGGAATGAACAGATGTTTTGGGTTAAAAGAATATTCGTCTTCGGCAAAGACAAAAATTGTCGTGTTTCAACTCAAGGAAAGTGCCTTGATTTGGTGGGGAAATCTGGAAAAACAGCTGCACCTTACATCAGATAGTGCCCCTTGGGAACTGTTTGAGGAAAGGTTTCGCGCAAAATATTTACCTCCGTACTTTCAGCAACAACAAGCAAGAGCCTTTCATACGTTAGTTCAGGGAAGTAAAACGGTGGAAGAGTACGAGATAAGGTTTATGGAACTGGTAAAATACATTCATTACTTAGACTCAGATGAGCGTCAGGCTGAAAGATTCATTTTTGGGTTAAACCCTCGCATCCGAGCCTTGGTAAGCATGTGGAAGCCATCATCCGTAGCCGAGGCAGTTGAATGTGGCCGTTACGCAGAAGAGCACCTCAGGATCAAAAGGGATATGGGGCCAACCGGGCCTGTCCAATCAGGATTTCCAGGAAAGACTCCCCGGAACTTCTTCAGGGGGGGTAGCTCAAGGCCACCGTACGGTAACAGGTTTGCCCCAAGAAATATAGGGGCAGGAGCTCCCATGGCAGTAAACACTATAGCCGCGGGATCATCAAACACCAGTCCCTGGGCATCTCAAAGGACCGCTAGCGGAGGGAGAAATTCGAGAGGAACCAATGCGAGAGGACGAAGCTCGTTCTCTAGAAATCCGCGCCCCGACTCAAGAGGATCAGCGCCAATTAATTGTTGGGGATGTGGGGGACCGCACTTTCAACGGGACTGCCCCGGAGCTTCATCGAATATAATGCATAGGGCCGGCAAGGAACCAAATTCTGACAACCGTGGTAACCATAGAATTCATGCAGTGGTCGACCGCGACCAAGCAGCACATCAATCCACAGTAGTGGAATCTTAAGGTACTATCAATGGTATAAAACTCAAAATCTTATTTGATACTGGTGCCACAGATAGTTTCATTTCTTCATATGCATTAAACAAATGTGGGCTGGCAGCTCGTAGACAAAATGATTTCCATCAAGTGGAAATGGCCTCAGGAGAACTCCAAACCGTAGACTTGAGTGTGGATCAATGCGAAATTGATCTAGGGGTCTGTTTGACTAAACTGAAAGTTTATGTCACAGCATTAGGGACATATGATCTTATCATAGGTATGGATTAGCTAGAAGCTCACCGAGCTTGGGTAGACTGTTATGGGAAAAGAATACTAGGCATAAATGATGAAGGAGAAGCCATCCAAATTCAGGGAATCAAGAGGGAAGTCTCTTTACGCTACATCTCAGTAATGCAGATGAAGCGTTGCTTAAGGAAAGGTTGCCAGGCTTATGTAATTCAAGAAGTAAGACAAGAAAAAGGGCCATCCCTAGGACAATATCCAGTGTTGGCCGAATTTCCAGATGTATTTCCAAAAGAACTACCGGGATTGCCTCCGGTAAGAGAGTTGGACCTTACTATCGAGTTAAAACCAGGTACCCAACCAATCTCTAAAGCACCTTATAGAATGACGGCGCCAGAACTTCGGGAACTGCAGATCCAATTGAAGGAACTACTGGATGTAGGGCACATTCGGCCCAGCACATCACCTTGGGGCGCTCCGGTAATTTTCGTGAAGAAGAAGGATGGAACTTTAAGATTATGCGTGGATTATCGAGAATTGAATCGAGCTACAGTAAAGAATCAATACCCTATGCCTCGAATTGACGATCTTTTCGATCAAATGAAAGGAGTTGCGGTCTTTTCAAAAATTGACCTTCGATCAGGCTATCATCAGTTAAGGATTTCTGAGAATGATATTTCCAAAATTGCATTCCGGACACGTTTTGGACTAATGAATTCAACGTGGTGCCATTTGGGTTAACCAATGCACCAGCTGTATTCATGAATCTTATGAATAGCGTTTTCCGTAAATATCTGGATCAAATTGTGCAAGTCTTTTTAGATGATATACTCATCTATTCCAAGAATAGGAAAGAGCATGAAGATCATTTACGGATAGTATTGTCCTGTCTTAGAGAACGCCAGTTGTACGGAAAACTATCGAAGTGTTCATTCTTTCAGGAAAGGATTCATTATTTGGGGCACATCATTTCCGGTGAAGGGATTTCGGTAGACCCTGAGAAAGTAAAAGCGATCATGGATTGGCCAATACCGAGAAATGCTCATGAGATTCGAAGCTTTATGGGTTTGGCCGGGTATTACCGGAGATTTGTAGAGGGGTTCTCCAAAATCGCAAAGCCAATTACAACTCTTCAGCAGAAAGGTATTAGGTATGAATGGACCGAGGAATGCAGCAAGGCATTCTCCGAACTCAAAAGACTACTCACCAGTGCACCAATTCTAAGAGTCCCGGACATGGACAAAGATTTTACAGTATGCACTGATGCATCCAAGCAGGGACTGGGTGCAGATTGATGCAGGATAGGGGAGTAATAGCATATGCTTCCAGGAAGTTAAAACCTCATGAAGAACTCTACGCTACTCACGATTTAGAATTAGCTGCTGTAGTATTAGCTTTAAAGATTTGGAGACACTATCTGGTGGGATGAAGTTTTACACTTAAAAGCGACCATCAAAGTCTACAATATTTGTTCACCAAAAGAGACTTAAATGCAAGGCAGCGGCGATGGAGTGAATTTTTAAGTGAATATGACTTCGGGATATCATACATTAAAGGAAAAGAAAATGTCGTGGCAGATGCTTTAAGCAGAAGACCTCGGATATTTTCTCTCTTACCCATTAAAGTAGACTTAAGACAGCGAGTACTGGATCAACTCATAAAGGACAGCTAGTATTTAAAAGTAAGAGCAAGTCTTGAAGGTAACAGGGTAAAAGAATCTAAATTTGAGGGATATGTGCTAGAACACGATGGGATCTTACGATTCCACGGGAGGATGTATATTCCTAATGATAAAGATATTCGGGATACCATTCTCAGGGAAGCCCACAAGGCAGTTTATTGTGCTCATCCTGGAGTAGGGAAAATGTATGCGGACACTAAGAAGCTCTTCTTTTGGTCAGGTATGAAGCGCGATATCACTCAATTTGTTGCAAAATGTTTGGAATGTCAGCAAGTAAAGGCTGATCATTGTCACCCAGCGGGCCTCTTACAACCCCACGACATTGCAATGTCTAAATGGGAGACCATTTCTATGGACTTTATCACTGGTCTACCTCTTACTTCTCAAAGACACAATGCCATCTTGGTAGTGGTGGATAAATTAACAAAAAGCGCCCATTTCATCCCCGTGAGAGACACTTATGATGTTGCTGACGTAGCTCGAGTATTCATAAATGAAATTATCAGATTTCATGGAGTACCTAAAAGGATTATATCCGATAGATATTCTCGATTCACTTCGAGGTTCTGGACTTGCATGCAAACAGCCTTAGGTACTCAGCTGAATTTAAGCACTGCTTACCATCCTGAGACTGACGGGCAGACTGAAAGGGTAAATCAAGTGCTTGAAGACATGTTGCGGATGTATGTAATGGATCAACAATCACACTGGGAAAGGTATTTACCCTTAGTGGAATTCGCATACAACAACAGTTACCACAGCTCGATTGGGATGCCTCCATTTGAAGCTTTATACGGCCGACCTTGCAGAACACCGTTAAGTTGGGACCGGTTAGAAGATCGAGTAATCATAGGACCTGAATTAATCCATGAAATGGAAGCACAGGTAAGGCAAATTAGGCAACGATTAAAGGAAGCTCGGGATAGACAGAAAAGTTATGCTGACGCTCACAGAACTGATAGGCGGTATGAAGTGGGGGATCAGGTTTTTATCCGCATCAAGCCAAATAAAAGTACTATTCGATTCGGAAAAGGGACAAAGCTATCGCCCAGATTTATTGGGCCATTTAAAGTTGTGGAAAGAGTGGGACCTGTTGCCTATCGTCTTGCCCTGCCACCTCACCTGCATAAAATTCATAATGTATTTCATGTTTCTGTATTAAGACATTATATAGCTGATCTATCTCATAACCTTCAATGGAAGGAATTGCAGGTATCGGACGAGGGAGTAATATCGGTCGAACCTTTACGTATTCTGGAACGTAGGGTTCGACAGCTCAGGAACCGCCTGGTGGACCAAGTTAAGGTCCAATGGGACAAGTATAGTCTTGGATCCGCAACTTGGGAAGATACAGAGGACATATGTCAAAGATACCCTAGGCTATGTCAATTTTGAAGGATTTTAAACTATGTTTTGTGTATATTTTACTTCATTGAAATCAGAGAACCAGAACCATTTTTGATGATTATAAAGATTGTATGACATAATTTATGTTTAATTTCTGCTGGTACGTGGATACCAAAACGATATATGTGGTTCATTTTCTTAAATGATAGTTGCCAAAAGAAAGTTAAGCGAGTTAAAGGGTTTTACTTCTAATGGAAATTTAGATGTTGTAACTTGTTTATTTTACATGTCAAAATGATCAATAGAACTCGGGAAACAACTACATTTTTTTCGTTAATTCAAAGGACATGCATAGAAAAAAATGGTAAAATATGTTATACCAAATATTACATGGGTTGTTTGGATATGCTAATGCACATTTTCCGAATGCATGAATGAGGGTATAATTGCAGGTAAAGTAAAGTTGAATCGATTACTGGAAAACCACGTGATGACAGAAACTCAGGACAATTAAAGCTCCAAGTAATTCTATTATAAGGTGTTCACCCTAAGTTTTACTGGGAGGGGTGGAGGTGTTGCCCACCGATTATCCTCCAACCCTGGAGTCATGGGAGGACTGTGCGAGTCACGCTCCCCTAGACGTGTGATGATGACTGCCGGATGCCTACTGGGAATCAGGTCGGAACAACCGACGCTGTCGCCTTAGGGTTTATGCATGGTTGAGTTAGTGAAACTGACGTCATGGCATACCCCAGTAGAGGACGGATAGGATGGGAGCGGAAGAGATTAGGAAGGATAGGTTAATTTTAGAATAGCTTGGGAACTTGGAAGGAGCCGGAATTGTCTATAAAAACCCTAAGCCTAAACTCTAACTTCGGGACAAAGTTTTTCGAAGGGGGAGTGTATGTAACAACCCATTTTCATGTCCATCTAAGTTAAAGTGATTTAATAATTAAATGCTATATATTAATATAAGTTAAATAATAAAAAGTAATATAAGTTAAATACTATCAGTTAAATAATATAAAGTAAATACTATAAATTAATATAAATTAAATGCTGCAAATTAATATAAGTTAAATAAATAGTATAAATAAATAATATAAGTTAAAGACTATAAAGTTAAAAACTTTATATTAAATAAATTAAAAACTTTATAATATATCATGTTAACTTTATATACAAAGTTACGGTTCTTAAATAAATAGAAGTTATATTAAAGAAATATCAGAATAGTCGGTGAACCTTTCTGAAAAGATCTTTTCAACCCTTAAACTAAAACTCTGCGCAGTCGACAGCGAACTCGGTCTGATAAATATCTAAGGAATGCATGTGGGAGGTGTCGCATGAAGCTCCAGCGGTGGGAAGGAAGGCTAGGAGGCGATCACCGAACCCTGGCTATAAAACTACTGAGAGGGTCAAGGAGAAGGGGGCAGAAGAAAATTACCAGTGAACAATTCAGAGGGAGACCGAAACTGGAACGAACGGAAGGAGCTGAAATTGGCCTGAGGTTCTGGGCACGGGGGTCAGTAAGTGAAGCTTACTGAATTGGCTGGGAGGAATTGGTTTCCCAGTAATCGATTCAACTACAGAGAACGAGAGCAGACAGCAAATTACCAGTGAGCAGTCCAGGTAAGTTTCGTTGTTTTAAGATTATGCATTTTCAGATTTTCAGTTATCAAATCGTCAAGTTTCAGTTTACAGTCTTTACAGACAACAATCTCTCAATGGCAACATCAAGTCACAAATGTTGGTTACCTTATATACAATTTTGTTGTCAAGTCTACTGCAAATCTGCACTGCTACTGCTCATCAACTTTGTGCCTCTTCTGCTGCTGCTCATCAACTTTCTTATGTAGACCACTTCACTTCAAAGGTCTGTTTCCATTCCACATTGTATATTTTATAAGCAAGCCATATTGGTTGTTTGTATTCTTTGCAGGAATATGAAATGAATCATTGTCTCTTGGACTTCCAAAAACTGCGCATACGCTTGTCTCTTCATTTTCAGTTCTGAAAGAAAATTTGTTATATAAAATAGAGTTGAAATAAAACAACTCAACTAGTAATGATTACAAGAGGGAAATCAGACTTGTATTATCTTGTGTCATACATTTTTCTATTTAATAAAAGAATATATTTTCCAACTTGTGTCTCAATCTTTTATGTTCCATTTGACAATGTTCAACCTTCACATTGATTATCATAGCCTTTGCATTTCACATCACTTTCAGCCTTTCCAATTACAGAAAAAACAATCATCAACATTAATCAATCAGCTTAATGTTTCCTTATCATGATCATTTGACATCAATGCCAACATTAACAACACTTTCTTGATGAGAAAGGTTGTCCAAAGGAGGAAATTTTTCCCTGAGCTGTCAAATTAACAATTGCAGCATCACGTATGCTTACACAGAGTAAGACAAAAAGGCAGAAAACAAAAAAGAAAAAATCCAGTGCTAGACCACTGATATTGAATAGTGCATGTCATTAGTAGGTTGGCACCCATAAAAGAAAAAGAAAAAAGTAGAATAAATCTGGTGTACACAAACAAGTCAGCAGTGGGACAAGTCAAAATCTCAAAATGGTCAGGATTGGAAAAGGCACATTAGAAAAAGAGCCTACAGGTCTACTTATGAGCAGGCAAGTTCTCAAGATGGACTTCACCAAAAACACCTTATGCCGAAGGCGCATATTCTAATGTATTTCTATCCTTGCTCTAGTTTTTCATTTCTACTTTCAGCATTTGATTTTGGCATTTCTTTTGCAAGCATTTTATTTTTACAAATAAAATAATAATGGCTTTAAATGGTGCACATGCTTATAATGTTATGTGACAAAATGTTTATGTATTGCAGATTCTAGATTCCAGCATACTGTCCTGAAGATCAAGCACACGTTCCCATGTGGAGCCAAATGTTACCCTCATATGAACAAGACAAGGAACAAAGACTTCCTTGACCAATGGAGGAGGAACTCCTAAAAAAATATTGAAAATCAAAGGTCAACAAGGCATATATGCCCCATTTTCTCTCTCCTCTCTCTCTCAAATTTCGTACCTCTATGAGGGATTTGTAATAAATGTCGCTAGCATGATGAACTTGTGTGACAGACAGGCGAGTTGTGACCAGTTAATAAGTGAGTCCACTCTAGAGTGTTTTTTTTACTTGACCAATTATTTTCACTCTTTGGTGATAAATAATTAGTCGATTTTTTTCACTCACATGCCTCCAAAGATGGAGTGCGGCTTACTAATTAGGCCTTGGGTCAGTCCTAATGTTTAGGGTCAATGAATATAACCATGCTAGGTCATATCCAAAGTCTCAAGGAACATGACTAGGTTTTTCCAGGATTTTTTAATTAATTAAAAATTCCCGCAGGACAGGATTTTAATTAATTTTCTATGTAATATTGTAAATAAGTGACTTTAGGAGATGTTTGTGGTGTGTGAGAGCTCAAAATTCATGCTCAAAACACCAACATTATCCTAAGACCCACTTTGGGGGTCAAAAAGTGACTATCTCCCCTTGAAAATCCACTTTCTCTATTGTGAGCGGTAAAAAGGACAAAAAATACAAAAAAATTAATAAGTGGTGGACATATTTATTATTTTTTCCAAGTCAATGGAGACTAGGAAAATGACGTGGACATTAAAGTCTATGAAAAGTCAATAAAAATATTGCTTATTGCGATCAGCCGATAATTATCCAAACTATTTAATTTTGGGAAAAATTAATATACTAAAAGCACAATTGCAATATTCACAAAAATAAACTGCAGAAACTCTGATAGAAAACCAATCACAAAATGGACACAATACTTTCAGACAAAATGTCCCTAGAAGAACCCCGAAGGGAAAACCGGTTCTTTAGATCTGAGAGTTTTATTAATCTTCAACAAATTTTTCAATTGATGAATATTACAATACGGCTTGCCAAACCTATCAAAGCTCTAAGAAAATATTTCTTCACCTCCACAAGTCGATTTGACCTCTAGAATGCTCACGACCTCCCTCTGTAAGCTGACATGGCCTCACACTAGCAAATATGGCATGTACGGCCTCACACCTGTGACTCCTCTGGCTCTTTCATGTTCACGGCCAGGACGGAATTAGCCTCTTGGCTATGTTGGCAACTCGTAAAACCCTCCTGGCATTCTGTATGGCCTCCTTCTAGTAATCTCGACCTCTCTTGGAACCCTCAAAGCATCAATAACTTGGCCTCCCTGTCTCCAGAAAAACGTTGGAAGAATTCCTCCTCTAGATCTCGGAAACTGGAAAAATACTGATGAAAGAAAACTCTAGAAATATTCACTACTTCAACTGTATTGAAACCCTCACTGGTGTCAAACCCCATGCTATCACTGCACCCTCTTCACTATAATGAATGATCTCCAAGACTGCCCATCGATTTCCTTTATAATCTCTCATTGAGAAATCAATGGCCAAGATCTAGATCTGAAATGATCTAATCGATGGCTAAGATCACTTAAAAACTTTACTATAAGTCTCTAGAGGAACATTGACAATGTCTCAATTATGATTAATTAATTAATCTATTTCCCTAAGTTTAAACTTAGGAAAATAATTAAAAAATGATTAATTAATTTAATTAATACATTTCCATTCAAAATAATAACTTGTGGAGATATTTTCCGCTCTTGTGTTCCTAGCCTCACTGACACCACCTGAGGATAGAAAACCTATCTAAGCTACATCAACCAACACTCCCTCTTAGCAAGGAAGGTGGGTCGTGTTCGACACCATTGTGCTTCATGTTCGTATCTGGAACACCTATCACCTTGCGTACCCCACGGCCCATTCCACTATGCCACAACTCTCCTAGACTACGACTGCAAGCGATGAGTGCAAACGCATCCTCTATATGTCTAGAAAACTTATCTGTGACTCTCATTGTCTGCTTCTCTCCCTTCTTGTCACCTTTCTTCTTGTGCCAACAATTGTTGCGGTAATGGCCAAACTCGTCACAACCATCGCACTTGATCTTCGACATGTCCTTTTCCTCCTTGGAGTTGGACCCTTTGCTAGATCCCTTATTTTCTTTGCCCTTGCTCACAAGAGAAACTTTCTCGTTGTCATCTCCCTTCTACTTGGAGCTGCTACTAATAACAATGTTGCCTTTCACAAAGGTTAGTCGAAGCTCCTCCTGTGTGAAGTCATTCCACGAGCAATCCCAAGTAGGAGAATCAGATCTTCCACTAACCACTTGCACGAAATCATCCCACTGTTTTTGAAACCCATTTAGGGTTGTTTCACAAGCTCTTCGTCCTCGAACTTCTCTCCAATGGTTGCTAGCTCATCTCGGACTATCCTGATGCGAGTGAGATAACTATCAACATTTTCTCCCTTATTTTCTCTGGTGCTTTTGACCTTCTCTCTTAGGATCATTTTCCGGTTCATATTTTTATTCTAGAAAAGTTTGTTGATGGCATCGCACATCTTCTTGGCCATATCTTCTTCCACTAAATGTGGAACTATGTGGTCCTTGACCCCATCTTGAATAATACTCCTGGCCTTGGCATCATCTTTTTCAGTACTCGTGTTGTTGGAAAAAATGCAATATGGTAGCTATCAATTCAGGTTTCCTTTATTCCTTAATATTTTCTTATGAACTTTATTTATCTTCTTGTGTTTTCTTTATTAGATCTTTTCATCAAACAAATATCAAAAGCAAATAGTAAAGACAATCGACACATAAATTAGACTCCAAGCCAGGGAAAAACCCCTCTAAGGGGAAAACTTAGAAAATCTATTCTCTTCTTATAGAATCTGCTTCAAATGAGACAATGAAGACCCAAACCCTAGACCAAGTCCTCCAAGTACCAAGTCAGCCCTCCAAGAAGCTCTTCCATTTTTAGATAAGATCAACAAAGTTTGATTTTGCTTCAATCAGCTAGCAACTGCAACTTCGACCCCCAGCTTCGACCCTACAACTTGATCCTGCAACTTCGACCCTATAGCAGTGCAGAAACCCTAATTTCAGCACAAGACAATTTTTCAAGAGATCCTCCTTTGAGCAAGATAATGTTTCCCAAGGTCAAAGAAGTCACATCAGAATACTTGTTTTTCCTGCAGCTTGATCATGCAACTTGATCTCCTGCAATTTAGACTTACAATTTTGGCCTTTTTCGAAATTGCAAAAACCCTAGTTTTCGCACATGTGAGAGAGATAGAGCCCAAAAACAGGGTTTTTTCTTCTTCTTGGATTCTTCTTGCCTTCTAGACCTTCATTCTTCCTTTCTTCTTGTTCCCAGCTTTAGATCAAACTTCTTATGAGAGAGATTACGTGAGTGACTAATGAGGTCGAATCAGCGTCTATTTATAGCCTTTCCAAGAGGTCGAATTCCCTCTTTTAGGCTAACTTGTAGCTGCTATGATTGATTTGTACTTTAGAGGTTTCCATGACTTTATAGACTCAAAATAAATTCTTTTACAAGGTACATCCTGCCCAGATTGGTCTTATAATCATGATGTTGACTCTCTTGACTCATGACAATAAATCTTATGACCTAACAAACCTTAGAAGCATGAAGAACATGCTTTTACCTAGAAGACCATTAATAAGCATGAAACCCATGCTTTAAAATAATAACTTTTTTCCTTATTTTGTTGTTACATAAGATATACATATTGAAATGAGCCAATAACAATTATGCAGACCGAAACTAGTTACATTTTCCAACACTCCCTCTTAACTAGGGAGGTATTCATAATTGTACAACCAGTACAACATCATTCTCAAACTAAAGAGTTTTCATAAGAAGAGTCGAATTGATAAGCTAATTATAACTAGCAATGTCTTTGAGGCCTAACTAGACAAGCTCAACTTCATTCGAGAGCATTATGCTAGGACGCTTTACATGAGATACCGCACTACCTCTAAGGTAGATACCCCATCCAGATGTTCACTAGGTATATCCTTTTAGAACTATTCTTATCTTGGATTTTTAATCCTTAATTCTCAAAGAATATCGATCCTCTTCGACCACTCTTATCTTGGATACTTGTCTTATCCTCAAAGAGTATCAGTACCTTTCCTTTCTTGGATTATTTATCCTCAAGGAAACTACAGATGCTTATCCAATTCTCCACCATTCTCTCTTCATGGCCTTCACTTAGACTTACGGTTGTTAGTCCTGGTCAAGCGCATGGCACATGAAGAAGAGAATACAAATGTGATGTTTATCATTGCTCCCTCTCAACTAGAGAGGATATCCTCCTTCCCTCTTGATTAGGGAACAAATCCTTGCTCCTAGTCAATGAGACTCTTTTATTCCCTCTCAAATCTAAAGGAGATTCCTGACTTTCTTTTCACTTCGAGAAGTCATAACCACAAGCTTTCTAGCTTGCTTCCATAAGAGTATCAGCTACTTGTTCTTTATGGCGATAGCTGCATGGCCCCCTCTTTCCTTCACATCTCATTACATCGAGCTTTCTTCTTTCCTAGGTATCATGGAGCCATCTTCTTCCTTCAATCTCATGACAAGGTCAATCTTGCACATCACTTTCATCTTGTTATTATCAACGAAAGCATTATATTGAGTCTTACCGAACTTCAAGCTAATCATAGCTTCCTCATGAAAGTGACCTTTAGGTTATCTTCTCACACTGCTACCTTTTAATCTCAAGATGTTTGAAAACATCTTGACTTCTTAACTTCCAAAATCATATGTTGAGCTTGCCTCAACATTCATCATTTATTCCTGCAATATTCTTCCAAGTAGCAAAACAATATGCTAACCAAATAACCAATAACAAAAATATTAGACTTACCTCATCAAAACATCAACATCCTCATCAAAACATCAACATCCTCATGGTCCATCTTCACAAGAATCTTCCTCCCTACATCAGAGTGCCCAAGGATCGAACTTGATTACCAAGTTACAATTTTCTTTTGGAGACTATACTTGGATGTTGATCACTAAACTATATAGTCTAGTGAGAAAGTCTTGATCTTTTAATCATTCTATATGAAGCCAATATTCTTCTTTTAAGAATCATATAACCATATGGAGGATTTACTAACATATTTTATGACCAACTTCTTCTACAAGATTCTTTACATATGAATCCTACCCAAGAGAATAGTTACTTCAAATATGCATTCTAATGTTTTCATACAAACATCTAGCTATTTGTTCTACAATTTGACCAATTGCGTCCTTCAAGTGTATTGTTTCCATACTGTATGGAATATAAACTAACCTTGTCATAATGCTTCTTCCAAGAACCTTCCAAAATGATGGTTCTTATAGGATCATGATGATCCACGTTAGCAAAATGACTACCTCTAACATAATGTCAAAAAATGTCTGGATGAACTATAATATGCAAACTAGTTCAATCTTCTCATTCTTGAAAGACTAGATGATTCCTATGAAGCAACTCAATCAAATAGACTCTAAATCTTCTACTATCACATGTTGTTATCTAAGATGCCATGCTTCTACAACAAAACTCTTCTAGAGTAAACAACAATTCATGCTATTCTAAATGAAAGACAAACTTCATAAAGAACCTAACTGAGAGGATGCCTTCTTCAATAGTAAAGATCTTCGATATCTTCTCTCTTCGGATTCTTCTCAGGTTTTCACTTCTCTTCAATTGTGTGAGGTTCACTTCTTTCCATTCTTTTGTTGTTCTGCTTGTTTGGACAATCCCTCTTAAAGTGTCTATATTCATTGCATCCAAAGCATTGAATCTTGGCCATATCTGGCTTCTTCTTGGACTTTCTAAACTTTCCCTTCTTCAACTTCTTAGTTCTTGCAATAAAGGCTTGAGATTGTTCATTTGATTTAGAGTCATCCTTGCCTTGATCCTAGTTTCTTCCAAGATGCATTGATCCCACAACTCATCAAAAGGAGCATAATCTTTCTTATAGTAGATGCTAGTTGCAAAACTGCTTCATTTTGGTGGCAAGGCATTCAATACACAGATGGTCATTTCAGAGTCAGAAATTGTCTCCTCAAGCCCATGCAATTGATCTCTTATTTGTGAAATCTTCATCAGATAGGAGGCCATGTATTCATCCTTCAATTTCCTTATTCTATATAGTTGGTTTCTCAAGGAAATCTTTTGACCTAATGTACTTATAGAGTACAACTTTACTAGCTTGTCATACATGGCCTTGGATGTCTTTATGTTAGCAATAAAGGGTACAAGATGATCCTTAATAGATTCAACAATGATTCTTTGTGCCCTTATCTCTCTTTTCTTGTATTTTGCTAGCTCTAGAAATTTGTCTTTGCTAGGTTCAGCAACATCACCGAGGATATATTCCATTACTTCATGTTTTGTAAGTGCCAGATCAATCCTTCTCTTCCATGCTAGGAAATTTGTTGAGCCAACAAGCTTATTACTTTCCTTGCAAAAAGAACCCATATGACATGTAGATTCAGACATAATGT
Source organism: Pinus taeda (assembly GCA_000404065.3). NCBI lineage: Eukaryota > Viridiplantae > Streptophyta > Pinopsida > Pinales > Pinaceae > Pinus > Pinus taeda. The sequence continues at coordinate 30,576 of APFE031621733.1, forward strand.
AACAATATGGTACTTGTCAACCAAGAGTCTTCTTTTCTTTGATGATGTCTCCAACTATCTTGATGCTTTCAAGATCTTCAAAGAGACTTCAATGATGTCCTTAAAAGATATCTTCTAGAATACCTTCAACAACAACTTCCAAGAGTGATGAATGATACCAAGATTTTTTTATGCTTCCTTCAAAGATGTCTTCCAATGAGCCTTTAAATAGATCTTCTTCCAAGAGAGATTAAAAACCTTCTTGTAATCTTCCTTTGATGAGAGCTTGATGTAGTCTTCTTTCTTCCTTCAATAAGATTTTGATCCTTCTGCAAGTGATTTCCATTGGCAAACCCTTCTTTGTGTCCACAAGATGATCTTTTCTGCTACCTTCTCTTGTTCACCTTAGCTCCAATACCATGTTGGAAAAAATGCAATATGGCAGCTATTAATTCAGCTTTCCTTTATTCCTTAATATTTGCTTGTGAAAATTATTTATCTTGTTGTGTTTTCTTTATTAGATTTTTTCATCAAACAAATATCAAGAAAAAATAATAAAGACAATGGACACAAAAATTAGGCTCCAAGCTAGGGCAAAACCCCTCCAAGGGAAAACCGAGAAAATATCTTTAATCTACTTCAAATGAGACAATCAAGACCCAAACCCTAGACCAAGTCCTCCTCCAAATACCAAGTGTGAAAATTTCATCTATTGCAACAGCTCGAAATTATTCTTCTAATTGTTAATTTAATTTGACAATTTATTTGCCCACACAAACAACAAATAATTCTCTACTGCAATTTTCACAAATAAACTGCGGAAGAAAAATAGCGCTGGAAACTTAAAAAATTAGCACACACACAATAAAATTGACACAATTATTTTTGGACAATTGTCCCAGGAAAAACACAATGCGGGAAAAATGGTGCAACAAATGAGGGTTTTATTATTATTCTTCAGCTGCAAATTTGAGTACAATAATTTAGATGCTCTACTGGCGATATAATTTGAGAAAAATATTGGCAAAATTATTGTGAGAATTTTCCCTCACTCCACAACTAATTGTTATCCCTGAAACTACTTTCCCAGCCACACGCAAAACCTTCCACGTCAACCTCTGTGCAGTGCTTGCGCAATCCCTCTAGGAATTTCACACTCCCTCTCACTGCCTCACCAAGAACTAGAATACTTCCTCTAGAAATGTTGCTGACCTCCTCTACCACTTGGTATTCACCCTCTGGCTCTATTTTCTCTGCTAAGTCTCTACTATTGAGAAAATCGAACTACTTGGGCAACTAAGTATCTGCACTGGGGCATTCTCCATCACCACATTGATCACTTCTTATATCTTCATGTTGGGACTCCAATGACCAAGATTAAATCTTAATCGATGGTTGAGGTCATTTCTCGATTGATTCGTGTTAGTTTCTAGAGAATTCTAACCTTCACTTAATTAATTAACCAATTTTCCTAAGTTTAGCTTAGAAAACATTAAAAAATGGGTTAATAATCTATTTAAGCCATCTCTAGGTGGAATTTCCAGAAACGATATCTGGGTTTTGGAGATCTCATATATTATGGCGTCTCCACCAAATTTCGTGGCTAGAACATATCCGATGCTACAAAAACTAACACTCCCTCTTAGCAAGGATTGTGTTCTCTCTAGTGCTGCACATCTTGCCACAACAACCTGTCTCTGTATCCATCTCGTCACGTTGCTAATGTCTGGCTGCTACTGCCCAACAACCACTGGGAACTCTGATGCTGCATCTATGCTACTGCTGACACTGCCATACTGCTGCCAACTCTGCATCTGCACTGCAACTACATCTCATTTGTTGTTGCTGCAACTGCAACTACTAAAACTGAGAATAATGTCCCTGCTACTAAAACGTGTTCTCCACCATACCCATCTATTCTATGAAATAGATGAACTTAGCTCTCCCTAGAGCTTTTGTGAGTATATCCTCTGCCTAAACAAGATTACTAGCAGCTTCCAAAGGCATATAGCTTCGCACATAGTTGTGCTTGCTGCCATATACTATGCTTTTGCAAAGCTTAGTGCTATTGACTTATGGTTCTTGCTACACCAAGAAACCATCCCTGATCCAATGATGTAGTAGCCAGAGGTACTTTTCCTATCCACTGAACTGCCTACCCAATCTGCATGTGAATCCACAGTTTGACATCATCCCCTCAGGTATATCTCAACCCATACTTGAATGTGTTGTGCACATACCTCAAAATATGCCTCACTGCTGTCCAATGTACCCTCTTCGGTTCTATAATAAATTGTCTGAGAGTATTGACTGCGAAGCAAATATCTGTCCTAGTGTTGACCAAATACATGAGAGAACCGATAAGCTATCTATCCAAGGTAGGGTTGACATCCTTGTCATCTGATGCATCTATCTTCTTCCAGTTGGGGATCATGGACGTAAACATGGGTCTACAATTTGTTGACTTTTGGGTAGCATCGGATGTGCTCTAGCTCCGAAATTTTGTGGAGAGGCTAGAACACATGAGATCTCCAAGACCCAAAAATTGTTTGGAGAAATTCCACCCAGAGTACATGTTATTCAATTAATTAATTATTTTTAATGGTGCCTAAGTAAAAACTTCATAAATTAAAATAATTAAAGTGAATTAATGTAAATATGGATGAGAAGCTTCTAAACGATGAGGAGGATCAAGTCTAATTTAATCTTAGTCGTTGATTAGAGAATAGATCACAGTCGTTGATTTATCAACAGGAAATGTATAAAGGAAGGCTTGGGGTTACTTGGACAACACACACAGTGAGAACAACACTTGAGCTAGAACGAAATTCTAGGGTGTGGTTTGCTGAGAATTTTAGAGTGAGCTTCCAGTGCAGAGAGGGGCAGTTCGGCAGTGGGACTTTCGTCCAAGGCTAAGAACACATAACAAAGAGGCAATGTAGCACCAGGGAGATACAGTGCAACTCCGGAAGGGTGATGCAGAGGTTGGAAGTCCAATGTAGTCACTTAGAGGCAACATTGGGGTTTTTATGAGGCAGATCATGCATTAGTTCAGCAGATCAATTTGTGAGCTGGGAAAACTCACTGGGAGGGTGATGCAGCACCTAGATGAGGTGACACGATTCCAGCGCAGAGCTGGGAGCAGCCATCACTTCACATCTACCAAAATATCTGTCTTCGAATAAAGGTACTTCTGTCGAGTTTGTTCTCTATTGGGTGAGCTAGATTTTGCACCCTAGTTTGATAAAGTTTCTAAGTTTACTTAGTTAGAAACCCTTCATACACTTTTTTTTTTATTTATTCCTACCTACTTGTTATTTTTCCTTAACAAGTTATTTACAAAGTAAATACTAAAAATAAATACCAGTGCACGCTCAACATATTTACAAAGTAAATACTAAAAATAAATACCAGTGCACGCTCAACATATTACAAATCAGCAACTAAAAGAAACATGAATAAACACACCACATGACATCATTATTTTTGGACTAATGTCCCTGGAAAAACCCAATGTGGGAAAATTGGTGCAGCTATTTGATGGTTTTCTTATTAAGCAATATTAGAGTACAATCTGGGTGCCGAAACTGGCTTACCCAACAAAGAATTTTCTTAGCAATAACACCTCTCGTTTTTTGACAAATCTACTAGTTGAAACCCCAGATAATCCTTACGACAGCTACTCAACACTAATTTGCCCCAAAAACCCCAATGTTTGCCCAATCTGGACTACGTCGGCCTCCCCTAGCCCAGCGCTGGCATTGCGTCAGCCTATCTTGGCTTGCGTCAGCCCCAGGAGAACCTACGTCAGGTCTCTGAGCCTTTGCATCAGCTACGCTAGCCCCTCTAGTGCTCTGCGCAACACTTAGCTGCCTCTGCGTGGCCCTGCGTGAGCACTGGCTGCTCCTGTGCCTCTCTCTCTGGCTGCTCTGCTGCTATCCCGGCACTATCCCTGCTCCTTTGCCTCTCTGTACTCAATGCCCCTCAGCTGCTCTCTCGATCACTAATTCTCTCTCTCTTAGCAAACCCCGCTCTAGAGAATAGAACGACTGATCACTCTAGTGTTCTCTCCAAGTGATCCTCAAGCCTCCTCTTATACTTTTCTCGTTGACATATCAACGGCCAAAATTAAGTCCCTAATCGACGACTAAGATTAGATCTGGCTTGATCCATGTCTTTTCGACCATTCTAACACAGATTCATATTAATACACATTAATATTTTATTTTCCTTAAGTTTAGACTTAGGACTCCATTAAAAATATTAATTATTTTAATATCTCCTTATCTGTTTAGAATCTACCCAAACCCTTTTTGGGTATTGGAGATCTCATGTGCCCCAACCTCTCCAACAAATTTCGTGGCTAGAGCACATCCGATGCTACCCAAAATCAACACCCCCTTTTAGCGAGGACTGTGCTATAGCAATACTCCTCATTGAGTATTACTCTGATCATCCGACATCAGTACCTGTGCTGATGCTAAGCCTTCCTACCCAACATCCTCTGCACTGTTGTATCCTGTACTGTTGCCCATGGTTTTGCCACTGTCATTGTTGCATCTGTACGACAGCTCCCTCTGCATCCATGTTGTTGCTGGTCCTTTCTCCCAGCACTGCATCCGCACCGCACCTCCTCTCATCATGTTGCATCGTGCTGTCTACTGCTGCACATCAACTTAGTTACTGAGAAGTAAGTAACTGATCTCCCAATCTGACCTCCCTGCTAAGCTAGAGACACCCACTGATGCTGAAGCTCCCTTTGCCGCTATTAAGTTCTCCCTCTCTGACCTCTGCGCTGCTGCAACAACTCCCTGGATCTCACACCATTGCACACCTCTCTGTGTCATCCTGCACTGGTGCAACATTCCTGTGCTTCTCGCACTGCTGCAGCCTGCTAGCCTCACACTCTCTCGGGACTCTTACACTGTAACTCTCTCTGTCGCTCCTACATCCATCCCTACTTGACTCAGCTAGTCCTGCTACTCTTCGGGGCTCCTGTAGCAAGGTCTAATCCAAGAGGCTGGGCACCTCGAGGATGCTGCCCCTCGAGGATGCTGCCCCTCATCGCCTATAGTCCACCTGACTACAGTTCGATGTCTCCCCATTTCCGCTCAAGTGGCACATGTGCACTCATGGCACAGTCATCATCTGTCAAAACTTCCTTCTCTGCCCGTGCTAGCTCTGTCTTAGTCTCGGATGACTCTCCCTTACATTTCTTCCTTGGACACTAGGTCGCATAATGACCCAACTCCCCACAGTGGAAGCACTTGATCTTGGACAGATCTTTCTTCTTCCGCTTCTCCTGCTTTCCCTTAGATGCTAGGGCCACATCTTCCTCCTCTTGCTTGACCTTGATCCCTTTGTTGCTGCTACCTGTCTTCGACTGCTGTCTAATCTCTTCCTAGCAAAGAGCTACCCACATCTCGTCCCAAGGTGGGAGAGTCCCTCTGCCCAGGATACTCTTGACAAATACTTCCCAATCTTCTGAGACAACATTCAAGGCTGCCCTTACCATAAGCTCCTGATCCGGTGTCACTCCTGTAGTAGTCAACTGGTCTCGGATCTCATTCAGTCCTCCAAGGAAGGTGTCAATTGATTGACCCTTCTTCATCTGATACAACCTCATCTAGTTCTTGAGCAGCATTCTTCTCTACACAGAAGTATGCTAGTACATCTTCTTGAGAGCCTCTCACATCTCAAATGTCATTTCCTTCTCAGCTATATGTCGTACCACATGATCCTTGACCTTGTCAAGGATAATGCACTTGGCCCTCGCCATCGCCTCTTCATACCTGTCATTATCATTGGGGTTGACTGGGACAGCTATTACCTTCAAGGCAAAGTTCTTAACACGACTCCTGTCAAGCACTGATAAGATTCTGCCCTTCCAGACTGCAAAGTTCGATGCTCCGTCCAGTCTATCCTGGTCTCTTACCCCGTGTAGTGCCACGATGCTCCTCTACTTCCCTCTTGGAAGTTCTCTGTTCGACTCCTCTGAGTCTCTACTTCCCGTCTGGAAGTTCTCTTCTGGACTCCTTTTGAGTCCTAATTTCCCTCCTAGAAATCCTTCTGCCACTTGTCGAGATGCCCCCTACTCTGATCGTCTTGTGCAACTGCACTGTTGATCTAGGTTCCTCAGCTCGAAACCCTCGGTAACAACTCCTCTGGCCCTACTCTATCACGCATTGTTCTGACTACAATACCTCACTAGCTCCACTCTGAAATATTCCTGCAGCCTTCTAGACCCCAGCGACTGCCTCTCTATGAACTACGTTAGCCCCTCTCTGCTTCACGCTGGCTCTGCGTCACCCTAGATGGGTCTACATCAGCCCTGGGATGCCCTACGTCAGCACTCTGGCCCTTTGCATCAGCAACGCTGCCCTTTCTGGGGCTCTGTGCAGCTCATGCCTTCCTCCGCGTGACCTTCGATGGCTCTGCATCACACTCCTTGGCTTCTGCGTTGCTAGAAATAGCTTCTGTCACCTCGGGACAACTGTTTTCCGCTGCTATTGCTCTGCTCGGCTGATGTCTTTTAGTCCTCCAGTGATCTGCAACCTCCCTCTGATACCATGTTAAAGTTTCTAAGTTTACTTAGTTAGAAACCCTTCATGCACTTTTTCTGATTCACTCTTACCTACTTGTTATTTTTCCTTAAAAAGTTTTTACAAAGTAAATACTGAAAATAAACACCAGTGCATGCTCAACATATTACAGATCAGCAACTAAAAGAAACAAGAACAAACACACCAAGATCCGATAAGATAAGGATAGATCGATATAGATTAGGTCCGCGGAGAATAGGTCCGCTAAGGATGGATAATGGAGAATAGGTCCGCGGTATTGTTGGGGGGTTATCGGCCTTTTTAGCATAGCAAAGGTAGAACCTATTTGGTTAGGGAAGGTAGAACCGAAGTCTTTCTGGGTTATCAGGCTGTGGCTGAATACCTTTCCTTGGTCCTGTCTCCTCCCTTGTAGGTCATTCATATCCCTTCGAGCGTGAGGTGGCCGTCCTTCCTTCCTTAGGTGGCTTGCCCTATTTATTCAGCTCATTCCGCCAGATTTGCTCAAATATTGATCAAAATGGCAATTAGGAAGAATGGCTCATCCGACAAAGGAGGGTGAGGCCCGGTAGGGACTCGACCAACGCCCCCCAACCCAATAAGTAA